>JADLZN010004441.1:0-97520 GCA_018155175.1 Sinocyclocheilus anophthalmus
ATCTGCGTTATAAAGTGGGGAAAAAAGTATTTAGTCAGCCACCATTTGTGCAAATTCTCCCACTTAAAAAGACGAGAGAGGTAGTCCCGCCACGAATGAAGACTAAATGATAAATACATCCGGAAAATCAAATTTTAGGTCGATTTTTATAGAATTTAGTAGTTTCAATTATGTGTGGGCGAAAATAGAGTAGTGGTCCCAAATAACAAAATTTCATCGTCATACTACTTTGTTTACTATACCCTTGTTGGCAATGACAGAGTTCAATCTTTCCGGTCTGTAAGTCTTCTCCAGGTTTTCACACCTGTTTCGGGTATTTGGCCCATTCCTCCATGCAGGAGCTCTCTAGAGCAGTCATTTTTGGAGCTGTTCCCGCTGGCAACACGGATTGTTGCAACTCCTCTCCAAAGATTTTCTATGTTGAATCTGGAGAGCTGCCTAGGCACTCCATTACCTTGACATGCTTCTTACAAGCCCTCCTCTGTTGCCTCCGTATCTTTGTGGTGTTTGGGGATCAGTGGTCAGTGTGCGGAACCTACCCAGCCCGTTTCAATCTATCATTCAAATGCCCTATGCTGATGAAGGAGGTTTTTCAATCACTCAAAATCTCACTATACATGGCCCCATTCATTCTTTCTTTACACGGATCAGTCGTCCTGGTCCCTTTGCAGAAAAATAGCCCCAAAGCATGATGTTTCCACCCCCCTTTCCACTACCATGCTTCACAGTAGGTATGGTGTTCTTGGGATGCAACTCAGCATTCTTTGTCTTTCTTGTCTTTCTCCTCCAACCCTACAGTGAGTTTTTAACCAAAATAGTTCTATTTTGGTTTTCATCTGACCAAGTGATATTCGTTCCTCCCATTGTCCGCTTTCTGGGAATCTCCAAATGCTCTCTATCACTTCAGACTGGCCTTGGACATTACTGGCTTAAGCAGGGGTACACCTGGGCCACTGGCATGATTTGAGTCCCTGGCGGGCGTGCAGGTACTTTTTTACTGGATTGGTAGCCTTTGTATTACTGCTTTGTCCTCCATGCTCGGTCTGCAGGTTACGTCACTAGTGCCGCCCCCCCCGTGTGGTCTGGGATTTCTTGGGCTCACATTTTTGTGATCATTTTTACCCCACGGGGTTGAGATCTTTGCGTGGATCCCCCCAGAGTCGCGGGAGATTATCATTGGGTCCTTATGATATGTCTTCCCTTCTTTTCTTAAAATATTTGCTATCCCACAGTATAATGATTTCTCACACCAGCTGCTTACCTATTGCGATTTCATTCTTTTTCACCATGCCTGGGGCAGGTCCTACAATTTTGTGTATCTGGTGGTCCTTTGACAGCCCTTGGGCGGCGCCTGTGGTGTGAGTTTTGGAGTGGTGACTTGGTAGTTTGAGCGGGTGTGTACCGTGGTCCTTTTATACTGATACATATCCAACAGATGCTTTAATACAGGTAACGAGTGCGAGGACAGAGGAGGGGTCCAATCTTACCAGGAAGAAGCTTACAGGTCCTGTGATGCCAAAATCGTAGGCTTTGTTTGTAGTGAGACCCTTAAATACGGTTATTTTCCCGAGGATTTCCAAGTTAAGGTCTGTTAAAAATCCTACAATGTATTTTTCTGGATTTCTTTTCTCATTTGTGGTCATCTCAATGAGTTTTGAGGTATACCCTATGATAAATTACAGGCCTCTCTATCTTTTTCATGGGAGAACACTTGCACAATTGGGTGCTGACTAAATACTTTTTGCCGCCACGTATATGAATAAATTTTTACGTGCACCTCTAGTTTTCCCTTCCTCTTCTCTAAAGCAGCGCAGCATGCCCTCGCCCCCTTTCGTCCGGCGTGTTCCCGGAGGCGGGGTTTTTGTAAAATTCTGGGTTCTTGACGTAACGGATCTGGGAAGTAACTCGTTGTAGTCCCTTACCACTCGTTTTTGTAGGCATTTAACTGCCAGAATTTAAAAAGACGATATATCCGTTTGCATTGAACCTTTCAGTCGTCGTAACTTTGCAGATATGCTTTTTCAATGTATCGCTCGCTCTTACAGCGCACACTGCTGGGGGTACGCGGGAGCTCACTAAATGCTGTGAAGAGTGAGTCGCAAGTCAAACCCCCCTTAAGCAAGACCATTTTTTGGTAAACAAGGTTTTAGTTGAGTTCTAATTTGTTTGTGTGAGATCTTTGTCCTTCTTCGGGTTACTACAAGCTTCATCGTCGTATCAAGACTGCACACTCTGTAACAACATTCAGAACTATATTAAACCAAGCATCTATTTTTAGGAAGGCTTGAAATTGTTTGTGTTGATAATTATTTTCTGAAACAGAAACAGCTCACAGGGAAAGTTTTGATTAAAGCATGGTTTTTGACAGAGACTAGCAACTGAACTGAGAAACGCGCACAACCCAAATAATCCAACACCTTAATTTCAAACCACTTTGAGAGATGCTAAAAGTGGCAGATAAAAATGTATTTATTTTTAACAATGTTATATACTTCATTTTATTACCTTATAGGTATACTCTGCTATATATATTCCTTTAAATCCTGCCTATACCAAAATATTAAACATAATTTACTTAAAAAAAATGTCTTCATTTTAAAACTAAAAATAAATAAATCACAGCAAAAACATGCTACATTTTTAAAAATAAAATATTCTTAATTCCATAAATATAATACATAAAAATTATAATTTATGGCATATTTACTAATCTAGCAATTCAGTAATATCTTATAATGGAACTTAGATATATCAGTGTCAATTCACAAAAAAACTATATATACTATAAACACACACAGTCAATCCAAAATTTATTCAGACTCCTTCAACATTTCACACATTATCACATTTTATTCACTACAGTTTAGAAAATGGTAATAAAATATAAAAATAACTCAGAGTTAAACTGTGTCAGAACAAATTCATCTTGATCATGTCAGATAACACTTAAACGGGAGCGTTCACACCATATGAAAATTGTCATCATTTACTCACCCTCACGTCGTTGGTGGTTGCCATTGAATTCCATAGTAGGAAAAAAAAATACTACGGAAGTCAATGGCAACCACCAACTGTTTGATTACCAGCAATCTACAACTATCTTCTTTTGTGTTCCACAGAATAAAGTAAGTCATACAGTTTTGGAATGACATGAGTGAGTAAATGATGACAGAATTTTCATTTTGGTGGACTATCCCTTTAAGCAAAACATGGTCAGGTCAAAGTTTCTGAATAAATTTTTTTTTTGTGTGTGTGTGTGTGTATAATATACAGTGGGTACGGAAAGTACCCCCTTAAATTTTTCACTCTTTGTAAATTGCAGCCATTTGCTAAAATCATTAAGTAAATTTTTTTCCTCATTAATGTACACACAGCACCCTTATTATATTGACAGAAAAACACAGAATTGTGTACATTTTTGCAGATTTATTAAAAAAGAAAACTAAAATATCACATGGTCCTAAGTATTCAGACCCATTTGCTCAGTATTTAGTAGAAGCACCCTTTTATCTAATACAGCCATGAGTCTTTTTGGGAAAGATGCAACCAGTTTTTCACACCTGGATTTGGGGATCCTCTGCCATTCCTCCTTGCAGATCCTCTCTAGTTCTGTCAGGTTGGATGGTAAACTTGGTGGACAGCCATTTTTAGGTCTCTCCAGAGATGCTCAGTTGGGTTTAAGTTAGGGCTCTGGCTGGGCCATTCAAGAAAAGTCACAGAGTTTTTGTGAAGCCACTCCTTCGTTATTTTTTTGTGCTTAGGGTCATTGTCTTGTTGGACGGTAAACCTTCGGCCCAGTCTGAGGTCCTGAGCACTCTGGAGAAGGTTTTCGTCCAGTATATCCCTGTACTTGGCCACATTCATCCTTCCCTCGATTCTCTATTGGCGCAACCGCATCCGTCCTGGCTCCTGCAGCTGAAAAACACCCCCACAGCATTATGTTGCCACCACCATGCTTCACTGTTGGGACTGTATTGGACAGGTGTTGAGCAGTGCCTGGTTTTCTCCACACCTACCGCTTAGAATTAAGGCCAAAGTTCAGCTTGGTCTCATCAGACCAAGATCTTATTCTCCACCATGCTTGGAGTACTTAGTTGTTTTTCTTCGCCAACTCCATGGCGGGCTTCAGTGTCCTTGCACTGGGAGGAGGCTTCCGCTGCCCTCTGCCAGAAAAGCCCCGACGGGTGGCGGGCTGCAGTGTGGTTACTTTCTAACAACTTTCTCCCATCATCCCGGCGGCATCTCTGGAGCTCAGCCACAGTGATCTTTGGGTTCTTCTTTAACTCTCTCACCAAGGCTCTTCTCCCCCAAATAGCTCAGTTTGGCCGGACGGCCAGCTCAAGGAAGGGTACTGGTCGTCCCAAAAGTCTTCCATTTAAAGATTATGGAGGCAACTGTGCTCTTAGGAACCTTAAATGCAGCAGAAATTTTTTTTTAACCTTAGCCAGATCTGTGCCTTGCCACAATTCCGTCTCTGAGCTCTTCAGGCAGTTCCTTTGACCTCATGATTCTCATTTGCTCTGGCATGCACTGTGAGCTTTAAGGTCTTATATAGACAGGTGTGTGCTTTCCTAATCAAGTCCAATCAGTAAAATCAAACACAGCTGGACTCAAATGAAGGTGTAGAACCATCTCAGGTATGATCAGAAGAAATGGACAGCACCTGTGTTAAATATATGAGTGTCACAGCAAATGGGTCTGAATACTTAGGACCATGTGATATTTCATTTTTTCTTTTTTAATAAATCTGCAAAATGTCAACAATTCTGTGTTTTTTCTGTCAATATGGGGTGCTTGTGTACATTAATGAGGAAAAAAAATTTACTTTAAATTATTTTAGCAAATGGCTGCAATTTAACAAAGAGTGAAAAATTTAAGGGGTCTGAATACTTTCCGTACCCACTATATATATATATATATATATATATATATTAATAATAAATTCAATCATTCAATGTAGAGTTTTCTGATTTTGTCTCAAGTAGACTAATATTTGTGGAGTTTAATAAGCCTCACTGTGGGGGAAATGGAGTTCATTAAAAGTTAACAGCATCCACGTAAAGCATTCACACTCTTAAAGAGCCTGTCTCTGGAAACAAACGCTTCCTTATTACAAACAGGTCTGCATCCAGCAGTGTCCTCTCATAATACAGCTACAGGACTCAGGTGAACAAGACACGGTTTTGTTACGGATTAACTCTGTGAGTATATTTCAGAAACCCTTTAGGATCCTCCAGAAAAAGAGCTACTCCTTAAAATACCACCATAATAACAATCAGGAAAAATTCAAATGAAATATTCAACTGCAATCATGAGCCTCATTTGCTCAATGGGAAATGTTTACATTTTAAGAGGGAAAAAATGAACAATGAGAAAATGTTAAAAAAGATGAATGCTGTAGAGTATAAAATTGATGATAGTGTCGTATTTCACATATCACAAAGACTCACAACACTGTAATGTTACTGCCACATACAGATGAGTCAAAAAGTCTGAAACCACATAGAAAATATAAGATTTAAGATTTAAATATAAGAATTAAAAAAAAAAAAATTACATGAATATAAAACAATGAAGATTTAATGAAGAAACGTTTATCTCATTGTGTCTCCCTCGTATGTCAAAGGTTCTAATCATAAATGCAACCACAGAAGCAAAAACAATTCTTGGGGAAAAAAAAAAAAAATACTTTTGGGGGGTGGGGAGGGAGCAGACTTTTTGGACTCCCACTGTACAAGCACAAGTCGCCTTATATTTGTGAAACAGATTTTTTCTCCAGGTTCATGATCAGGGAATCACACTCTGGACTCATCCTTGCCCACAAGTGCAGCCAGGCTACATACCTGCTTCGAGATCTTGCAATTTCTCCACTCGATCCTGTCTGGCAAAAGGAACAAATGTTAGGTGAGGACACTGCGATGAGGCAACAGAACTGCGGTTCTCGATTCCTGGAGTAGCGGAAGCGTCTTTCATAAACCACACTGCTCTTCCGGGGATTCGCCCGTTCCAATGCGCTGTCCAATCTTTACTGTTTGCTTTCTACTAAATCCATTTCTTCATCAGTATCCATCATTGGTGTTCTCATGAAAATCCATGCTTTAACTATAAAGAATCAAGTCTGCATCTTTGTTTGATGTTCCGTAACTTTTGGTCACTTGCTGTACACTTCTCATTTTGATGTTACATTCTAAGAAACAATCTCGAGTTAGCTTAGTGTAAGGAAAGTTCACGCCACAAAATGAAATCTTTCTGCATAACTTTTGACAGACCCGGTCCTCGACTAGGGGGCTGTCCAAGATGCGATGAGTTTGTAGACGGTCTCTGCTTTCGTCATCAGAATAACAGATTTGGAGATGGTAGCCTACCGATCCTCCCGGCTCACAGCACCGAGGTATCCTCTGCAGTCCAGACCTTCCAGTCCATCAGTTAGATGCGTCTGTGACTCGAAAAGACTGTGTGTTTGTAAGAACAGAATGGCCTCAAGAGTTTTTAACCTCTCAAACCCTTGCCATCCATGATCCATAATAAGCTCGCCTCCAAAGTCCCCCGTCCTGTCTGTCCTCTCACATAAACACACCACGACACACCAGTCGTTAGAACTGTTTTTGCTTGTACCTCGTTACTGATTTGGTGTGCATATTTTCTCTCCTGCGACCACACACTGATTTTTCCACTGGCGAAAGCAATATGTATTAGCACATCATTATTATATTTAAAGACGAAGCTTTTGCTCGGTCTCTCAGCCAAACTGTTACTGATGGACTGGATGGGGTGATGATACTTTCTGTGATGCACTTGTTGATGATTTTTTTTTTTTTATCACTGTTTGACTCCTCATTCTTCTGCGGCTGCCTGCGGTTTCGACTCTTGATGTACCTTTCTGGGGCTGGACTTACCCAGCTATTGTGAAGCAAGTGAATGGAATGATAAATGTCTCCAAAGCTAGCCATGAAAAAAAACTCATCTCCATCGTGATGATCTGACCGAGAGAGTAACTTATGGTGTTTTTCTGGGTCGAACTAAACAGCATCGGTTTGCGTGGTAACAAAGAGCTTGCATCACCAATCAGTCCCGAGAGTATTCTTCTCTTCCAGAAACCATCAATGAACGCAGTCGAAAAAGTTTGTATTTGGGTCTTTTCTTGGCACTTACAGAGAGACCACATGGGCTGTTATCTGATGCGTCTTCTGTTACTTACTACTAACAACACCACTTCCTGCGGATCCACGCTGAAGAGTTTGATCTCTATTGAACACATTTGTAAACACCCATAAATGGGAATCAGCCTTGAAGCACTCATTCGCATTCTTTGACTCCCTCGACAACATACTTCCTGACATTTTATTGAACTAAGTAACTCAAGCATCAGAAATGCATCTTTGGTGCTTTCAGTAAGCCTTTAAAAAGCAAACCCCAAACGTTTATCTGTGAAACAGTGCTTAGTCAGCACAATCAAGAGTGTAAACAGTGTATCTGCATTTCTGCACATGTAAATATCGTGGTTCGATCAAGGGGTTTCCCTGTGTGGCCGCATCTGGAAGTTATTTTGACCAACTAAACTCTCCTGTAAGGACAACTTTGAGAATTAACAGAAAGCGTGACTTTACTACTGCCCTCTGGGAAGAAAACCATAGGTATGGGCACAGATAATGGAGGAGCACTTGTAGACGCTGTCGTCTTGTAAGTCGCTATATTTGCTGTCATGATTCACTGGGAATGGTGGGAATTGTCTGCGGGTTGGGCAAAAAGGTCTTATGTTCCTTTTAAATTATTACGGACATGACGAGAAGTTCTGGAACTGGTTAAGAAAATGCAAAGGAGCCCAAAAAGGGGGAGAGACGTGACAGTACGGTTTCTTATAAAGCCAAATTTCAGACTACAGCCATATGAGACGTAAGATGCTGATGTAGATAAATGGATATTCACATATCATGACGTAAACCAATGGATGATTTTATCAGAACGATGCAAACAGGCTGTTACACAATAAACTCAATTTAACTTGCATCAAGTTGCCATATTTCGATTACTTTAAACATCACATCTTGCATAAAAATAATTAATAAATATAAATAAATATAAATAATAAAGACTCAATATGATAAGGCTTAGGAGTTCTGAAACACCACACAAGTTATTGTTAAGAATGTTTACATTACTTGTAACGCGGCTACTTATTTCTGAACAAGCAAACACCAGGGTGAATCTCCAAAACTGACAGAGCAATTAAAAAAAAATAAGAAATTATATTTTACTAAAATAAAATGACTATTCTTAAGACCAACAAAGATTTTGCATTGTGTACATTATTTTTTATGAATTTACCACACCATTTGTCCGTAACATACTGTAATGAAATAAAAAAAAAAAATTATTAAATTACATAGCTATGCCATATACATATATGAAAAAAAGCGTTTAGAAACTTATTTATTGTAAAAAAAAATATATATATATATAAAATGATTATAATTTTATAATAATAAATAATAATGTTTCTACACAGCTTGTCATTATATGCATATCTATATATATATTATATATATACACACACATACATATTACACACTATAATGTAAAAACTAGATGTCCTAAAAATGACAATATACAGTAATAATCTAATATATATCTCATAATAATATATAATAAGAAATAATAATTATATTACTATCATTATTATGTAAATTGAAAGTATACACCATTGTATTATTTCTTTTTGTATTAGCTTTAATAAAAAGTAAATTATTAATTGATAAAGCAGTGGTCTAGATAACCCCACATTATGGCAATGTGATTCGGAGGGAACTGTACTTAGGAAACAATGTCACAATGCAAAAGAAAAAATATAATATGCAAATTATATTTCTTTTTTGCCATGTGGGTAAAACTTGAGCCGGACATTTCTTTGGGAGACCCACAAAGAAACCGGCAGTAAACACACATACTGAGGTTTAATGCGGTGTAACTGGCCTGATTGTTGTTTGTTGTCGTGCTCTGCCAGATCCATCTCTAGGCAGGTGCTGGGAGACTGTAGAACAGAACAGTTTCAGCCAGGGGCCAGATGAATCCACGTCTTTCTGCGCGCTCTCTCTCTCTTGCTCCCTCCCTTCATCTCTCTCTTTCTGTCTTTCCTCCTCTTCTTCTTCTAAAAAAATAACTATTTAACTTCTGATGCATCTCTGAATCCTTTTAATAGAGTTTCGACTTCCTTCTCCTTGACCTGGGAACGAGACATTTCACATTCATGTTGGTCGTGTTTTGGGCAGTCCGTCAAGGAATACTGACACCGCGTTTTTTTTTTTGGTGTTTTTGGTTGTGTCTTTTAGGCAGGGTGCTTTGAATACGGGGTGGGGTCGGATGACAGGGTTCTAACTTGTTATTAATTTTCACACTCACAAATCTTTATCACGTTCACTCCCTCCCTTCAATCATTCTCTCTAGCTGAAAATACACCCGACGTTACACATCCAATCAATTACAATGATAACGAAGTCCCTCCCCACATAGGACTTACATAAAATGCATCAAAAAGATTTGAACTTTCATCTGAACCCCACACCTCAAAGATCCAGGAGACTAGATTTAGGCGGCGCCACGATCTGAACACGTGTCCAGGTCGCGTTCGAGGACGTGTGTCAGCCTCCATGGTCATGGCTCGTATCCTGAGTGAGTAGGATAAAAGTCCGTGAATGTAGAGGGGGAGGGGAGGAAATCTAGGAGAAGAGGTGAGTCCGAGAAACACAGCGGTAGGGGGCAGTAAGGGAGTGGAGGAAAGACGGAGTGGGGGGTGGGGGGACGACAACAAAACTAAGGCGGTTTGGGGATGTGCGTTATTGCTTGTGGCTTGTTGCGTTGGGGCGGTGGGCGAGCCATGACGGAGTTGTTCGGCTTTCTGGGTAAGTTTCTGCTACGGGCAAGGTGTATGCCTGGAACAGTTTCAAGAAAAACCCCAAAGTTACAAGAGGCCCCCCTCACCCCGGGTTTTAAACCGACATAAGTACGTTGGCCAGTTGCGTTTGGTATAGCTCGGAGAGGGGCAGAGCGGAGGAGGCACTGGCAAGAAGTGTGGCGAGAGGGGCGAAGATGGACGTTTTCATATAGTCCTCATTAGTGCTTGCTTTGAAGGTAGCTTTAATTTGGGGTCAGTAAAATTATTATTTAAAGAAATATACTTTTAGTCAGTATAGGCATTACAGGGTTCAAAGGGACCGCAAAGACATTATAATGAGATACATAATATATTGAAAATAAATGTTAAATAATGCTGTCTTTTCAACTTTCGATTATAAGCCATCCCTGAAACAAATCGACAAATCATGTGTTTCCACAAACATATCAAGCATAACACTGAAGACTGGAGTAATGATGCTGAAATCGCGTTGGGCATCACAAGAATAAGTTATATTTTAACTATATTTAAATAAAAACAAATTTTAATTTTAATAATATTTCATATATGTTTTTACTGTGTTTTGAGCAATTATATGCAGCCTTGGTGAGCATGAGAGACATTATCATTAACTTAAACCTTAAGTTTTCCTGATTTTTTTTAATACAATGAAAGTAGACAGTCAAGCTCCAAAAAGGAAAAAAGTACCATAAAAATAATCTGTATACTCTCATAAAGTAGTCTTTTGTGTTGTATTTCAAGTCTTTTCAAACAATACAAAAACGTATTGAAAAAAAAAAACATACACGTAAGTACATTATATATCCAATTATTATTTTACATTTACTTATTTGCCATTTTTGGAGATGGACAGTCTCAGTCCCCGTCATTTTCATTGTATGGAAACCAACATTAAGATTCTTCAAAACATCTGCTTTTGCATGAAGAAAAAGTCATTTAGCTTTGGAATCACATGAGAGCTAGTATGGTGACAGAATTTTAATTTTGGGGTGAACTGTTCCTTTAACTCCGTCTGCCACATAAAATGAAGACTCATTCATGATACACCTCCACTAATTTGTGTCACGTTTTATAAGAGCATTCCAGCTCTCTCTGAGGCACAAAATTGCGCATAATTAGCCGAGTCATTCAAAGCCACGCGGCTGTTTAAAAACCTCATTCCAGGAACAGAATGAGAATCCTCCAGCTGGATTTCTCCACTCGTGTGATACGAAGTGGCATATGTGATATTATTCTCAAAAGAAGTTACAGCCAGGTCTCTATGCCATGGAAGTCTATTAAAGTTTGTAGAGTCTTACCGCGGTGACAGAGCCTGCAGAAAGAGAGAGAAAGTCCAATACAAACTCTCAGTCTCCCGCAACACCTGACACGCGAGCACACGCACAAACCATCTGGTGTAGAGGCACCATTCTGTCATAGGCCTCGGCCCGTCACTGCTTTGAGCATCTGCTGACATGGGGAGCAGCCGCTGACACTGGGAGGCTACAAACACTTTTAAACAGAATCAGTTTAAACATTTATTCTGCATGCAGAGTCACATAAACACTCTTGTATTTACAAAGTTTTAAAAGACCCTCATTAAAAGTTCATCTCTCTATATCCCAGCATAACGTCAATACAATATGAACCAAAGCGTCATTCTTATATGTCTGCCAACTTCAGAAACTTTCACATATGTCTGCCAACCCAAAAAACACGGGCTCTGCTCCAAATGCTAGTGAGCTGCCTTTCTACCTACTGTCTACTTTGGCAGCTCCCTTCTAAGGCAACATCCCTCGGTTAACAAATCTATCGTGCCACACATACCGCACCTCTCATATAAAGTACATAATCTGCATTCATCTACTGCTCATAGTTAATCATATTATTCTAGACATTGGCATGCTGCTAACAAATAAAGTAACAAAAAAAAAAGCACTGACTCTAATAAGCAAAAACAATCCGTGACATACACAAATTCTGTAAATTGTAAAAATTTTTAATCAGATATTTTTATCAATATTTAACAATACAATTTCAAATTGTATTGATACATATTTATCAGTGTCAATACATTTCAGAAAATATGTCTATTTAAAGTTGATGCAGGATACAATTTCTGATCAGTCAAGTTGCATGATTTTCCCAGTCTTTTGGTAATGTTTTTTTTTATTTTTAATTAATTTTAGATTTTGCCAACACAAGCATTTTTAGCTGAAGAATTACTTTAATACTCAGCATAACGTAAAATTATATTGACTATAGAAAAACAACAGAAATTTCAATAACCTTTAAGATTTTATTAATGTGACTAACAGGACTGGGGGATAAAATAAATACCAAATAAAAATAATAAATGAAAGAAAAGATGATAGAATAGAATGACAGAACATAATATAACGACAACGAAATATCACAGACAGACAACAGACAGACAGATCGACAGATAGATAGATAGATGCTTTCATAACGGTGGGAGAACCCGAAAGCATCACCTAGAATCTAACACTTAAAAATAACTCACGACTGTAATAAATAGAGGTGCCAAATAAATCTGCCAAAACAGTTGGTGGACTAGTGTTTTCTATATCAAACAATCGACGTTGGGTTGTGTCTCTTCATGATGGCGTGTGGCGGTAAAAGAGACTGGGAGGGAAAGATTTTGTGTGCTGTCACGAAGGGGTGCAAGCGTTGGAGGATCCATGGGTCATTGGTGTGTTGTTGTGGGTTAATTTTTCGTTCCGAGGAAGTGAGTTTACGGGCAGTCTGTGCGTAGTGGGTTAGTGCCTAACTATACATAAGAAGGATACACAAGGTCGTGTGGGTGTATCTGACACAGTCCGTTTGTGTTCTTTCGGGGCCTGTTCTGAAAAAGTAGCTATGGCTCAACACCAGAGCTTACATGAAGAGTGTGTTGCAAACCGCGGCGGGCCGGCCGGCCTGCACCTGAAAAACCATCCCTTTGTAAAGATCCCAAAAAAAACACCAGGATATCCGGTACGTTGTGAGCACAGGTGCAGTAGGTGGACAGGGGGGTGTCTACGACAGGTACACCGGCCAATTAGGCCAGTGACCAAGCGTAGCGGTCGACGAGAGAGAGGGAATCGAGATTGGGTAAACGAACGAGTGCTACCGGATCCGCCGCCCGCGGCTGCGTGCAGCCGCACGTGAAGACGCCGGGGCGTGCGGGTGTCGCAGGGTGCCCACGTGTCGTGATTGGCATGTAAGCTCATGCGCCGCCGGGTTGGCGCGCTGGCAGCTGCTGGTGTTAACAAAACCGGAAAGTAAAGTGTTAAGTTCCCAGGGTGCAGGATGGCACGGTAGGGCTTAAGGGGGTGGGTGTCGTGTGAAAGATGATACGGCACATGTGAGCAGGAGGCATTAGCGCATCGGCAGGAATGACAAAATTGTGTAACATGAAATGGGTTAATGAAGGAAGATGTAAATAGTGGTACCGTAGATTACAAAATCGAGAACATAGAAAATTTCAGGTGAATCGGGAAAAGAGAGTTAAGAGGATACGGAAAAAGAGAGGCATCAACAAGGTACTTGCTGTGGGGGGGGAAAAGGATGAACATCGGAAGTGGACAGAAAGCAGGCAGAGCAAGCCGGACAGTACTAGACGAATAGTGTATGCATAGAGTGAAGAGTCATGATAGCCATGGAAATGGTACTTTTATACAAATATAAGATAAGTAATTAGTATTATGTAGAATACAGGATTTAAATCAAACACACACCAAGAGAGAGAAAGACAGTCGAATAGGTTGCGAGTCCGTGGATTGTCGTGTTATAATCTTAAATTGTTAATTTAATTAACAGCATCTGAATAAAAAAAAAAATTTTTTTTGTCTTCGCTATAATTGACTTTAAAAAACAACAGTAATCATCAACTAAATTATTTTGCCAATAATATCGATGAGATTAACACATTTCATTTAAAGCAGAAATATTCAGCCAACCTGATCAGTTATTGCTATTTCTAAATATGAGCTACATAGCCATCTGTTGCTAATTTAATGATTTCAGTCAAGATGAGTTATTATCTGTGAATGTTATTATTTGTGAATGTTTGCATATATAATGACTCTGAAAGGGATTAATGGAGGCTCTCACAGCCAGTGTTCAGGCAGCCGGCCAACATGTGACTCCGCTAACACAATCAACATCACAAACGCATTAAAAGCATGTTGAGCATCAACATTAAATGATGTACATGCAAGTTGACTGCAATAAACCCCAGCAGGAGCACATCTGTCTCATGAGATATGTCATTGTAGCACATTGTAGAAACCGTTCAAGATTGCAAAGCATTCAATAGTACTTGTTTTTTAAATACTTGTGCTTTGCATTGCCAGACACGTTTCCATGATTGTTTCTAGCAATTGTTTACGTCTACATGAGTTTAATTTACACTGGACAGGTGAAACTGGGTGGGTTTGACTCAAGTTAATTGGTGCAACAAACATCCTAACCACATTAAAGGCTCTTTCAATTATGCTTCATGTACTGCACCCTTATGGTAAACTTTATAGTTAAGAAAAAGGACTAAAGCTACAACTCAGACTCTTTAAATACAAAAACATTACCATGCACACACTCTGAAACATAAACCATTGAATCGCTTTAAGGAAGGAAAGAAAAGGACAATAATTGAAGCCCAAAGCTCTGCCAAAGTGACACACACCTAGCAACCATACATTACAATTCATACTGTTTACAGGGTCACACGACCATGGAAGGTTTTTTTTTTCCTAGCTGTGGTGCTTTTTACTTTCACTCCTCAGAGTTTACACAAGGGGAAAACCAGAGAAATTGAGCAACCCGCAGACTAAATCACGTGTGACTCCACCTCATTTCCCTTTCTGTGCCTCAAAACTGTGACTCAACAGCCTGACGGAGCCCCCAAATATGGCTTTCGAGTAGCCCGATGTCGAAATCGACCAAAAGCAGACGGTGTTGCCAACGAACAACTCGTCTAGGACATGACGTCATAAACAATGACGGACGGCACAGGCAAAAGCTGAGGGAATGAACTACCTGTAGGCCGTCTCAGTTCTGGGTCTCAGCAGGGGAAAATACATTAGCGTGGTCATTCTTTGGACAAGAGAGCAAATACCTAGAGTGATGTTATCGCTCTCATTGACGCAATGCAATTACAAGTCTTTGCTGTTCTGTGCAGTTTATTTGGGATCTAATGGTAGTAGTGTTACGTAACGCAGCATAGCTATTTTTGAACAAAAAACAGTTAATTAACCATGCAGCAATGCATATTATGGATAATCCAGTGAATTAAACACTTTACAAATGAAAAATACATCATCTTATTTGAGTATTTTCTTTATCTGAGGATGCAAACCAAGGTCAGAAATGAATGGGGGTTTGGGGAAAAACTGCCACCAAAATGGATAAAAATGCCCCTCAAATTTAAGATAAAGGGGCAAAAAATGCCCCTGCACAATTAAACCAAATAAATTTAAGTATCTGACATAAAAGACAATATAGATATTTAATGAGGGAATTATAAAAACGGCCCTTACAAAGGTAAAAAAAAAACGCCCCTTGAAATCAGTTCTGGCAGCAAATACTGCCCCGTAATAGAAAATGTAATTTCTGATGCTGATGCAAACCAAAGAAAAGGTTATTTATAAATGATTAAAACTGACAACACCTGCTTCACATTGAATAACTCAAGATAAATACAAAAGACTTTCAACATTATACTAACAACATCATAAAAGCCATTATACAAATCGTAAATTGTACAATATTTGATATACAAAACTCCAAAAGTTGGATTACACATTAATGCACCAATCAGAGATGTAGACCTAGCTCTTTCTCTGCTCATATTGTTGAATTATTCCATGATTCTTTGTCAATTTCTATCATTGCATGGTACACACTGTCATTCTGTCTGGCCCTACGTCAAGATGTTGAGCTTTCATCTGTTTGCCAGAGTCACTAGATCAAATCAGCATCGTGCTGTCATTCATCAACCTGAACTTTCTGGGAAGAAATTCCACTAAATTTGCTACACATTGTTAAACTATATTAAAATATGAGCTTTGTTTGATGTTCTAGGCACAAATTCAGTTGTATGCTCATCTAGTTTGACTTCAAACTTTGTTAACTTTGCGAATATGTAACTGTGTCCAACAAACACAATATTACAGAGCCTTGAGAACAAATCAACTGAGAATATACAGCAAGCTGAAGAATGAGAATTTCCACAAATCCACACAAACTAAATCACAGACTTTGCTAAAAGTAGGCTGAGAAATCTCAGCATGAATTTGCACGCAACCAAAAAATAAATAAATAAATAAAAAAGTTTTGAGGTATTTGCATTTGAAATTGTGGCTCACTGGAAACTTCAAAGGAGTAGTTCACTGAAAAATGGCAACCTGAAAATGACAACCTTATCTACAGTATATGGTTTATATTGTTTTTAGCTGATGCATTGGGAAAAAAGGTTTGGAATACAGGTTTGGAAGAACATAATGACAGAATTTTAATTTCTGGGTAAAGTTAGAAGAATTACCTTGTGTGAGAGGCTTTGGGTCTGGCTGTCTGGGTTCAGCCTCCTGTTCATCTTCTGTACTACCTCCATAATCACTCTCTCCAGGACTCTTATCTGCCGCAGTCTCCATCGCTTTGTGGTCTTCACTATCTGCCTTTTTCCTTCCAAGAGAATACAGTAGGTACAACATGCTAATATGGCATATGAGAAAACATATCAAAGACTCTCCAACATTTCTGTAATGACTGATTCGCATGTTCCAAACAAAGTAAGAGAAAGCCAGAAAATTAGTTGTGCTGTATTTTGCATTGAAAATGTCTCTTTCATTCAAAATGTACACTAATGAAAATTTGTGAAAACAGTTTTTCGTGACCTCACGTCCCCAGTGTTTTTATTTATTTATTTTTAATAAACACTACCATTTAAAAGTTTGGGGTCAGCAAGATTTAAAAAATAATATTTTTATTTTGCAATATCAATTAAACGGTTTTGAAGTACAGATAATGTTACAGAAGATACTATTTTAAATAAATGTTTTTTTTTTACTTTATTTGTCAAAAAATCCTGAAAAAACAAAAATATTAAGACAGCATAAATGTTTTCACCACTGATAAAAATCAGAAATGTTTCTTGAGCACCAACTTCAGCATATTGGAATGATTTCTGAAGGCTCACGTGACACTGAAGACAAGAGTAATGATGCTGAAAATTCAGCACTGAATCACAGAAATAAATGGTGCATTTTCAAATATTCAAATAGAAACTTTTTTTGAATTGTAATAATATTTCACAAAATGAATGTTTTTACTATATTATTTTGATCATATAAATGCAGCCTGGTGAGTGTAAGAGACTTTTTCCAACAACACTTAAATAAGTTACCAATCACAACTTTAATAAGTATTTACAAATAATATAACTATTTGTTGAATTGTTGAAATCATAAGTTTTTGAATTCATCTCGGGTGTCTAGTGCACGACATAAGACACCTTTAAAGGGTGTTTCAAAATGATGCTTTTTTTTAAAGATCGTTATTTTGTGTATTTGTTGTAACAGAATATTTTGACATGCTTTAACGTTCAAAAAACACTTTTTTTTTTTTTTCAAATACTGTACATTATTGTTAGTCCTCTATGCCCCGCCTCTCTCAACGCTTCGTTTTCTACAAGTCCCTCCTTCCGACAAGCGCAGTCTGCTCTGATTGGCCAACTGACCCAGTGCATTGTGATTGGCCGAACACCACAAGCACTCGTCTGAAATGTAACGCCCCTTACCATAATCGCGAGCTTCAGCTTTCAAAGTAAATATCAATACAGTTAATAATGTCATTAGTTTTACTATCAGTTCAAGCCCGAAAGGGGAACAGAGTCGTGTGACAGACACAGTGATTAAGCTGGTATGTGTTTGCAGTACACAAACCACGGTTAAGACAGCTGACTCCACTTTGCTGTTACCCTGTCCTCGCCACGATCGGGTCTCTCTCTCTCTCACACACTCTCACCCACACACACACACAAACACACCACCACACATGATGCGCAAAACTCAGCATTTGAACAGTCAATAGCAATACTTAAACTAATAACAAAACAGTAGCTGATTCAGAAGTGCCAGATTGTCATAGCAAAGTCATTATTACCTCCTCTCTTAGGTTCACGAAACGTTCGTCCATAAAATGCATCGCTGTTCTGTTGTAAGTCTCTTAAAGATTCCTAAATGCATCTACTTCTGGAAGGCCAAATAAAGTGCTTTTGCTTTCACCTAGAAACACACAGCGTCTCCCTGACATGCTGCTTCAACACTAACTACGGTTACTGAAACCACACCTTCTTTCTTTGCGTGAACATTTGGGCGGCATTACGCTAATATTTCCACATAGTGACGTAGATATGTGGGGCGTGTTAGAACGAGGCGTTTTAGGGGGGCGTGGCAGAGTCTTAACTTTGATAAAGAATATCTTTTTTTTTGAGACTTTAGTCTTTGCAACTTTTTTACAGATCTTCTTTATGCACCAAGAGAGCTTGTAACACTCCCAAGAGAAAGGAAAACTTGAAATCGCATCAATTACCCCTTTAATGTCTAATCAGGGCCAACGGTGATGGACTGAACCTTCTTGGCTTTGTACCTAAACATTTGAAGTTTTCCATCATGCCACAGTTGTCAACTAGTGTAGAGCTTGTTGCTGTAGTTTTAAGTTTTTTTTGAGTAGACAGGAAAATGTGCTCAACACAAAACTAGAAGAGATAATCATAACCGTGACATCATCATGGGATTACCTAATGAAATGGGCATTTCATAACAGGAGAAGGGAAATGTTGAAATGAAAAATGCTTACGATCATCTGAGGTTGTATCACGATGAAACGACGCACACATCTTTACCTCAATCGATTCTCTTCAACAGATTTCTCCAGCTCTTTGACACTTTTCTGCAGAGTTCTGAGTTTGACTTTCTTCTCGTTTAGGACCAGCACAAATCGGCTGTACAGGTCTCTCTCCAACTTCTCCTTCCCCTGGACGTACCTTTGCATCCTGTGGAGAGGGTGAAGACCAATGAGACACACCCGAACACTCATGCAACCCAGTCTCCCTGAGCATCGCATCGGGTTGAGAAGAGTGGAAATGTTTAGTTATGAGAGTGTTTGTATTACTATATAAGTGGATAAACACTCATTACTTAACATGGAAAACATTAAGAGCATATTTAACTGAACACCTGTGGTAGCTCTTTGCAAAATACACAAGGCAATAAAGTCCAGTCAGTGTTGAGTAGCATTACAAATTCTCCATAATTCTGGTTTTGGAAGATGTTAGAAAGTGTGGCGGCACAGTCGGGTGGTGAGGTCACTGCTGCTGTTTCTCAGAGAGGAAAGCTTGAAGCAAGTGGAGAACAAGAAAAGAAAGTAAAGAGGAGCTTCTTGTCAGGTTGGCCGGGGATTCCCTTGTCATTCTCCTCCTGAATGCATCATGTGCTCTAATCAGCCAAATAAACAGCAAAAAATATTGAACTGCATTTGCATATCTACAGTTCCCCCTTTTAGAGTATCACAGCAAAGACAAACTAAAAACATCTTGTGTATCTGGAGTTCCTTAGTAACCGTTTAAAAACACAGCCAAGACACTCTTTCATTCTGAATAATGGGAGATGATGAGGAGGGGAGAGGGTAACCCAAGAGGAAGTTGTATCCAAAAAGATGAACAGGTGAAAGGCTTGCGTAATCACAATTTTGTTTGAAATTACTTTTGGCATTACACAAAAAACCTTGTGCAAGTTCCCAGGAACAAAGAAACAAATCAAAAGCATATTCCCCACATTTGTAGACTTATTTTTTATGTTGTAGTCCACTTATATGTTAGTCAGGTTGTCAAAAAAAAAAAAAAAAAAAATTATAATATAAATATTAGAATTAATTACTATTAGTAATTATCATTATAATAAAATTATTACAAATATCTATCTTTGTTATATACAGTAATATGACTGACTATTTTATTTATTTATAACTGATTATATTTTCATTATATTTATATTACAGAATATTAATGAAAATGTTATGTTTAGATAGATAGATAGATAGATAGATAGATAGATAGATAGATAGATAGATAAGATAGGCAAAGTTTGTAGCATACAAAAGTCAAGTAAAATAATATTCATGCACAGATTTATTTAGCACACAACAGATTCAAAATTTACATTTGAGGGATGACTTTGAGTAATGTAATGTTTTTAGAACAAAAAGTCTCGGAGTAATGCTAACCATAAAGTTTAACTTACTTATAAATCATAAACCGCTATTCTAAAAAAAAAAAACATTAGACCTGTGTTGAATTAGCCTTCCAAATTGAGCTTCCAAATTGACGTCTTTAGTGAACAGCTCTGTTCTACAAATATTTGTATTTATTCCAAACATCCGTTTCTACAGTTTTGTGAGAGCTGGTGAGTTGAGGAGTATTGATCTGGTGTGGACCTACTCTTTAGTGATATGTTCCTGTTCTCTCCTCAGCTTCTGGTTCTCCTCAAGCAGGTGCTGGTTTTTGGCCTGTAGACGTGCGCTCTGCCCCAGGCCATGAATAATGAGCTCCCTTATGACTTCAGTGGGCTCAGGCACTGCCTGCAGATCCACCACGCCGAGCCTGAACTGAGGAATGAAGAGAGAACAAGATTAATAATATAAGACCTTGTGAAACCTGCCACCTGGAGGAGACACCTGCCCATCAGCTATTAGCATTAGCATCCTGGCTGGAGACACAAGGGAGATTGGCTAAGAATGAACTTAGATTTAGAGCAATTTAGAAATGAATCATTCAGACCGATGTGTGAAACTGTTTGACTGATTCATTCAAAAGAATCAACTCAACATGAACTAATATAAAATATACAGGTGCATCTCAATAAATTAGAATGTCGTGGAAAAGTTCATTTATTTCAGTAATTCAACTCAAATTGTGAAACTCGTGTATTAAATAAATTCAATGCACACAGACTGAAGTAGTTTAAGTCTTTGGTTCTTTTAATTGTCATGATTTTGGCTCACATTTAACAAAAACCCACAAATTCACTCTCTCAACAAATTAGAATATGGTGACATGCCAATCAGCTAATCAACTCAAAAACACCTGCAAATGTTTCCTGAGCCTTCAAAATGGTCTCTCAGTTTGGTTCACTAGGCTACACAATTTTGGGGAAGACTGCTGATCTGACAGTTGTCCAGAAGGCAATCATTGACACCCTTCACAAGGAGTGTAAGCAACAAACATTCATTGTCAAAGAAGCTGCTGTTCACAGAGTGCTGTATCCAAGCATGTTACAGAAAGTTGAGTGGAAGGAAAAAGTTGGAAGAAAAAGATGCACAACCAACTTAGAGAGCCGCAGCCTTATGAGGGTTGTCAAGCGAAATCGATTCAAGAATTTGATTGAACTTCACAAGGAATGGATTGAGGCTGGGTTCAAGGCATCAAGAGGCACCACACACATACGTGTCAAGGAATATGGCTACAGTTTTCGTATTCATTTTGTTAAGCCACTCCTGAACCACAGACAGTGTCAGAGTTGTCTTACCTGGGCTAAGGAGAAGAAGAACTGGACTGTTGTTTTTGTTGTGTGGCCCAGTGGTCCAAAGTCCTCTTTTCAGATGAGAACAAGTTTTGAATTTCATTTGGAAACCAAGGCCCTAGAGTCTGAAGGGAGGGTGGAGAAGCTCACACCCTAAGTTGCTTGAAGTCCAGTGTTAAGTTTCCACAGTCTGTGATGGTTTGGGGTGCAGTGTCATCTGCTGGTTTTGGTCCATTGTGTTTTTTGAAAACCAAGTCACTGCACCCGTTTACCAAGAAGTTTTGGAGCACTTCATGCTTCTTTCTGCTGACAAGCTTTATGGAGATGATGATTTCATTTTCCAGCAGGATGTGGCACCTGCACACAATGCCAAAAGTACCAAAAGTTGGTTAAAGGACCATGGTGTTGGTGTGCTTGATTGGCCAGCAAACTCACCAGACCTGAACCCCATAGAGCATCTATGGGGTATTGTCAAGAGGAAGATGAGAAACAAGAGACCAAAAATGCAGAAGAGCTGAAGGCCACTGTCAAAGAAAACCTGGGCTTCCATTACCACCTCAGCAGTGCCACAAACTGGTCATCTCCATGCCACGCCGAATTGAGGCAGTAATTAAAGCAAAAGTAGCCCCTACCAAGTATTGAGCACATGTAAATGAACATACTTTACAGAAGGCCAATAATTCACTAAAAATGTTCTTTTTTTATTGGTCTTATGAAGTATTCTAATTTGTTGAGATGAATGAGTGGTTTTTGTTAAATGTGAGCCAAAATCAGCACAATTACATAGAACCAAAGACTTCAACTACTTCAGTCTGTGTGCAGGGAATTTATTTAATACACGAGTTTCACAATTTGAGTTTATTTACTGAAATAAATGAACTTTTCCATGTCATTCTAATTTATTGAGATGCACCTGGTAATACCAAGCCAAAGGATATTTAGAACACAATACAGAAAGGTAAAGAACTTTACCAGACAGTTAAATTTTTTTTACTTTTGCCACATTTGCTAGAAAATAAAAAAACAGACCTTATAAATAACATTTAGATATATAATAAATATTATATATATTTTTTTTTTTTTTTTTTTCGGTTAAATATGTCTACAGATATACATAAATATTGATATACCTATATAATGGTATTGATACATATATAATTATATATTAGATAATAATTATTTTACATATACATTATAATTATATATTAATAACTGTATTTAATTACTATTATATATTAAATACATCAATTAGTACTACGTAAATATAAAAGATAAATAGATTAATTAAATAGGACAATAATACATAATTACAAAAATTATGAAATAAAGAAATGTAAAAATAAAGAAAATGCTAAATAAATAATTTAAAAAGATGAAAACTAAATAAATACATATATACATCTTGTAATAAGATAATAATTAGATAAATCATCACAAGTAAATAATAATATGAAGACGTAATGATAAAATGAATAAAAATGATAAATATAGTAAATATTTTTAAAATATCTAACTAAGACAAATAAATATTCTGTATATATTTTAAATTACTATAAATATGATCTCTGAATTTGTCATAATAAGCCTAATTTAAACAGACTGGATATACATTTGCAGCACAAAAAGACAATTGCTGAATTTAAAAGTGCATAGCACAGTGCTAATCCAGCACAGATAGCACCTGGTTAAACTAAAATGAGGGTGGTATTGAACACAATGCTTTTTTTAAATTTGCAAATTAGTGTATAACTTTCAGTGAATTCACACTTCAGGGTTTCACTGCCAACTCTGTCTAGCACCTGGACAAACACACTGACATCCAGCCTGGACTCTTGTACCGATAAGACAAGCCAACCGCTGTGATGAGAGCCAGCGGGCAACAGCGAGTCTCTGATCCTCAAATAACTGAACTCTGACAGAACACACAAGGGATGGACGCTCGGCCTGTAGTGTGTGCCAGTCTATGAACGATAAGGACGACTGCACTGAGAGCACTGAAGATAACAGACCTCACAGAGACCTGAGAACACAATGAAGTTCCTGCCGTCAACCTACTGAGACTGCCTCTTAATCGAACACTTTTGTCCTATAAATGATTCTTGACGGCTGTAAGCAAAGGACAGCAAGTGGGAACAAGCAAGCAAATACTTACGACCTTGTTGTGCACAACTCTAGTAATGTATGCAGTTATTTAGCACACTTAGCTAAATTGACTTTGCACTTACAGGAACAATCATCTTGGAGAAATGGAACGTCAAGAGTCTTAAACTAAAAGTCACAATACACCATTTTACCATATTACCATTGCTCATCCAAAAAAGTAATCATTCTGTCATCATTTATTCACCCTCATGACTTACTTTCTGCCAAAGAGAAGTTTAGCATGGTGTCCTGGAAGCTCTTTAGGGAATGGGGCTAAAAAGAAGCATAAAAGTATCTATTCCATATAGTAGTCCATTCCACTTGTGCACTATTTTCCAAGTCTCTTGAGGTCAAACAAATGCTGTGTGTGAGGAACAGACTAAATGTTACACTGCTATTGTTATTTCCTAATATTCACCTACGCTGTAGCTCAAATCTCTTTTAATATTTTGGTATGTTCTTCACTTAAATCTATCAATATTGCTTCAAAATTATTTTAGAATACAACATAGAAGTAGTTTAAATTAATAGTCTGGTGTTTTGAATCATTCAATCATGCTAATGAATCATTCAGACCAATGAGTGAACCTGTTTGACTGATTCGTTAAAACGAAAATAATTAACTCAAACAAATTCACTCAGAAATAAGACCTATATCAAGCCCAATAAAACAAAAATATCTATGACTTTACTAGGAGGTGAGGTGAATAAATAATGACTGATTTCTTACCATAGCTCTTCAGTTTTTAATGCCACAGAGCAAAAGAGCACATATCAGCTGTGATGCAACTGTCACATTTACACATCAGTAAACCACAGATTCAACATGAAACCTTTTCCAGCAGAATGTGATGTACCATCGAGCAACACACACACTTTACATGATGAGCTAAGAAGTTCCATGTCTCAGAGAGCTTATTTGGACAGGTCTGTGTAGTGATCCTGGACAGAGCTGATTCATCCCACATTGGGAAGACAAACTGTGGCGACAGACACAGGCTGAATTGCTATTGCCTTAAAATGTACTCACCACAGCTGACCCGCCTCAGCCATCCCAGGTAGATATTTTGTTTCTACATCAGAACAGATTTGGAGAAATGTAGCATTACATCACTTGCTCAGCAATGGATCCTCTGCAGTGAATGGGTGCCGTCAGAATGAGAGTCCAAACAGCTGATAAAAACATCACAATTATCCACAAGCAATCCACAAGACTCCAGTCGCTCAATTAACGCCTGTGCAGACTTCTCTCCTGATTCAGACAAGACAAATTTTTCACTAGAAGAAGCAACATTATGGATACAAGACTCGTATTTTAGCTTGAAGAAATGGTTTGATGTTAAAAACATCTTAACGATGGATTTGTTCCTCAGAAACACAAAAGCTTTTAGCTTCAGAAGACATTAACTGATGGAATGGACTGGAGTGGATTACGTGTGGATTATTGTGATGTTTTTATCAGCTGTTTGGACTCTCATTCTGACGGCACCCATTCACTGCAGAGGATCCATTGGTGAGCAAGTGATGTAATGCTACATTTTTCCAAATCTGTTCCAAAGAATAAACAAACTCATCTACATCTTCGATGGCCTGAGGATGCATTTTACCGAATTTTTTTATTTTTGTGTGAAGCAGAAGCAGAACACAGCCTCTTTAAATGAGGAATAGTGATGGATTTGCTGATGGACGTGAGGTGAACATACCAAACATGACCATAGTCCAGCGGAGTTAAGGAAACGAAATGTTCCCCCAAAAGAGTGACTAAGAGTGACCTCTCGACAGAGCCAGCATTGTTTCTGTACATGGCTGGCTGGTCTGGAAAGTATTAGACAGTTTCATCTCTGCAATCAGTCAAGTGGCCGGCAGAACCCAGAGCAGATGCCATCATATTCCCGCGAGGACGCTGGGAACTGATCTCCGTTTATCCCTGTGGGAACGGTCGTTTTCTAGGTGCCACAAATGCACTAAACCACACACAGAGTGCTGGACCTCCCAAAGTTTCCGAGGACTTTTTCAGAGTCTGACCACATAAAAGTCACGTGACTACAAAAACGTGCATCACAGCTAAATACTATTATGAACAAAGACAGCTTGGCAAAACCCGTTACAAAAATAAATTAATAAATAAATAAAATAATGGCTTTCTGAAAGAGATATAGCAGGAAAATTTCTCACTGCATATCTATTTAATGCACAATAGCATTATATATATATATATATATAGATATATATATATGCACAAACATTGGGTAATAAACATAAGAACCCCCCTTTAAAATACACACATTTTTGCTTTGCAGCCTGAAATGAAGACAGACACAGTTTTTGTTTTATCCAGATGTGTTTACTCAGTGCAACTTATAACATCCAAGTGAAAGATATAACACCAACATGTCAGAAAAAAAAACATGATTAACTGAGTTGGAAAAAAGATCACCCCCTCCTAAAAAGAATTGTAAACTCAATCAAGTGTAGCTAATCACCTTCTCAATGGCACACAAAGTCATTTGACTTTCCACTGTGATCAGCTATGCCATTTGATAACAACCAACTCAGCTGAAAAGAGCTTTCCTGGAGCATTTCAATCCTTGGTAGTGCAACTGAAACAGACAATCAACTATGGGTGGCAAGGCACAAAAGATCTCTGGGATAAAGCTGTGGACAGGCACAAGTCAGAAGATGGAACAAAAACAGTTCAAAGGCTTTATCAATGCATAGAAGCACAGTGAAGTCTATTATTAAGAAGTGGAGGATATTTGATATGACACAGACCCTCCCTGGATCAGGACGACGCTCCAAACTGGATGAAAGAGCAGGAGGAAACTGGTCAGAGAGGCGACCAAGAGGCCTACAGCAACTCTGAAGCAGATGGAGGAATTTATGACAATGAGTGGTCATTGTGTGCATGTGACAAAAATATCACAAATTCTCCACAAATGTGCTTATATGGGAGGGTTGCAAGAAAAAGTCACTCCTCTGAAAGGCCACATGCAGTCATGACCTAGCTTTGCCAAAACGCACCGTGAAGATTCTGAGTCAGAATCCTCAACACCAAGCGATATGTCTGGTGGAAATCCAACACAGCTCACCATCCAAATAGCAGCATTCCTCCAGTAAAGCATGGAGGTGGTGATATCCTGTTATGGGGTGTTTCTCTGCAGCAGGGACTGGAGCACTTGTCAGGATAGAAGGAAAAATTGATGGGGCAAAATACTGTCAAATTCTTAAGGAAAATCTGCTGGCCCTCAAGCTGATCACACATTGGTTAAAGGGATAAGGTAATGTCCTTGCAATGGGCAGCTAATCCAGAGCCCAGACCTTATAGTGTAAACAGATTTAAAACTGTGTCTGTCTTTATTTCAGGCTGCAAAGCAACAAAATTAGATTTTTTTAAAAGGGGGTGATTCTTTTCTATACCCACTGTATATACTGGTGTGTGTAATAATATATATATATATAATACAGTATCTCACAGAAGTGAGTACAACCCTCACATTTTTGTAAATATTTTATTATATCTTTTCATGTGACAACTCTGAAGAAATGACACTTTGCTACAATGTATAGTAGTGAGTGTACAGCTTGTGTAACAGTGTCAATTTGCTGTCCCCTCAAAATAACTCAACACAGCCATTGATGTCTAAACCGCTGGCCACAAAAGTTAGTACACCCCTAAATTAAAATGTCTAAATTGGGCCCAAAGTGTCAATTTTTTGTGCGCCCACCATTATTTTCCATTACTGCCTTAACCCTCTTGGGCATGGATTTCACCAGAGCTTCACAGGTTGCCACTGAGTCCTCTTCCACTCCTCCATGACGAAATAACGGAGCTGGTGGATGTTAGAGACCTGCGCTCCTCCACCTTCCGTTTAGGTCTACAGACATCCTTGGCCAATCCATCACCTTTACCCTAAGCTTCTTTAGCAAGGCAGTGGTCGTATTGGAGGTGTGTTTTGGGTCTTACATGTTGGCATCGCCCTGCGGCCCGGTCTTCCGAAGGGAGGGGATCATCTCGCTTCATATGGTCACAGCAGTGCATGTTGGCTTCAGGTTCCCTCAATGACTGTACTCTCTCCCATGCCGGCAGCACCATGCAGCCCAGACCATTGACACTATCCCCCCACCATGCTTGACTGTAGGTAAGACACACTTGTCTTTGTACTCCTCACCTGGTTGCCGCCACACACGGTTCTTTGGTGAGAGCGAAAACACCAAATTTAACACACCTGCTCTCCATTCCCTACCTGATCCTGTAACACTAATAGTCACATTTGGACATTTTCACTTATGGGTGTACTCACTTTTGTGACCAGCGTTTAGACATTAATGGCTGTGTGTTGAGTTCTTTTGAGGGGACAGCAAATTTACACTGTTATACAAGCTGTACACTCACTACTTTACATAGTAGCAAAGTGTCATTTCTTCAGTGTTGTCACATGAAAAGATATAATAAAATATTTACAAAAATGTGAGGGGGTGTACTCACTTCTGTGAGATACTGTATATATACATACACTAACAATGTTTTTAGGTCTCAGCGGTGTCACCCTGAAGAGAAGAGTTTACTTGATGACAGCTCAGTTTAAACTCATCCACATGTGTTGGATAGGAGTTTGTGTAGCCTACCTCTGGGATGCAGAGCATCACTGTCAAGCTAGTTTACAGCTGTGATCTTCCACACGCTGCCAGGAACGCTTCCACATGTGCCACAAAAAGACTCGCTTCAGCGACAACACATGAGAAGTGCTAAATAATTAACAGCAAAAGGAACAAGAGAAAGAAAAGCAAGGTTTTTTTTCTCAAGATCCCCCTGAAAGTGGGTCTGATAGCAATTACAGCATTTACAAATACATGGGGGCATTGAGAACCAAACCATGGCAACATTTAAAATCCCTCATGTTTGCTGTTTGTTTGTTGGATTATTTGAGTAAACAGGATCATATCATTTTGGATTTGGCACTTGCGTCTGCATGAGAAACTACGAAAATCAAATACTTTGAGGCACAGATGGTAAGCATTTCATTGCGGGATGTTTAATTTAAACCAATCAGATCCTTATTTCCTCACCAAGCTCACCTCATGCCACCTCCATGTGCCCTATCACGCCACAGCGTGAGCTACAGGACCAACAACGTTAGGAAAATGTGGTTCTGGTAGTGGGCATGGGAACTAATGTCCTTTCATATGTGTATACGTGTGTATACAAGTGTTATATATTTATATAATATACAATACATACATACATACACACACACACATACAATATATACATTTTTTAGAATAATGTAAATGTGAGTGGTCATATGTTAATGAGTTTATAATTGCGACCACAACAAACCGAACCATTTTTGCTGCTTATTTTTTATTATAAATGGTCTTGAGTGTAGCTGTCAAAATCGATATATTATACTGAACTATTCAAAAGGAGCAACAAAAATCCTACTTTTCATGACTTGACCCATTAATGACTCAGTTTTGACATTTACCATTGTGTTTCTCCAAAATTACTAATGAAATGTGTAATATCCTTTAGCGATTACAGGAATACCACTGTGTCATCACGTTGTGCAAACTGTTCAAGAAAATGCCTGTTTGTACTTTGACACTGATGGCCCACCTGTAAGGAACATGAGTGAGTAACACGTACTTTAGGAAACAGAAGTCAGGGTGTCCCTAAGTCTTTAGAGGGATATTGTAATGAAAGTGTTGTTTTCAAATGCTTGTGTCAGAGCTGTCCTGGCAAGTCAAACACCTGCTTTCCCAAACCTCAACCTGACCATTTGCACGAGTCTTTAAGGGTCTTCTGTCAGCTGTTGCACTGAAGAATGCAGCAGCTGTCTTACCAGCACCACTGGAAGCATGAAGAAAACCACAAATAAATAACAGTCTGTCGTTACTTGGAAATTAACTTCCCTTCAGGAGCTACAGCTTTTAAAAAAAAATAGAAAATACCCACAATCACAAACCTCTCCTTAACTAGCTGCACGATTTGAGGAACCATTCGTGTGTAAAGTACAAAATAGGTTTGAAGGAATAGTTCACCTGAAATGTACTCCAAGCTGTAGATAAATTTGCTTCTTAATCAGAACTGATTTGGAGAAATTTAGCATTACATCACTTGCTCACCAATGGATCACTGAATGGGTGCCGTCAGAATGAGAGTCCAAACAGCTGATAAAATTACAGCTCTGAAGTTAAAAGCTGCGTGTTTGTAAGAAACAAATTCATCAAGACATTTTAAATTAAACCAACACTGTTTGGACTCTCATTCTGACGGCACCCATTCAGTGCAGAGTATCCATTGATGAGCAAGTGATGTAATGCTTAATTTCTCCAAATCTGTTCTGATGAAGAAACAAACTCATCTACATCTTGGATTGCCTGAGGGCGAGTAATTTTTCAGCAAATTTTCATTTTTGGGTGAACTATTCCTTTAATACTTAGCTTTAGGGGCTTGTTTGCCTTTGAAAGTATGACTGAAAATAAAGTGCCATTGCATTAAGATCTTATGTAATATCGAACAGAAAACTCATGTCTCAGCAGTCCATTAATTACCTCATATATTTACTAAATCCTAACACTGGCACAATAACACTCACACAAGAGCGCTGGTCCAGATTTTAAAGCATATATGGAGCCAAGGCAGCAAGCGGAGAAACATCAAATGTCCAAAACAGCTTTACTCAAGAGCATAATAATTGATAAACTACAGTGTGGGAGCTCAGACACATCTGTGGGAAGCTACAGAAGCCCTAAACACACTCAAAAGTCAGGAAAAGGACGATTGGAGTCTGAAACTTTCTGTATGCCTATAAGTCATAATGGTAGTTCAATGTACATAAACCCACAATACACTACAGTCCAAAAGTTTGGGGTCTTTAAGATTTTTTAAAATGTTTTTGAAAGAAGTCTCTGAAAGAAGGCTGCCATGCTTGATCAAAAACACAGTGAAATAAGTTAATATGGTTAATTTATTAGATTCGCAAATACTGTTTCCAGTTAAATATATGTTAAAATATAACTTATTCTTGTGATGCAAAGCTGAATTTTCAGCATCATTACTCCAGTCTTCAGTGTCACATAATCCTTCAGAAATCATTCGAATACATTTGGCGCCCTAGAAACATTTCTTATTATTATCAATGTTGAAAACAGTTGTGCTGCTTAATATTTTTGTGGAAACTTTAAGAAAGAAACTTTGTCAGGAATCCTTGATAAATAGACAGTTCAAAAAAACAGCATTTATTTGAAATGGAAATCTTTTGTAACATTAAATGTCTTTAGTCATTTTTGATTCATTTAACCCAAACATTTAAACAGCAGTTTTATTTTTTATTTTTTTACAGTTTCTTGTAACCAAAATAATATCATCATTACTGCAGTTGTGCAATATTCATTCCCTTTACATGCCAAAGTTACAGTAGCTGCAAAATGTCACCAAGCAACCTAATAAACATGAAGAATCTTTTATGCAAAATTACGCATTTGCCCAGTTTCCCTTTTTCCAAAACAGACCCTTGACATTTCCATTTAGTCACCTGTGACTAGTCTACTGTGGCAGAAAAAAAGAGAAATGACTTGAACATGACATGATTACGTCTAATGAGTTGAGCAACAGGGCGTTACAGAAATGTAGAAAATCACAGACAATTTATACAAATTTTACCAGAATTTCAAGCTTACAAAACAGCTTAAACACTTTGCACTCTTTATAAATATCGGTGGTTCTTTGCTGGAGGGTAATGATCCAAAATGAGCCACAAGTCTGTTCTGAGAGGGACCACAGAGAACATTTCCAAAACCATTTCAAGATGCATGAAACCTCCAAAATTCAGGAGACATTTACTATTTAAATTGTATTTGTTATTTTTTCAATACAGCCTATTTCATTATAATTTGTATCATTATTAATATTTATTAAATATATAAATGATTTAAATTTTATTTTAAGTATATTTTTAAGCTTTTATATACGCATTTGGCAGGGGTTTTTATCCAATTTATTTCTGAAACATCATGTGACACTGACGGCTGGAGTCTGGAGCTGCTGAAAATTCAGCTTTGCAATAATTTATGCACTTACATATAATATTATAAATGCAATTACATTTTTAAAAAAAATAGGAAAATAGAAAACAGTTATTTTAAAAGCATTACAAATGAACTAATGAAATGAAATGGCTAGGAAGTATACTCTCATTCCGGCGTAATAATCAAGAAACTTTGCTGCCGTACCGTGGGTGCAGCAGGCGCAATGATATTACGCAGCGCCTGAAAATAGTACCAGCTAGGTAACTTCCAATGGAAGGCACGCTCCCTGTGCAAGCAGGTGGTCACGTTGGTTATGTTGGCGGAAGTTAGCATATTTTCAGGCGTTGCGTAATATCATAGCACCTGCTGCACCCATGATCAGCTTTTGTTCCTCATATATTATATTGGAGAAAATTAAGATAAACTTTTAATGTGAATGTTCCACTTAAAGTTGTTCAGTCAAGTCACTTACAATATCATGGGTCAGATTATCATTCTTACAATTTGACTTCTACATAACGTTGCAGTTCCTCAAAACACTGGCCAACTTTAGCATTTGTTGCCCAGTGAGTGTTAACTTTGTACCCTGACTGCATACTATGTGAGCGAGTGTCAATCAGCGAGACTATAGCATTATGCTGTGCTGCGTAGCGATCTCAGGCGTGCCACTCACCGAGATGTCGTTCTGCACCTTCTCATAAGACAGCTGCAGCAGGGGGCGGCCGGGTCTCTCGGGTGTCAGGTGGAAGCTGTATTCCCCCTCCGCTGCCGGTCCCTCTCCGGTCAGAGCCAGTTGCAGGTCACCAACATACCTCTCCCGCTCCATCTCGATCTCCTGAGCTTCACGGGACACATCCTCCTCTGAAACTAACAAATGAAACCAATGCAAAGGCCTGTGGTTTGAAACGTGGCAGTTTTGAAGGCTCTTCATGTCATTTAAATGGGATCATTTGACGTCCTACCTTCACCACTCCATGCAGAGATGCCATCGGACAGAAGGATAACAAAGCCAGATCCAAGATTCTCAGCCCACTCTAGCTTGAGAAAAAACGTGCGATGAGGCTCAGAGGCAATGGAGATCTGACGCACGCTAGTGCTGCAACACCTGTAGAAATGATCATAATACGTAACATCACACACAGCTAAAACACAAAAACTCTACATCTGTAAGAATGAACAAATGCATTAAAAAAAACTTCAAAAGTATCTGCACTAATAATTATAAATACCTATGGGTAAAACAGATGGTTCATTTCAACAATTTGTACATGAAATATATTATATAAATTATAATAATATATTTATTAATATAATCTATGAATATTATAATATATTCATTAAAATAAAAATCTAACATAATTAAAATACTAGTTATTATTATAATTAGGTCAAATATATTAATATAATATATATATTATAATATTAATATATATTATATATATATATATCTATATATAATATATATATCATATACACACATATCTACCACGACAATAATTTGAAAACTAATATTTAAAAATATATTATTATTAATACCAACACATCCAGTGGGCAAAAAAAGTATTTAGTCAGCCACCAATGTGCAAGTTCTCCCACTTAAAAAGATGAGTGAGGCCTGTAATTTTCATCATAGGTATACCAACTATGAGAGACAAAATGAGAAAAATCAGAAAATCACATTGTAGGATTTTTTAAAGAATTTATTGGTAAATTCCTCGGGAAAATAAGTATTTGGTCAGCAAGATTTCTGGCTCTCACAGACCTGTAACTTCTTCTTTAAGAGGCTCCTCTGTCCTCCACTGGTTACCTGTATTAATGGCATCTGTTTGAACTTGTTATCAGTATAAAAGACATTTGTCCACAACCTCAAACAGTCACACTCAAACTCCACCATGGCCAAGACCAAAGAGCTGCAAAGGACACCAGAAACAAAATTGTAGACCTGCACCAGTCTGGGAAGACTGAATCTGCAATAGGTAGCAGCTTGGTGTGAAGAAATCAACTGTGGGAGCAATTATTCTAAAATGGAAGACATACAAGACCACTGATAATCTCCCCTCGATCTGGGGCTCCACGCAAGATCTCACCCCGTGGGGTCAAAATGATCACAAGAACTGTGAGCAAAAATCCCAGAACCACACGGGGGGACCTAGTGAATGACCTGCAGAGAGCTGGGACCAAAGTATCAAGGCTACCATCAGTAACACACTGCGCCGCCAGGGACTCAAATCCTGTGAGTGCCAGACGTGTCCCCCTGCTTAATCCAGTACATGTCCAGGCCCGTCTGAATTTGCTAGAGAGCATTTGGATGATCCAGAAGAGGATTGGGAGAATGTCATATGGTCAGATGAAACCAAAATATAACTTTTTGGTAAAAACTCAACTTGTCGTGTTTGGAGGAGAAAGAATGCTGAGTTGCATCCAAAGAGCACCATACCTACTGTGAAGCATGGGAGTGGAAACATCATGCTTTGGGGCTGTTTTTCTGCAAAGTGACCAGGACGACTGATCCGTGTAAATTTTGTATTTTGAGTGAAAACCTCCTTCCATCGGCAAGGGCATTGAAGATGAAACGTTGCTGGGTTTTTCAGCATGACAATGATCCCAAACAAACCGCCCGGGCAACGAAGGAGTGGCTTCGTAAGAAGCATTTCAAGGTCCTGGAGTGGCCTAGCCAGTCTCCAGATCTCAACCCCATAGAAAATCTTTGGAGGGAGTTGAAAATCCGTGTTGCCCAGCGATAGCCCCAAAACATTTACTGCTCTAGAGGAGATCTGCATGTAGGAATGGGCCAAAATACCAGCAACATTTTGTGAAAACCTTGTGAAGACTTACAGATAACGTTTGACCTCTGTCATTGCCAACCAAGGGTATATAACAAAGTATTGAGATGAAATTTTGTTATGACCAAATACTTATTTTCCACCATAATTTGCAAATAAATTCTTTAAAATCCTACAATGTGATTTTCTGATTTTTTTTTCTCATTTTGTCTCTCATAGTTGAGGTAATTACAGGCCTCTCTCATCTTTTTAGTGGGAGAACTTGCACAAATGGTGGCTGACTAAATACTTTTTTCCCACCCACTGTATATAAATAATTATGTATATAATTTTTTTATATATTATATATTTAAGTTAACTGTCAATAAATATTTCATTATTTTATAATAGATTTCATAAAAATTACATTATAATTAATTAATTTGAAAAACTAATGATGCTTTATAAATATAAAGCACTAATTCTATAGGCCAGGACTACATCTGCACTACTCATTTTCAGTACTGTGGAAAATGTATGTAAATCTGCAGAATGGATTTAAAATGATGATAAATGTAAGGAGTGGAGATTAGTATACTACTGATAGATAAAAATACTTTTTTTGTTTTTGTTTGAGTAATTCATGAACATGCAAAGGTCAGAGAACATGTGAAAGTTTGTAGAAGTTTCTACAAACTCCACCATAGATTATTAACGGATGGATGCAGACCTCACAGGAGTCAGAAAATCCACTGAGTGATGTGTGAGAGCCGACCTCTCAGGTCAGAGCTGACGATGAGCAGCGGCGAGGAGAAAGGTAAAGGACAACATACAACACATCTGAGTCGACTGACTTTAACTCGCTTGTCAAACTGATAATCAAAGTGTCCAAAACCCTCAGCGAACCGTTCACATCTGTTTCCCTCCCGTCGTGCATCACAACCAATTGCTGCTATTCTTGACGTGACTTTTGTGCAAACCGTGGCATAAACTTACAGCGGGGTCGCGGTATCCAAAGACTGGCATGATACGCGCTCTGAAGGAACAGGACAGCTATTCATTAGCTACAGTAACATCTGCACAGAGGTGATTCTTCGCCCTCGGTAATGACAGATGCAGCAAAGCCTATAGGAATATGAGAAGGCGGCTTTGACAAATAAGACAAAGAATTCTCTTAAGATGTGGCTGAGAAGCCAAGAAGGGGTCGGGGTGGAAAGTTCGGATGTGGCTCGCACCTCAAGATGAACTACCCAAACATTGGTCCATGGCCCTGTTTTATCCAAACTAAAGATTTAAGTGCCCCGTTCCCATTCAGAATGTGTGACTATGGCTGCATGACACTGCTGCTATCTTTCCAGTGGCGTCTGTCTGGCCTGGGTAATGGCAGATGAGAGAAAGCTGTTCTTCTAAAAAGATGGTGAAGTATAGAAGGGGGTCCCAAGTCACTTTCCATACATGGGATTTGGGAATGAGAGGAGATAAGGAATTCAGATAGGGGAATAGTGATAACTTGAGAAGAAAAGAAAAGAAAACTGCTTGGATTGCTGGATGAAGAATCAGATTTTAATCGTGATCACGATTTCTGCTTCTCTCAATTTATTAAGCATAATCATCTCCGATATTTGCCCACTGACTATTTATCCTGTAAATGTTTAATTTACATTTGCGTTATCTTGCATTAGTAACAAGCCTATACAAGCTTTCATGGTTGCGGTTGCCAGATTTCAAGAATTTAAATCCTCCAATCAGAGCAATAATCGTGATTAACTATTAAAATAGTACAGGCCTAACTATTAAAATATTACACTCATTATCGTGCAGCTCTAGCTAGTGGCTTTATGAGAGCATAATGATGGTTTGGGGTCTGTAACATTTTAATGTTTTTGAAAGAAGTCTCTTCTGCTCCACAAGGCTGCATTTATTTGATCAAAAATGCAGTAATATTGTGAAGTATTATTACAATTTAAAAGAACAGTATTCAATTTGAATAATTTTTTTAAATTAATTTATTCCTGTGATGCAAAACTGAATTTTCAGCATCATTACTCTAGTCTTCAGTGTCACATGATCCTTCAGAAATCATTCTAATATGCTCAAGAAACATTTCTTATTATCAGTGTTGAAAACAGTTATGCTGTGCAATATTTTTGGGGGAAACCGTGATACATTTTATTTAAAATTATTTGAGGAATAGAAAGTTTAAAAGAACAGCACTGTTTTAATGCCTTTAAGCATGTCGTATTTTAAATGTACAAACAGACAGAAGGGACTTATTAATCTTGAAGGCCTGGTCATACTAACCTACCATCATGACTCATGGAGAGATTTTGGTTTGCTAATCTATGTGACCCTGGACCACAAAACCAGTAATAGGGGTCAATTTGTTTAAATTGAGATTCATACACCATCCCAAAGCTGAATAAATAAGATTTCCATTGATGTATGGTTTGTTAGGATAGGACAATATTTGGCCGAGATACAACTATTTGAAAATCTGGAATCTGAATATTGAAAAAAATCTAAGTATTGAGAAAATCACCTTTAAAGTTGTCCAAATTAAGCTCTTAGCAATGCATATTACTAATCAAAAATTAAGTTTTGATATATTTACAGTAGGAAATGTACAAAATATCTTCATGGAACATGATCTTTACTTAATATCCTAATGATTTTTGGCATAAACGAAAAATCTATTATTTTGACTCATACAATGTATTTTTGGCTATTGTTACAAATATACCCCAGCGACTTAAGACTGGTTTCGTGGTCCAGGGTCACATATATGTGAGTGCTTCAGAACGACACTGACTGAGGTGTAATTAAGACACATTCCACTCTAAAGCGTTCCATCGATGGTCCAAGTCCACAGATGGTCTCGACCATCTCAACAAAAACCACAAGAACGACATTCTACATAACTGCCAATCTCTTTCAGGAAGGTTATGCACAAGTAACCATGAAAAAAAAAAACTGTTTTACAGTCTCTTCTTTTCTACGGTATACGTTTAATTTTTATGAAAATAATGTCAAAATGCAAAATATAATTTCTTACATTTCTTTTAAGGTCAAATATGACCCAAACCCCGACCAAAATACTACTTTTTTCTGCACTCGATTTTGCATATATTTGCTTCCATCTTGTTTGCATCTGAACAACATTCTCTCCATGTATCCATAGAGATATTCATAATCCAGCAAAAGCTAAATATTTATGGCTTGCTGATTTGAGCACCATCTACTGTTGCCCTAAGTCATCAGCGGCCGGAAGCAAAACGCAATGAATCAATTCTCCAAATCTATTTTTAAGGGGAAAGTCCCATCATTTCTAGTTTTTAAAGGGGGAAAAAATGTTAATCCTCAACAATGGCTTGTGTTTCGTACATCCAGAAACACAGTTTTAAAGTGACAGAATCACGGGAGAGCATCACTGGCAAGGAAGTAGACAGTCAGGTCTGTAACAAAAGCCTCAGTCTGATCAGGTGGCCGACTTTGGCTACTGCCCAGTGAGAGATGGTGGTATGACATCATAGAGACACTGACCACAAAAATGCATGTTGAATACATCAAACATCACTGTAAATGAAAAGAAACCATAATCATAATAAATTAATAAATCACATATACATATATATACATATACACATATTATATATATATTTTTTATAACCCAAAGACAAAACACACGACCCAATGACAAACCGTTCAAAAAATGTTTGGGATCAGTAAGGTTTTTAATGTTTTTTTTAAAGAAGTCTATTCTGCTCATCAAAAGCTGCATTTATTTGACCAAACATACAGAAAAAAACAGTATGTTTTAAGGAACCTGTGACCGTTTGTGGGGAATTATTTGATGCATAAAAAAAAAAGTTAAAAAGAACCAATCATTTATTCAAATGGAATCTTTTTGTAAATCTACAAAATACCATTTTCTAGAAGTTTGGGGTCAGAGTATTTTTTAATTTTTTAAAAGAAATTAATGCTTTTTAAATTTTACTTTCATCAAGGATGTGTTAAATGTGTAAAAGTGATAATAAAGACTTATATTGTAAGAAAAGATTTATATTTTAAATAAATGCAGTTCTTTTTAATTTTATTCATCAAATAATCCTGAAAAAAGTATCAGAGGTTCCAAAAAATATTAAGCAGCTGTTTCCAACAATGATAATAAATCAGCATATTAGGATAGTTTCTGAAGGATCATGTGATGAAGACTGGAGTACTGATGATGAAAAATCAACTTTGCATCACAGAAATAAATGATATTATAAAGGATATTAAAATAGAAACAATTATTTTAAATGGTTCTAATATTCCACAATAATTCGCGGTGTGTTATAGGTGGACGCAAGTCTCAACACATTCTTCGTGAGAACAAGCATATAAATGGCAGTCCGTTGATCGAACAACATCAGAGAACTAACGGGGGGTGTGGGTAAAACATTACAAATGGGGGGGGGGGGCGGGGGGGGGGGGGGTGGGGGAAGGGGGGGGGGGGGGGGGGGAAAGGGGAGGGGGCGTTAAGCAAGGGTGCGCAGGGAGTACATAACTTAAAAGAAGCGGGAGGGACAGGTATGGGGGTGACAGCGCGTGCAAATTTAGAATCTGCGTATAGATACTAATTATTAATGACATAACGATGGTAAAATGTTCATCTTATTTTGCAAGTAAATGCTCGAACCTCTATATGTGATAATTCTTTTTGTGTTATTAAAATTTCAATTGCAATCAATAATGTACTGTAAGCATTCATTTAATAGTCTTGGCTTATCTCTTTCAAAATATACATGGTTATGATTTGGCCGCACTTTAACTAAAATATAAATACCTTTTTCGTTTGAGCACTGGCACGGCGGGCACAGGGAAGGCTGCTCCTGTCGAGTGCTCCCCCTCGCGACGCGCCTCTACAACTTAGTGATATTAGGGGATGATCGCGTCAAGTCCAGCCGATCTCTTGAACAGCAAATAGACATGTGCATAGGTTTCGCTGAGTCCTTCAATACGTGGTGCGTCGCCCGCCCCCGCAGGGTGGTGGGGGGCGCGAGACGACAGTGATCGAAAAAGGTGCGAGGGGTGGAGGGACGGGCTGAGCGACAGGGGGGTCCCGGAAGTGGAGCAAGTCGGTGGATCTACTCGGGGGGGGGGCCGGGGGGGGGGGGGGGGCGGGGGGGGGGGGGGGGGGGGGGGGGGAGGGGGGGAACAGGGGCGACGATGGGGAGGGTGCGCCAGTGGCGGGGGGGGGGGGGGGGGAAAAAAGTAGGGTGGGAGAGGAGAAAAAGAGTAAAAAAGAAAGCAAACACAAAAACAAAGAGAGTAGAAGTGAAAAAGAAGGGGTGGGGTGGTGTCGCGTCACAAGGTCGGCAGGGAAAGTGTAGCTGCTGGGGGCGGCGACCATCGGATGTGTGGTTCTTGGGTACTCTCTGGCCAGTGGCTTAGGTAAGACTAGAAAGTTTGAGTGTAAGGAAAAAGGGATGGTGGATTATTGGAAAGTGGAGTGCACAGTTAGGTATGCCACCGGAGGAGTGAGTCGCGGCACAGAGCGGAGAGAGAGACGGGGGTCATGAGCAAGATCGATAACATAGATACCTAATAGAAGAGGAGATACACACGTGTTTCAGCTAAACGACATTGGGATCTGAGTTTGCGCTGGGGGTCACGGGGGCATCAAGTAGCACAACGCCATCAATGCAGGCAGGGGGGGGGGATGAGCAGAATAGGACGGCTTAAAACAGAACATAGCTGACGGTCATCACGCAACGGGGTCACGGGATTTGGCTAGGGGCATGTTTGCGGTATATAGAGGCCTACTAGTTAAGGAGACACACTCCTATAGACTACATGTAGCAGTAGCGTCAGGAGGCTCTTAAACTCACCAGTGGAGGGGCTCAAGGAGAAGGATCTAAGAATGACATATCTGGACTTCGTTCGCCAGTGTTAGCGTGCCAAATGGCCTCTGAATGTATCGTCGGACCTAAGAGGCAAGTTTGCATTGTATGGTCATGTGTTGGGGTCAAACCATAGGTCCAGAGGGCTATGGATTAAGTGGTGCAGTGAAGCCACTAAACATAAAAAGAGAAAAGACAAGTTGCTTGAAACTCACAGTCTCGTCTACGTGTGTTAAACGGGGGCTAACAGCTCATGATAGTAAGTGATTTGGGGTGCATGATCATCTAGCTCGGTTGATTCGGATGACCTGCCTTGCTGTGTGTGTTTACATGAATCCGAACAGTATGACCTGGGTGGGGGGGGGGGCGTAACTGCACCCGTTGTTCACCGAAGTAACTATTCTGGACGCACTTTGCAAAGCGGATGCTTATACGAAGATGCTGGGTAGTCATGAGAATTTGACATCACACAGCCAGGGGGATGTCTCGACCTGCCCCGACACAAGCCTATGCCAGTGATGGGAACGACCAAATACTTGGTGTACCACATCTTGACCTACATACTCGAAATGGTTGTGGATGGTGTCGCGCTCTGACGGCCCGTACAAACTAGACATCCATTTGGACGAACTGGAATTCCATCTCGTAAGAGAATCTAGGTGTCAGTCGGTCCAGGCATCGACGCAATGAGTGACACTTACGAGAGACGAACAAGAACAATGCATATAGGCTGAAGGCGCCCATGTCCGCAATGCACAATAACTTCTTGTAGCTTCCATGTCCTGGACTATACCACGATCCTCTGCCGTGCCAAAGCGAAACTGGCGTGTCGCGATCCGTCTCAGTCCATGCCACGCCGAATTGAGGCATTAAAATTGCACAAAGGTCAAAGTAGCCCCTCGACGCAAGTATGAGTACGACTGGAACAGCAGACGTAGCGCGACAGCATAAAAAATTCGCATGAAGTGCCTAGGCGGTCGGCGCCAAGCGGAGTGGTTTGGTTATAATTGGGAATGACTTAATGGACGTAATATGCTAAGTATTGAGTGAGATATGCATAGTAGGAGGGAAAAAGTGGAGGGTTTGCATTATAAAAGAACTATTAAAAAGTTGAAATGGAGAGAAAGACCAGAGACATGCCTCACAATACAGTTATTTTAGAATCCATAAGACTCAAATGGTCGACTTCGATGTCATGTAGTCTCCTCTGATGACCCTGTGAAATAGATTACAGCGAGTAGTCTACAATATGGATAGAATGTCGTGATACTTACCTGAATGTAGTCAATGATATCTGGTTGAGATGGTCAGACGCGCATCCTGCTCGCGCACATATTGCGTAACCTATCCGGGGAATCAAATGGTCGATTCGAGTGGAACTACCTGTGTGTGTGTGTGTGTGTGTGTGTGTGTGTGTGTATAGATAGATCAGAACACATATTTTTCATCAAAATAAAATGTTTTACTTTTTGCAAAAATAGATGGTGACCAAAACAAACACAAGATTTCAAGGTCAGTAACATGTACAACAACACCCTCTTCAATGCTGCTCCTATATTTCTGCTAAATACAATTATTAACTCTCATGTTTCCTTGTTTCTTGATTGTTTGTATCTTTTAGGTGCATCTTTTTATGACTAACCGAGGAATACTATTAGTTTGTGTTTTGTTTATGACAGGAAACGAATCAGCATTTCAACAGAGAACACAAACAGCATCATATGTATCCCAAACCGGCTCATTTCCCTCATACCACGATCACATTGCGCTCTACACATGCAAAATCTCACCTCATTGCGGATGCTGTATGTTAAATGAGTTTTAATTCAAGCCAACGCACTTCTCCAGGTTTCATTTCCCTCCCTCATCCGGCTTTTCGACGCTTCGCGCTTCCAGGCTGCCGTACCGGTGACGTAATTTTCATCCTACACCGGAAGTGTGAGTTGGCTGGCTGGGGATATCGAGATGGTAAGTAGAAAACTGTTATTTGGAATAAGTTCATACAAGTGAGGTCGAAACGAGCAGTCAGGTTGCTTTCACTCCGCTGAATGTCGACGCGTGCTGTCTGGTGTGGCGGTATATCCGTCCACGGTGCAGTGAAAGTGAAACCGCTGTCAGGAGAAGTTCAGTGTGCTGTTTGCTGCTGCAGTGATGCACGACCATAAACAACAGAGAGCAGCTGTTCGTGTTGATCAATGCAGTGAATCTGAGATCTCTGTCAGCAAGCATTGGTCTGTTCTGCACTGTCACTCTTGACTTCTGTTGAACACATCATCTGACAGTATTCAGTAGTGCTGCGAGTATGCTGTGGCAGGGAGAACATGGCCTTAAACTGAAGACGGCTTGTTTCACCAAAATGCACCTGTATACACTGCTGTTCAAAGGTTTGGGATCAGTAAGATTTATAATGTGTTTTAAAGAAGTCTCTTCTGCTCATCAAGCTGCATTTACTTGACCAAAAATGAAAAAAGTGATGCAAATCATGCACAAGATGTCATAACATAGACAGAAAACACTGTCAAAATATTTTAAAAACACATTTGCTGTGTACTACTATGCATATCACTGTAGATTTGTAAGATTTTTTTAAATTACCAAGTACTCAACAACCCTGACCCTAGCTTGAATAAATAATAGGTTATTATGTCAAAACTAATGTCATGGTTTTGTCCACACACATTACTGTTTCTGTAGTCAGTTTAATAAAGAATAAATGAAACTAAACCATTTATATCTAAACAAATGTAAGCTTTTTAAATGTGCATTAATTAGTCCACTTTTTGGGGGGTTACAGTACTTTATAATTATAGTTGCTTATTAATAAGTGATTAATTATTCATTTCCTCTTTCTTTCTCTTGCAGTCTGCCATATTTAATTTCCAGAGTCTGTTGACGGTCATCTTACTGCTGATCTGCACCTGCGCGTATATACGAGCTCTCGCTCCCAACCTGCTGGATAAGAACAAAACAGGGTATGTCTACTGCCATCCATATTTATATAGTAAACATTCTTATCATTCAAAAAGGAAAATTTGCTGAAAATGTACTCAGCCTCAGGCCATCCAAGATGTAGATGAGTTTTGTTTCTTCTCGGCACCGATTTGGGAATGTTGCAAATTACCCATGGATCCTCTGCATTTGAAATGGGTGCCGTCAGAATGAGAGTCCAAACAGCTGATTAAAAAATCACAATAATCTACACCACTCCAGTCCTCTTAACTCTTATGAAGTGAAAAGCTGCATGTTTGTAAGAAACAAATCAAATAAAAATCACTGAGATGATTTTAACGTCAAACTGTCCTGTATCCATAATATTGCTGTCTTCAGTGAAAAAGTCATTACGTCTGATCAGTATAGCAATTCACAAGCCCCGTTTACAGCAAAAACAGCCAAAAAACCCACTTTCTAAACAACTGTGTATGTGGATTTTGATGTGAGAGGACAACAGCAGTAGTCCTTTTTCACCAGAGGAAGCATTATTATGGATTACTTGAGAATTTCTGTAATTTTTTTATCAGCTGCTTGGACTCGCATTCTGACGGCACCCAATCACTGCAGAGGATCCTTTGCTGTCATGCTACATTTCTTCAAATCTGTTCCTATGAACAAACAAACTCATCTGCATCTTGGACTGCCTGAGGGTGAGTGCATTTTCAGCAATTTTTCATTTTTGGCTGAACTATTCCTTGAAGCACCGAAAGACTGGTGATTTAAAGGTTAAAGATGTTGTCCAAACAGGCCTGGATTTGTTTTATGGTTTTATACAAACACTTCAAAAGAAAAATCTTTTGTTAATCCCCAGAAACCGAATCAGTAAAATGTTGCCAAGATATTTTTCTCATGGCCAAAGAGTTAACAATAAATAAACTCCTATTTTCTGTTAATAATACAAAATCTTTATTTACATTCTTAAAGGGGTCATATAATGCTTTTTTAAAGATCATTTTTTGTGTATTTGGTGTAACAGAATATGTATGCTTTAATGTTCAAAAAACACATTGTTCTTCAAATACTGTACATTATTGTAGTCCTCAATGCCCAGCCTCTCTCAAACGCTTCGTTTCTACAAATTCCCTCCTTCCGACAAACGCAGTCTGCTCTTATTGGCCAGCTGACCCAATGCATTGTGATTGGACGATCACCGCAAGCACTCGTCGGAGATGTAACGCCCCTTACCATAATCGTGATCTTCATCTTTCAAAATAAATGTAAAGTCAGAGCCCGAAAGGGGAACAGAGTCGCGTGACAGACACAGTGATGAAGCTGCTATGTGTTTGCAGTACACAAGCCACGGTTAAGACAGCTGACTCCACTTTGATGTGACGCTGTCTCTCTTTCTCTCACACACACACACACACACATCCACCCACACACACACACAACATGTGCAAAACTCCGCATTTGACGTCAATAGCACATACTTAACTAATACAAACGTAGCTGATTCAGAAGCCCAAGATTGTCATAGCAAAGTCAGAATTACCTCCTCGCCTAGGTTCATGAAACGGTCGTCTATAAAATGCATTGCTGTTTTGTTGTAAGTAATCTTAAAGATTTCTACTTCTGGAAGGCCAAATAAAGTGTTTTTGCTTTCGCCTAGAAACACACAGCGTCTCCCTGACATGCTGCTTCAACACTAACTGCAGTTACTGAAACCACGCCTTCTTTCTTTGCGTGAACATTTGGGCCGCATTATGCAAATATTTCCACATAGTGAGGTAGAGATGTGGGGGCGTGTTTGAATGAGCCGTTTTAGGTAGGCGTGGACGAGTCTTACTTTGATAAAGTATATCTCTTTGGTTTTGAGATTTTAGTCCTTTGCAACTTCAGGGATCTTATCTATGCACAATCAGCTTGTAACACTCCAAAGAGAAAGGAAAACTTGAAATCGCATCATATGACCCCTTTAATTGATTTGATCTAAGTTTAGTGTCATTGGTCAGTGTTTGTTTTGGGGATGTGTCTGTGAAATGAAGTGATCATCTAACGTTGAACTCGAGCAACAAGATGTTCGCCACATGTTTGGACCTCACATGACAGGAGCAGGAAATGAAGGAGATAATTCACAACCAGTGATCTGATCGCAACAAACACATGCATTAGCCAAGACAAATTAGCCAGAGTTGCTACATATTAAAGTAATGGTTTTTGCACCCCCTCAAATGGCGTACAACCGAGCCTTGTTTGCTACCAGTAACTGTGACGTACTTCCAAGATGGCCATTTTGGCGTTTATAGTGAATTTCTGCAAAGTTTTCATGGGCAGAAACTTGCAGCTCTGCCTGTGTGTCACAGAGTAAATGATCATGTGAAAGGACATCAAATATCCAAAGCCATGTTTGGATGATTGTAGCAAATGCCAAGGTTGCGAAACCTAAAGAGCGTTTACTGGAGAAATGTGTGAAAGCTTTGTTTGACGTGGGGAAACAGAGGCTGGGTTTTGTTCCCGGGGGTCTGCGCAGGCTGTTTACAGAGCATGTTCTCGCTGACCTGTTTGTTGTTTCTGTTCAGGCCAGATGCCCGTCTGCTCGTAGATCTCCACTCTGTCAGGCGTCTGTTGTGACATTTCAGGCCCCGAGAAGCTCATCAGTCATCTATAGTTCTGCCCTCTGTAATCTTCTGCTTCACGCTTCCTAGACGAGCAGTCGGCAGACATAAGACTGTGCCCTGCTGCTTTGTCTTTTACTCAAATGTTATTTTAAGCCATGGTATCAAAGCCTAATTCTAGTACTGCTAAATCAACATTTAAAAGATATACACAATTACAGTCTTTCTTTTCCAGGAAAACAAATATATGTACACTACCATTAAAGAGTAAATAAATGAATAATTTTATTCAGCAAGGTCTCATTAAATTTGTCAAAAGTGACAGTAAAGAAATTTTTTACAAAAGATCTATTGTAAATGTAATAAAACATTAAGCAGCACAACTGTTTTCAACATTGATAATAATATGAAATGTTTTTATGATCACAAATCACACTTAAGAATGATTTTCTAGATCATGTGACACTGAAGACTGGAGCAATGATGCTGAAAATTCAGCTTTGCATCACAGGAATAAATTACATTTAACATATATTAAAATAGAAAACAGTTATTTTGAATTGTAATAATATTTTAACAATATTATGCAACCTTGGTGAGCAGAAGAGACTTCTTTCAAAAACTTAAAATCTTACCGATCCTGAACTTCTGAATTAATTCATTGTTTTAGTGGTAATATTAACTGCAGTAACTATGATATTTTGTTGTGAATTATGGTTACTTTATGGAATAATAAAAAAAAACAATCCAAACATTTGAAGAAAAAAAGAGAAATATGAGTAAAATCAGTAATATTTTTTAATAATAATAATAATATGCATTTTATAACTCAACATGGGAAAAGTTTGTTTCCTTTGCATACAGAAATGTTTATAATAATTTTTGTCTAAATATAAAACCTTTTTGCAAAAGGGTCTTGAGTTTTTTGATCACGAGTAAAATAAATTAAGTCTGAAATTAAACTTTTTTTGTGGTAACTTGTCCCGCTTTTGATATACTATTAGCAAATTTTGCATCTGTACTAATATTACTGGTATTGGCTATATATATCATATATAATCTATATCTATATTAGATTAATAACACACACACAGGTATGTATTATGTAGTATTTGTATGTTTATATATATATATATATATTATATAATATATATATATATATATATATAGATATACATATAAAGCTATTCATTGGCGGTTCCCAGAGCTGCTTTTTATTATTATTTCAGTCCAGTTTTAATTGTTTTACATTATATCTGTTCAAGCGTTAACTGTAAACCCTTTCCTTTTGCCCTCAGATTCCTTGGAATTTTCTGGAAATGTGCAAGAATAGGTGAGTAATTGTCATAAAAGCTACCATATCATGTTTTTTTTGTGTGTTTTTTTTTTATATGATTTTTTCTTTTGATAATGATCTTTTACGTTACCTTTTAGGTGAGCGCAAAAGCCCTTACGTGGCGTGTTGCTGCATCATCATGGCCTTCACGATTTTATTTTCGGAGTAGCAGCAGAAGCATGTGAGGATTTGGAGCAGGCAGAGATGATTTCCAAGAACAGCTACAAGATTCTACAGATGTGTAATTGGGCGACATTCAGACTCTTTCGGGCAGAACTGGCTTCTGGTAATGCATGTGGACTGCTCTCCAAATACAGCTTGAGTGTTTCTCAGCCTCCCGGACCTATTTTTGTAAATACAAATAATTGATGGTCTCCATGGTATTGCTCCAGTTGTCATTGACTCATGCACCCAAAGCTGATCAGATGTAACATGGTTGTTGTTGGAGCCAAAATGCTTGTCAATGACAGTTTTAATATGGGACATTGAGGATAAATTTGATGCACATGGATGTGCTTGATATCATGCTTGTTAAAATGTTTAATTGAATCTGTTGACTTTACATGAAGACGTGGTGAAGTTTGCATTAAAAGATGAATTTATTACAGAATCTTGATATAAATGTTTGATAAAAAATAGTGACATGTCTGTAGTAGAATGATATTAAAGATCAACAATATATACATATTGGCCATTGTTGATAGCTGATGATGATTGATATTATAAATCAATACAGTCGATTTTTTTGTTTAGATTTTAGGTAAAACCAGGCATCAAAACAATTTAATGTGTAGAAAATATTTTCATGACATGGTAAAAGTTTGAGTTAAGAAAAGGAAAGTTGAGTTGGAAAAATTTGCTTGATATCTACTTCCAATATAAGACAAATCAAATAAACAATTAGCAAAATATTAATATTACTGAAAATGTGTATTGTGCATCCCTAAATAATAATATTCAGGTTTTTAAAAATCTATCTGCATCTTTTGGTAATACAAGAAACCCACAAAAAGAGAGAAAGAGTCTATTGTGCAAAATGCCAAAAGTATATACCAAAAATGATCTCTTCAGGCTCCATTATTTAAACTGGCAAGTTTAGTTTTATCCCAGCCGGCAAACGGTGCATTTGCTCATAAAACGCTAAACTTACAATGTCAAGTCATTAAAACGTGAGCGGATATCAACGCGGCATGACTTTTTAGGGGGTCATTTGCACATGTTGACAAATCCGTCATTTCACACAGGAGGAACTGAAGATGTTATTGGGATGATTGTTTTCTCTGGCAGTGTTTGAGATCATAAATCTGTAAAACCTCAAATGTGCATGACAGTAAAGAGCTATCAATGTGAGCAAAAGATGTAAATCACTCATCAAAGTGTGAGGATTTTGTCTATTAGCCATTATAAAAATTTTTACTTCAAGACAGGCCACAGAAAAGACTAATTTTGTGACGTGAAGTTCTCCAACACCCTCTTTGTAGCTCCTCTGATGACTTTGGATCACAATCCTTTCAGGTTTTGCAAGCAAAGGCGTTGAGATAATATTGGCGAAGCATTGACCTCGACCTTTAGCGTCCTCTTCACACCAAGCAGGAAAGTATTTTATTTGCTCTTAACAAGCACTAAACATGTATGTATCCAGTCAAATGACTTCAAGGGCCTGCCCTGAGGAGCTCCTGAAGCATGCGTCAGTGCAGAAGCCCTTCTCGACGGGGTTCAGAGGCAACTCTGCGCTCCTCTTTAAAAGCAGACTTCAGAGCTACAGGTGGCTTTTTTCTAAGGCCACTCATAAGTAGAATAGACGTCAGTTGATGTTAAAAGTGAACACTTGGGGTTGTTAAAGCAGTGGGGAAGTGTTTCAGATCTTAAACAGTAGCAGCTCCTCTACAGAAGATTGTTAGAAGAAAATCTTAGAAACTAATAGAGATTGATTCAGTGTTGCAGGTTTGTCGACGGCATGCATCTATTCATATCTAACCATCCACCCACCTATCGTTCTATCCATTAATCCATCATCCATTGTTCTATCTATCTGTCTGTCTAGCATTCCATCCATCCATCCTTCTATCTCAGACAGAATCATCAGAACTAGAGCATAGCTTTGCTAGTAGAGTTTATAAATGTACAGCTTATTGGTGATGCAACAAACAATATAGTTAAAAAATAGTCTAAAAATACCTTTTTTGACAAATTATTAGATTATACTCAGGGCTTTCTTATATTACTACCTTGACTCTGCTGAGGCCCCCTGACTTATCTACAGTGATCATGGACTGAGATCAGATGAAGGAGAATGACTGCATTCATTGTTCCTGCCATCCATTGGAGAGAATTTTTCTGAAAACAGGATGAAACCCAATATCCCAATAAAGAGCAATGGAAGAGGCCAAATGATTTGTATGAAGATCAACTGCCACAACACATCACATTTTGTGTACTCTCGTTAAATATCGCTTGACTAGTAAAGATCTTATTTGTTCTCTGGAACATGACTACATGATTAGATATGTGTTTCAGAAAGTATAACACAAAAAGGACTAAACTTTTTCACAGCGATGCCATAGAAGAACCATTTTGGGTTCCCCAAAGAACCTTTCGGTGAAAAGTTCTTAAAAGAACATTTTAACAATCTAAAGAATTTTTTTTCCACTATAAAGAAACTTTTGTGCAATGCAAAGGTTCCATGGACGTTGAAGGTTCTTCATGGAAACATAGATGCCAATAAAGAACCTTTGTAGCTGTTTACACTGCAAGTGCACACTAGTTTTGCTATATTGGAGTCTAAACCATTCTTAAAGCACTGCAAGAAACCTCTGAAAAAGAAACAATACATTTAGGCTAGTATAAGAGTGTTGTTAACCCCCTTGTTATGTTAAATTGGAAACAGGAGCTTTTACAGAGCGAGTTCCCATGAATAGATTCTCTGTGTATTGTTATATAACTCAACCCCCTACAGATGAAATGGTTATAATTGAATAATACACAACACATGAGCAGATCTGGGCTGGAAACGTCAGCTGGGCCTCTGGGGCAGCATTCGCCCTCTCCATGGGAAGCCGTGCTGGCACACATCATCATCGGTACAGTGCCCCATAGTGCCCGCAGGCACACCTTTGGTGAGCGGTGCGTTTGGCCCATCAGTGGACTAACCGTTTGAAGACTGTGGGGTGCATGTTAAGTGATCCTGGAAAACAATTTCAAGCTGCTGTACGTGACCCTTGGCTCCCCACTTACAGAAAATCCAATCAACCCTCACTCTCTTTGCTTAATATGGACTTATAGTACAAAACATTTCTGGGTATTTATGTAAATTACTAAGAAAAGAGAACAATATGCTCTTATTTTGTACAGTAGACTGCATAGAGCATATGCAAACATTAAACCACTGTGATCCCAGAGTAAATGCCATGTGGTGCCAATAAAGACTCTTAAGTGTTTCTTTAGTGGCAAATTTTACCATTTTTATTTTATATTGGGTTCCTATGTGATTCTTTGGAGATTAATAAATAGTTTGATGTGACATTATAGGTTCATTATAGGTCCAACATATGGGTTCAAAGTATCTTCCTGGGTTTAAACATGGCTTTGAAACTTAAAAAGAGGCCGTAAAACCCATTTGTTTTTTAGATTGCATAAATAGATAAGGGATAGAGTGAGTGTCACCTTAGAAACGCCCTGACAATCACCCAAAATACCATAGCAACTGCAAAGCAGACAAGTTAAAAAACACTCAGAACACTTTACAAATATCAACACACTGGCCACTACCTATAACAGCCTAGCAACCACATAGAAACATATTTAATAATACTCAGATTGACTTAGAAACACCCAGACAATCACTCAAAATACCTTAGCAACTGCACAACAACACGTAGAAGCATTTGTAGAAGCATGATTACAACCGATCAGAGCACCTTAGCAATGATATCTCCCTGGCAACCACATAGCAACACACCAAATCCTCCCAGAACACCTTAGCAGGACAGATGCTAAAAACACTTAGAACACGGTAGAAATAACGTGACAATCACTCAAAATACCCTAGCAACTGCACAGCAGCACATAAAAAAAAAATGTGCTCAGAACACTTTTACGTTACTCAGAACACTTTAAAAATAGCAACGCCCTGGCAACTGCCTGGAACGCCCTACCAAAAGCATAGCCGTGCACATGATAAAAAGAACACCTAAAAAAACAACCTAACAATCACTCAAAATTCCCTAACAGCTGCACAACAACATGTTAAAATTAACTCAGAACATTTTGGAAATAGCAACTCCCTGGCAACTGCCTAGAATGCCCTAGCAACCACATAGCAGCATGATAAAAACCACTCAGAACACCTTAGCAACAACAACGTCCTGGTAACCACCCAAAAACCATAGCAACCACATACATAGAAGCATGTTCACAACCAATCAGAACACCTTAGCAATGGTAACTCCCTGGCAACCACATAAAGTAGCAACCCACTAAACACCACCCAGAACACCTTAACAACACCCTGGCAACATGTTAAAAAACACTCAGAACACCTTTGAAACGCCCTGACAGTCACCCAAAATACCCTAGCAACTGCACAGCAACATGTTAAAGGGGTCATATGATGTTGCTATAAAAGAACATTATTTTGTGTATTTGGTGTAATGAAATGTGTTTACGCGGTTTAAGGTTCGAAAAACATTATTTTCCACATACTGTACATTATTGTTTCTCCTCTATGCCCCGCCTTTCTGAAACGGGTCGATTTTTACAAAGCTCATCGGTCTGAAAAGCAAGGTGTGCTGTGATTGGCCAGCTATCCAGTGCGTTATGATTGGCCGAATACCTCAAGCGTGTGACGGAAATGTTACGCCCCTCACTTTAAATATAAAAAATATAAAAACTAAATATAAAAAACGTACTTACAGTCTGTGAGTCAGAACAGCCGCATTGTAGTCTACTCTCCCAAGGATCAGGAAACGGTCCTCCATAAAATGGGCTGCACACATCTGGATATTTGGGTTGAGTGTTCTGGAACAGTGTTGTAAATAACAACGTAACCAATGATTTCTAGTTGTGTCCATTTTTGGAAGACCAAACAAAGTAGTTCGCTTTCACAACAAAACACAGCGTCCCACACGGTGGCCTAGAGTGAGCCAGAGGCCGGGGGGGGGGGGGGCAGAGGGCGAGAGGAGGCCAGGCTTGAGAATGGCGCGGCTGGCGGATTCGACGAAGGAGCGTACGGAGGGCTTGCGGCAACCACATGTGAAAACCCCCGGGCTGGACTCCGCTTTGTCCAAGGTGAAAGCCGATCCGGTGATCCACAGCGCAAAGTTGTTGTATTTCCTCAGCAACCAGCACGGATCAGCTCTAGGCATGACGAAACAAATATCGTCCTCTTTTGGAAGACCAACAAAGTACTTTCGCTTTCACAACGAATCACACAGCGCCTTCACGACAACAATACTACAGCGAGAATAAAAAAAAAAAAAGTTGCGCCTTCTTTCTTTGCGTAAACATTTGGGCGGTGTTATGCAAATCTTCCCACATAGTGACGTAGATATGTGGGGGCATGTTAGAACGAGCCGTTTTAGGTAGGCGTGGCTGACTCTTAACTTTTATAAAGAATATATCTTTGGATTTGAGACTTTAGTCTTTGCAACTTTAGGGATCTTATCTATTCATGAACTGCTTGAAACACTCCAAAGAGAAAGGAAAAATTGAAATCGCATCATATGACCCCTTTAAAATACACTCAGAACATTTTTGAAAAAACAACACCCTGGCAACTACCTAGAACACCCTAGCAACTGCATAGCAACATGATAAAAACCATTCAGAACACCCAAGAAACAGCAACGTCCTGGAAGCAACCCAAAAAACCCTAGCAAACACATACTTAGAAGCATGATTATGATCACTAAGAACACATTAGCAACACCTGGCAATCACATACAGTAGCAACACACAAAAAATTACCCTGAACACCTTAGCAACTTCTTGGCAACCACTCAGAACACTTTAGCACCAAGTTTTGTTACTTAAATTTACTTTAGAGAATGTCTGTCTAGTTTATCAACAAGTGGTGTTGTGCCACAGATTTGAGCCACTAGAAGAGTGTCTCACACCAATATCCTTCACAAGAACTGCCAGCGATGTCACACAATCACACAGTTGTTTCTGTGTTGCCTAATACTTGAATTGAGCTCTAAAAGAAATAATGAGTAGACAGTATATCTTCATTAACTGTTTAACAGGGCATTACTTAATGCAACACAGCCATTTTAGTATTGGCCTTCCGATAAATCTCCCCCTGACAGTGGATGTGCCCACAGCACACTTTTCCAGCATGCTATCATTGGATGTGTTTAAATTGTTGTATATTCTCTTGCACAATGAGCATTTTAAAAGGCAACAGCTGTGGCAGAGGGGACATTTTCTTTCTCCCTGTGGTGTTATTGTAACAGAGGAAAATACATACATTTCAGTAGGGTCTCTGCAGTCGAATCCTAGTAATATTTAATTTACTTCGCACTTAAGTAATATTTTGTTGAGAAAATTACAAATAAAGTACATGGTTGTGTTTGCTTGTGTAAAACTCACTGCTAGGACTTTGTAAGTGGTTACCAACATGTTGTGGGAATTCTGGGTGGTTGCTAGGGTATTGATTATTGGCTCACCGCCATTTTTTTTTAAATTTGTGACCAACATGTGGTTAAAATACAGTGGGTACGGAAAGTATTCAGACCCCCTTAAATTTTTCACTTTTTGTTATATTGCAACCATTTGCTAAAATAATTTAAGTTAAAATTTTTTCCTCATTAATGTGCACACAGCACCCCATACTGACAGAAAAACACAGAATTGTTGACATTTTTTTGCTCAGTATTTAGTAGAAGCACCTTTTGATCTAATACAGCCATGAGAATCTTTTTGGGAAAGATGCAACAAATTTTTCACACCTGGATTTGAGCATCCTCTGCCATTCCTTCTTGCAGATCCTCCAGTTCTGTCAGGTTGGATGGTAAACGTTGGTGGACAGCCATTTTTAGGTCTCTCCAGAGATGCTCAATTGGGTTTAAGTCAGGGCTCTGGCTGGGCCATTCAAGAACAGTCACAGAGTTGTAGTGAAGCCACTCCTTCGTTATTTTAGCTGTGTGCATAGGGTCATTGTCTTTTTGGAAGGTAAACCTTCAGCCCAGTCTGAGGTCCTGAGCACTCCGGAGAAGGTTTTCGTCCAGGATATCCCTGTACCCTTGGCCGCATTCATCTTTCCCTCGGTTGCAACCAGTCGTCCTGTCCCTGCAGCTGGAAAAACACCCCCACAGCATGATGCTGCCACCACCATTCTTCACTGTTGGGACTGTATTAGACAAGTGATGAGCAGTGCCTGGTTTTCTCCACACATAAACCGCTTGCGACCCCCCCATTTAAGGGCCACAAAAGTTCGATTTGGTGCATCAGACCAGAGGATCTTATTTCTCACCATCTCACAACTCCATGCGGTCTTTCATGTGTCTTGCACTGAGGAGAGTTTTCCGTCGGGCCACTCTGCCATAAAGCTTCGACTGGTGGAGGGCTGCAGTGATGACTGACTTTCTACAACTTTCTCCCATCTCCCGACTGCTTCTCTGGCGCTCAGCCACAGTGATCTATGGGTTCTTCTTTACCTCTCTCACCAAGCCCCTTCTCCCCGATAGCTCAGTTTGGCCAGACGGCTAGCTCTAGGAAGGGTTCTGGTCGTCACAAACGTCTTCCATTTAAGGATTCTGGAGGCCACTGTGCTCTTAGGAAACCTTAAGTGCAGCAGAAATTTTTTTGTACCTTGGCCAGATCTGTGCCTTGCCACAATTCTGTATCTGAGCTCTTCAGGCAGTTTGCCTTGACCTCATGATTCTCATTTGCTCTGAAATGCACTGTGAGCTGTAAGGTCTTATATATACAGGTGTTTGGCTTTCCTAATCAAGTCCAATCAGTATAATCAAACACAGCCTTGGACTCAAATGAAGGTGTAGACCCATCTCAAGAATGATCAGAAGAAATGGACAGCACCTGAGTTAAAATATATGAGTGTCACAGCAAAGGGTCGACTACTTTAGGACCATTTTTTTGTTTGTTTTTGTTTTTTTTGTTGTGTGTGTTTGTATGTTTGGATGTTTTTTGTTTGTTGTTTTTTTGTCTGGGTGTGCTTGCTTTTTGGTTCGCCCTCTTTGTGATATTTTTTGTGATTCTTTTGTGGTTTGTGGTTGTGTGTCGTTTTTGGTGGTGTGTGCTCTCTTGTTTTGGTTTGTCCCCTCCTTTTTCTGTTTTGTTTGTGTCTTTGGATGTGTTGTTTTTTGGTGGTGATAGTTCAGGTTTTTCTTTTTAATAACTTTGCAAAAAGTCAACAAATTCTGTGTTTTCGGTCAATATGGGGTGCTGTGTGTACATTAATGAGGAAAATAAAAAAAAAAACTTAAATGATTAGCAAATGGCCTCTCTGCAATAAACAAAGAGTGAAAAATTTAAGGGGGACTGAATAATTTCCGTACCCACTGTATATAATAAATGTGCCAAAGACATTATGTTACAAGTTCATCTGCATGAGAAAATATGAGCTTGTGGCAAATTTACACAAAATATTTGCCAGAATACTTTATTTTTGTTATTATGCTTTTTCACTTTTTCAACTTTAGTTAGTCTGTAATGTTGTTGTTTGAGACTAAAAAAAGATCTGCAAGGTTACATAGCTCAAAGTCCACTCTAAAGGGAGATATTCTCTTTAACAGAAAAACAAAATTTCAAGAAGTACAACAAATGGCTCGTTTGGACTACAGTGCTCTATTTCTGGATATTGTGAAGTCACAATGTTACTCATTTAAATAATCCCACCCATGAAATACACAAAAAAAGGGGAGAGGCCTGGCTGAGCTGCGCTAGTGACCATAGACTTGTAAATCCTGTAAATTCCAGGCTAGCAAAGGTTCTGTACGATCCTCTTGTTCGTACATATTTTCAGGATCTGAATCAGGCTTGAATTGGTATGGTAAACTTGAGGTCATTGTTAATATTTACACCCGAGCAGATGAAACTTGCGGTTATGGAAGGGGCGTGTCATTTCTGGAACGTGCTCTAAGCGGTTCGCCAATCACAAAACACTGGGCCAGCTAACCAATCAGAGCACAGATTTCGTGTTTCGGAAGGAGGGGCTTTATCAAAACAGGAACTAAACAGGCTGTTTGAGACAGACTGGGAAGAGAGATATTGCAATAATGTAAAATATGTGAAAAATTAATAGCAATCAAGCATGAAAACATATTCTAGTTACGCCCAAAAACCAAATCAAGACTTTGTAAAAGGGCATAATAGGCCCCCTTTAATTCAGCCAACTAAACAAGTATGCATTGGTATATGTGTTGTTTCAAAGATAGCAACGGTTGAAGAAATTCACACAGGAAAGTCGTAACTAAGCTTGCTAAGTCACATGCTAAGTGTAGCGTGACGCACACATGACCATACGCACATGCTTGTTTTTAACTGACTCATCTCTTGAGCATCAGGGGTTGTTGTGAGCAGGGACTCTTTGAAACAGCCTATAAACTTTAACTACTGGCATCTTACGTTTCAAGGAAACAAGCAATATCAAGCCTCCCAATGGGAAGCAGCTGAACGTGAGAATCATTACAGAGACAAATTAAACCCAAACTACAGAGCCACACAGGCCTAATCCTGCCAATGTGGGGATATTTCAATACATGCAATGAATTAAATGTGTCATTTTTAGCAGATTAACTATAAGTAGTAGATACAATACGATAAAAGATATTCAAAATAAACCATTTTTCCACTCAGTAATATAGTGAATTAGCCTAATTTTAGGTTGTTTATGGTTGCTAAGCAATATAGAGAATATACAGTGCTTTTAAGTCAGAAAGATCATATTTACATGTTGAACGGCACCACAACTTCAGAATTACGAGTGGGAAACTTGAGATTTTCTTTGAGCCCAAGGTTTTGAGTCAGTGAGAAAATATAGCGGATGAAAAGAAACAGCATTTATACATTTACGGTAAATTTGTTGAAATTATTATTATTATTATTTTTTTTTTTACAAGTAAACTAAAGTTGCATGTACAAACCCGATTCCAAAAAAGTTGGGACACTGTACAAATTGTGAATAAAAACAGAATGCAATGATGTGGAAGTTTCAAATTTCAATATTTTATTCAGAATACAACGTAGATGACATATCAAATTTTTAAACTGAGAAAAATGTATAATTTCAAGGGAAAAATAAGTAGATTTTAAATTTCATGGCATCAACACATCTCAAAAAAGTTGGGACAAGGCCATGTTTACCACTGTGTGGCATCCCCTCTTCTTTTTATAACAGTCTGCAAACATCTGGGGACTGAGGAGACAAGTTGCTCAAGTTTAGGAAAAGGAATGTTGTCCCATTCTTGTCTAATACAGGCTTCTAGTTGCTCAACTGTCTTAGGTCTTCTTTGTCGCATCTTCCTCTTTATGATGCGCCAAATGTTTTATATGGGTGAAAGATAAATGTGTTGTAATTCTTGCAGTATGTGGTCTGGCATTGTCATGTTGGAAAAATGCAAGGTCTTCCCTGAAAGAGAAGAGGAGAGGGAGAGAAGAGAGGGGACGGCGTCTGATGGGAGCATATGTTGTTCGAGAACTTGGATATACCTTTCAGCATTGATGGTGCCTTTCTAGATTTGTAAGCTGCCCATGCCACACGCACTCATGCAACCCCATACCTTCAGAGATGCAGGCTTCTGAACTGAGTGCTGATAGCATCTTGGGTTGTCCTTGTCCTCTTTAGTACGGATGACATGGCGTCCCAGTTTTCCAAAAAAAAACTTAAAATTTTGATTCGTCTGACCACAGAAAAGTTTTCCACTTTGCCACAGTCCATTTTAAATGAGCATTGGCCCAGAGAAAACACCTGCACTTATGGATCATGTTTAGATATGGCTTCTTAATTGACCTATAGAGTTTTAGCCGGCAAAACGAATGGCACGGTGGATTGTGTTCACCGACAATGTTGTCTGGAAGTATTCCTGAGCCCATGTTGTGTTCTCCATTACTAGTAAGCAAGAGCTTAGCAATTCCCCTTTGTATGTGATGCAGTGCCGTCTATGGGCCCGAAGATCACGGGCATCCAGTTTGGTTTTCCGGCCTTGACCCTTACGCCCAGAGAAGAGGAGGGACAATCGAATTTTATTGTTCCCATGAAATAATCTCTGAATCTGTTGGAGATATTATGGGCACGGTAGATGATGATAACTTAAAATCTTTGCCTATAAAATATTCATTTTTCTCTCGAAAAACTCCTTTTCTGATAATTGCCTCCACGATTTTCGCCGCAGCATTGGTGCGGGATTGGTGATCTCTCTGCCCATCGACTTCTGGAGAGAAACTCGCCACGCTGAGAGGGTCTTTTTTATACTAATCATGTTGACAATGACAATAAGTGCAAATTTTGGTACCTCCCAGCTGTTCCTTATTATTGCTACACATAATTGGTTTTTGTAACTTTTTTCCAGCCTTTTTCTTATTTGCTCCCCTGGTCCCCAACTTTTTGGGATGTGTTCAAACAAGCTCTAATGAACATTCCAAAATGAGCAATATTGGCATGACATTTTCAAAAGTCTCACATCACAACACATTGATACTGTTATCTATATTCTATGTGAAAAAATATAAGTTTAGAGTTTGTAAATTATTCCATTCCTTTGTACTCACAATTTGTACAGTGTCCCAACTTTTTTGGAATCGGGTTTGTACAAAATATGACAATATATAAAAATTGCCTTTACAGCATTGAATGTTTAAAAACACCACATTTTAACCAGCTTTATTGTTTGGATAAAACACCACTTGATGCAGTGCTAGGTAGTAAACTGATTACATTACTGATTACAATTTTTGTCATGTATTTTGGAATCAGTAACAGACTACAATTTGATGTAGTTCTTTAATATTAATCATTTTGTAGATGTATTTTTTTTATTCTGTAATTATTTTGTAGAAAGGTACATTGCAATCTTGGTTCGACCAAAGTGATTGGAACGCACCAAATTTCGTAATTACGACTTCCCAACCCATAGATTCAAACTTCAGGAGGACTTGAACGCACCAATAGCACGTGCAGTTACAATGGCTTCATCCAATCAGAATTTAGAATCAGAACAATCAGTTTGATTTAATCAGAATAAACAATAAGAATAAATGGTTCATTAGCATACTGTGGGTTGTTTATGGTTGCCAGGCAACATGACAACATAGTAACTTGACAATTCATTTAGAATGTGTGATCATGGGTTTGTGTTTGACAGTATTTAAAAAGTGTTGGCCCCCTTCCTGATTTCTTATTTTTTTGCATGTTTGTCACATTTAAATGTTTCAGATCATCAAACAAATTTAAATATTAGTCAAAGATAACACAAGTAAACACAACATGCAGGATTTTAAATGAAGTGTTTTTTTTTTTTATTTTTTTTTATAGGGAAAACTAAATCCAAAACTACATGGCCCTTTGTGAAGAAGTGTTTGCCCCCCTGTTAAAACTGTGGGTTATCACACCTGAGTTCAATTTCTCTAGCCACACCCAGGCCTGATTACTGCCACACCTGTTCGCAATCAAGAAATCTCTTAAATAGGACCTGCCTGACAAAGTGAAGTAGACCAAAAGATCATCAAAAGCTAGACAAAATTACCCCAAGAGCACATCGACGACTCATCCAAGAGGTCAAAAGCCCCACAACAACATCCAAAGAACTGCAGGCCTCATTTGCCTCAGTTAAGGTCAGTGTTCATGGTTCCACCATAAGAAAGAGACTGGGCAAAAATGGTCTTCATGGCAGAGTTCCAAGATGAAAACCGCTGCTGAGCAAAAAGAACATAAAGGCTCGTCTCAGTTTTGCCAGAAAACATCTTGATGATCCCCAAGACTTTTGGGAAAATACTCTGTGGACTGACGAGACAAAAGTTGAACTTTTTGGAAGGTGTGTGTCCCATTACGTCTGACATAAAACCAACACAGCATTTCATAAAAAAGAACATCATACCAACAGTCAAAAATGGTGGTGGAAGTGTGATGGTCTGGGGCTGTTTTGCTTCTTCAGGACCTGGAAGACTTGCTGTGATAAAGGGAACCATGAATTCTGCTGTTTACCAAAAAATCCTGAAGGAGAATGTCAGGCCATCAGTTTGTGACCTCAAGCTCAAACACACTTGGGTTATGCAGCAGGACAATGATCACAAACACACCAGCAAGTCCACCTCTGAATGGCTGAAGAAAAACAAAATGAAGACTTTGGAGCGGCCTAGTCAAAGTCCTGACCTGAATCCTATTGAGATGCTGTGGCATGACCTTAAAAAGGCGGTTCATGCTCGAAAAAACCCTCCAATGTGGCTGAATTAAAAAAAATCTGCAAAGAAGAGTGGGCCAAAATTAATACACAGAAGTTAAAGACTCATTGCCAGTTATCGCAAAAACACTTGATTGCAGTTGTTGCTGCAAAGGGCGGCACAACCAGTTATTAGATTTAGGGGGCACACTTTTCACAAAGGGCCATGTAGTTTGGATTTTGTTTGTCCCTTAATAAAAAACCGCATTTAAAAACTGCATTTTGTATTTACTTTTGTATTATCTTTGTGTAATATTTAAATTTGTTTGATGATCTGAAACATTAAAGTGTGACAAACATGCAAAAAATTAAGAAATCAGGAAGGGGGCCAACACTTTTTCACACCACTGTACTATGACACTGAACATGGGCCATCCAACTAGAATTTAGAGTCTTTTATGATTTACTTTAAATATTCAATTTAATAATCACCCATGAATCATCATAGTAAAATTTGTAACCTTTCTTCCAGTGGCAGCTGAGGTGTCCTTCCTGTGCACTTTTCCAAAGTTCTTCACGTTAATCTGGTTGTATGTCAGCTCCGCTAGTGCCTGATTCCCTCCATATGGGACTACTTCCCTGTACTGTGATCCAAACCTGAGGGGGCATTTTAACAGAACCAGCATACAACATGGGACGCAGTGTTGAGGAAACTAGAGTGGAGAATTAAGGCAGACACATTAGCGTAAAACTTCACTTACTTTACATTTCAAACCAATCCAGTATTATCAAATATCAAAATAGTCCTGTGTTCTTGGCCAGCTGCTATACAATAGACTTATAGTCTTATATACTTTCAGGGCTACATATGCTAGCTGAAGAAGATCAGTGCTAACAGTTAGCTTTCTCCAGGTATTACAGACCTCCTACATCCTTATTTTCTCTCTCTGGTTTCTCTGGATGTAACATCTTTCAGCAGGTATATTAAAAACCCTAAGCTGCGCTTTGAGAGTTCAGATGCTAATGAGAAACATGTATGGAGAGAAAAGAGAGATTAGTATACAATCTTAAAAAAAAACAAAAAAATAGAGCAGAGGAGGTGGGGAAAACACAAAGAAGAAACACTGGATAAAAAGGTGGGATCTAAGACGTTAAGCATAGATGACTTAAAACGCTTTTCGGAATTATCAGTGGGACCTCCCCAGTCAGAAAACCGCTGTTTTAGAGCAGATTATGATGATTTTGCACAGATGTCAATGGGTTAGCGTGTCTTAGCGAGCTGCTAAACAAACTTTGAAATGTGACATCCCCCTAAGGAAAGAGATAGAAGTGACAACAACATTAGAACATAAATTCTGTTACATTTTCCATTAACAAAATGTTTATGTTGAATGTTTTAAAATGGAAATTTAAAAGTTTGTCTGTTGTGCTATGGTGGTCTGAGTGTTTTACACATGGATCTTTGACTTATGTGGTTGTAGGAGTTTTGAAGGGTTTAGCCTGTTGTCATTGGGTTGCTAGGGGTGTTCTGGAGTGTTTAAATGATCTGACTTATGTGGGTTCTGTAGGAGTTCTGAGTGGTTTTAGCCTGTTGTCATGTGGTTGCTAGGGTGTTCTAAGTGGTTTAGCATGATCTTATGTGGTTGCTAGGATGTTCTGAATAGTTTTAGCCTGTTGTTATATGGTGCTAGGAGTGTTTTGGAGTGTTTGAGGCCTGGTGGCATGTTTGTCTAGGGTGTCTGAGTGGTGTAAACGATCGTATGGGTTGCTAGGATGTGCTTGACTGGTTTAACATGTAGGGATTGCTAGGTGGTCTGAGTGTTTTAGCCTGTTGTCAGTGGTTGCTAGGGTGTTCTAAGTGGTTTAGCATGATATTACGTGGTTGCTAGGGTGTTCTGAGTGGTTTAACATGATCTTATGTGGTTGCTAGGATGTCCTGAACGGTTTTAACATGTTATGAGGTTGCTAGGGTGTTCTGAGGCTTTAGCATGTTGTCATGTGGTGCTAGGGGTTGTTTAATGTGGTTTAGAATGATCTTATGTGGTCTAGGGGGTCTGAATTGTTTTAGCTGTGTCATGTGGTTGCTGGTGTTGGAGTGCGTTTAACCTGATCGTATGGGTTGCTAGGATGTTCGGAATGGTTTAAATGATATGGGTTGTAGGTGTTGTTGAGTGGTATAACATGATCGTATGTGGTTGAATAGGATGTTTCTGACTGGTGTTAACATGATCTTATGATGGTTGTAGGGATGTTTGAAGGTTTAACATGCTAATGTGGTTGCTAGGATGTTCTGATGGTTTTAACATGTTATGTGGTGCTACAGGTTCTGAGTGGTTTAGCATGTTCTTATGCAGTTGCTAGGAAGTTCTAAGGGGTTTTAGCCATAGATATGTAAACGTAGATGCCTCATTAGCGACTGTTTCTATGGGCCGCTATACATAAGCCGTCCACCATATTGGAGGGGTCAATTTGACATCATTCACCATAATAATCAATGAATATTCGAAGATGCCACAATCCTTACATATCTATGGTTCCGTCCCTCTCTCGCATTCTCAGCTGAGAAAAGTTATCCCGTTTCTTCAGGGATTTAAATCCCGGCAGTTTTTACAACCATCAGCTGTGCAGGATTGTGGCATTTTCGAATATTCATTGATTATTATGGTGAATGACGTCAAGTTGACCGTTTATGATGGGGGACGTGTTTACATGCTTGGAGCTGTCGAATGAGGCATCTACCTATACACCTATCTATGGTCAGGCCTGTTGTCACGTGGTTGCTAGTGGTTTGAGCATGTTGTTATGGAGTAACTAATATTTTCTAAATGGGTTTTAGAGTGGTTTTACACGATTATGCGGTAGCTAAAGGTTTCTGGATGGTTTTAACTTTTTGCTATGTTGTTATTAAGGTGTTCTGAGTGGTTGTAATGTGGTATTTAAAGTTTTCTGGATGGTTTTAGCGTCTTGCTATGCTGTTGTTTGGGTGTTCTGAGTGGTTTTAAGCATGTTGTTAGGCAAAAACTTTTTATAACACCCTAGCAACTGCAACTGAGTGGTTCTGGTTTTATCTCATTAAGCTATTGCTAGGATGTTCTGAGTTGTTTTCTGCCTGTTAAGTGTTTGCTCATGTATTCCAAGTGGTTTATCATGTTATATATTTATTAGGGTATTCTGCATGGTTTTAGTATGTTATATGGTTGCTAATATGAGCTGAATTGTTTTAGCGTGTTGTTTTGCAGATGCTAATGAGTTCTGAGTAGGTTTAGCAGGCTGTTTTGTGGTTGCTAGGTGGTTACTTACAGGCCCAAGTTAAAAGAGCTCACCTCCAAATCTGGATTATGATATTCTGGGCTCTAGTCATGGCTTGGGTCCCTACGTCAATCTAAATCTCTGGGAGTTTTTCGCCTGCCAGGTGAAAACTGCATGTCTGAAAACAACGCGCATAAATAAAATAATAAGTAATAGCACAGTTTTTCTCAAAAGGCCACACAATCTGAGATATCAAAGCACAAATAGTGCAAGACAAGTTACACGTAAAAGTTTAACACTTAGGGTTAAGTTTCTGTTCAAACATAGCCTTAGCAAGCACTGCTAATGATATTATAAGAATGGACTATAAGTTCTCAGAGAACCATAAGCAGAGTCAAATTTACCTTGAAGTTTGCTTGTGCCATGTGATATGAGGCCATCTATTGGTCCTGGAGCTCACAGATCTTTGGTTCTTTCCCAGAAAACTCTGTTTAACTTGGCAACAATGACACTGTCCAAAACTCTTCAGGCAGCATATGAGAAAGAGCCAGCATGTGATTAAAGCCTCGTACCGAAGGAAACAAAAGGCCCTTTTCTCAACAAATCCAGCACAGTGACTAGACGATGCCAACGTGAGTCAGTGTTTGTGAGATACTGAGAATGACCAGCGAGAAATGATTTCTAGTTGTTTTACCCGCTCACTTTGCCAATCTATTAAAGGGGTCATAGGCAGTGGCGGCTCGTGGGTTTTAAAAGAGGAGGCACACTAATTGTATTGGTCTGGGATCCCTGCCGATTATTATTATTTGCTTAACCACTTTAAAATGGCTTTTTGGTTGCTTTTAGTCAGAAAACGTAAAGAAAACGACATACAGCAAAATAATATAATTTCACTTACCTGGCCTATCACTTGAAGCAAACATCCATCCCTTCTTAAAAGTCTGTGTTAAAAGAGAGCTGACTGTTACGCCATTTAATTAAGCCGACTGCTGTAGCCTATATCCAGCTTAGGCTGTTTTCCCTAAATTTGTATATATACTGTTTGAATGACAGCTTGGCAAATCTGTTGGCAATCAAATATTCAATATCGCTACTCATCATAAGTACTTGGTACATTATCAGCGCAGCGGCAGATGTTCAAACTAATAACACATAATTTACGTCTCTGTGATGATTGGTTGATATCAAGGGAGGCTAGCCTTTCTTTTCTCAACACTCCTCAGCGCTGAAAGTGAACACTCGATGGTGAATGGCTCATTTTTTTACCAACGGAGGCACGAGAGCTCAGCTCTCCCCCAGCCTACCCCTCCCCTTCTTTATCATCTAGCGGTTGTAATTACATCAGCAGATTCGGCACATTCGCGATAGAAAAGCGGCGCTTTCACGTTATGGTATTACAACTGTGAAATTACAAACAAAAAATACACATTCTGAGACATGAACTGAAATGAATTGTGAATTTTATTAACATTAAATCGTCCTCCTCCCATTTTCACCTTAAAATTATGGGGAGGCTGTGCCTCCGCTGCCTCCCCCGATGAGCCGCCACTGGTCATAGGATGCTACATGCACTTTTACAAGTAGTTTGAACTGAAATGTGTGTTGGCAGCGTGTGTACACAAACACCCTATAATGATAAAAACACACCCAGTGTTTATTTAATCTGGTTAAATGTTTTCCCCTTTCTCAAATCGAGCCGATCTCAAATGCCTGTCTGTGTGACGTCACACAGACAGGCCCCTCCCACGATAGTTTGATTGACAGTAGCGTTTCAGCACAGACTGGACTGGTGTCTTACCTTAGACCCGCCCTGAGTGAGCTGTCATCAGTCCGCCATTGTTTCACCGCCGGAGCAGATGTAGACAAGAATGACTCCTAAGCGATTGAGGTGTTCTGTTGTTGGATGTAATAATGAACATAGCAGTCGTCGTTTAGTCCCAACATCTGAGCCGCTGAACTCGCAGTGAAGGGAAGGGAATGCACCCCCGATCTACATAAAAGCGTTTATGTTCACGCGAATCATTCATGATCCAGCTTCATCTACAGAAGAAGTGAGTATAATGTTTTTAATGAATCTTTGCAAATCGCCTTTCCTAATAATGTGCTAATTAGCAAGTTTCACGATGAATGTGGCTAAAGTAAACAGTCTCTCTGAGAGCAGCTCGGAAGAGAGGGGCGGAGTCAGCAGAGCTCATTAACATTTAAAGGGAAATGCTACAAAAACAGCTTGATATGAAAAGAGCTGATTTTGACAGGGTAAAAAAGGTGTTTTTTACACTACCATTGAGAAATTTTAACAAAACTGTGTTACAGACTTTTCATTAAGACCCTAAAGAATCATATCAACTTGTGGAAAATGCGCATCATATGACCCCTTTAAAAATCACTGCAATACAGCCGATTAAAAAAATCACTGAGCAAAAATGATCTAATACAAATGACATTCAAACCATTCTACTTTACTTAAGTTACTTAAGTGTCCAAATCAGTTATTTTAGTATTATTATAGTTTTATTAAATTATGAATTAATAGAATTAACACTAATAAGAGAGATTTGATTATTTTAGCTATGTTTTAGGTATGATTATTTCATGGTTTCAGTTTTAGTTTAATAACTCTGGTCCAAATTCTTTTTGGGGACACTAGATCTAAATCAAGCAACTTTTTAAATCAAACGTTTATTTTAGATTCTCTCTCCAATTTCAGACCAGGTCAAATCTGACTCCGCATAATAATTGGTGCATTAAACAAGCATATGTTTTTGTTTATTCATCGTTGGCATCAGTGAAACCTTGTAAACACTGATGTCTTTTAGAGGTCGTAATCAAAAACGGTAGCTTTTTCCACAAAGTTTATGTACTTAGGTCTCAGAGGACATATATTTGCATCTGTGTACGTGTGTGTACGTGTGTGTGTGTGTGTGAGAGAGAGAGAGAAAACAAACAGCGGCTGTCGCACCATCCCGTATCAGTCGGAGCGTGTCCAGCTGCTAATTTTCCTATTAAATCACATTTACTACCTCAGCAATGCCTTTACTTTATAACAATACCTCATGCTGGCTGCATTATAGTTTACAATAGCATGCTACAGTTGTAAATACATCAGATATGTCAAGCATTTACAACAAGTCTAGACTCACGCTTCAGGCATTGACTGTGACAAGTGTAAAGGTCCAATAAAACCCCAATTAAGGTTGTATTTAATTATAAATAAACTCTAGTGCTCTACAGAGGCTTAGAAAAATTGCAACCCCAAATTTTTTTTAAGGCAACTTACATGGACGCACAAGTTTGACTCTCACTGTAACATATTACAGACAAACTGACCCCATTCTCATACCTGACAACATGAGGCTGGAGAATGTTAGAGGAAACCGAATGCAGATGGTTTGATCCTGAAAACAAGATCTGACCCATTTGTCCTTGCTGTTGGAAGGTCTGGTGTAGACAAGCAAGAGACGGGTTCTGTTTGGTTTTATCATTATCCGAAACATGCTGAAAGCCAAGATGATGTCTGGATTATTTGGGCAGGAAAGGGGTCTTCCTTGTCTGAAATATCACTGCCAGATAAAACATTCTCAGGGGAAAAAAATTAATTGTTAACATGACCAATAATACAGTAAAACCTTGTTTGTTTGTTTTTTCATTCTACTCAGTTCTGCGCATACTGTGTGAGTACAGTTTGATAATCGTATTCATATGTCAAGGTGCTGTTGTTGTTAACTACAATGAAAACTCTTAAAAAATGTTTTAGTCACTGAATTAAAGCTAAAATAAAAAGTGTAAATATTTTATTAAAATGTATAAGAAATAATTAATAATAAGTTAACTAAAATAAATAAATAAAAACAATTTTAAAAATAAATAAATCTTGTAAAACAGCAATTTTTTAATGTGCACATAAAACGAAGACAAAATAGTAATACAGCCAGACAGTCGACAGTATAATACAGCGCCTGAAAAATCATTTTACGTTCAGACTTCAAAAACACCTGAATGTCATTTATTGTTATCAATAATTCAAACTATTAAAATTTATTTTTGGTATATTTTTTTAAATAAAATGTAAATATTATATGAAAAACCCTAACAACTAACTGAAATAAAGTTTATTTATTATTGAAATACCATTACTAAAATAACTAAAAATAATTAAAGCCTTATAAAAAAGAAAAAAATTACCAATGTACACATGATTTAACCTTAACTTAAGGCTGAAAACTGAAATATAAAATAAAGCTAATTAAAAGTAAATAATACTGTAATAGTATATAAATAATGGTAAAGTAACACCGGTATAAGATAACAAGATGTCCAACCAAGTGTCTGCTTGTCCTACATTTTCAACAATATATTTATTGTTTAATTGCTTAAAACCTGACTTAAAAACTTCCTGAGAAACATGCTTGAAAGGTGAGCTTGTGCTATATTCCTTCATAATAAATGCTACTTGGTATTATATTTTGTCATCTAATTCAATCAAATGGTTTTTAAAGCCTGGCTTAAGTGACGAATACTTTTTTTTTTTTTTTTTTTTTTAGAGTCGCTGTAGGTGTTTAATCATTGCGCTTCGGTCAATGGCGGCCCTAGTGGACCGGCGTGTAAACTACACCAACACCCGCTCACGCTGGCCAACAGATGTCAGCAGCGGCTCGTTCACGCTCACGGTGGCATAATTCCCCAAACTCCATTAGGAGCGATCAAACTCCATTAAGCAATACCTCCAGTGAAGCATGTAAAATAAATGGGTATTTGTTTCTAAGGCAATTCTAATTTCCTTTCCTCTAATGTAACACCATCCTTCAGTAAATACAAAAAAAAATTCAGAATCTGCTTCCAAATCCCTGTTGAAAAACCAGCATATGCTGGTTAGGTAAATTTTGACGCTGGGATGCTGGTTTAAGATGGTCCCTTGGGCTGGTTTATGCTGGTCCTTGCTGGTTTAAGCTGGTCCTTTGCTAGTTTAAGCTGGTCCTTTTGCTGGTTTAAGATGGTCCTTTGCTGGTTAAAGATGGTCTTTGCTGGTTGAAGCTGGTCCTTTTGCTGGTTTAAGCAGGTCCTTTTGCTGGTTTATGCTGGTCATGTGCCTGGCAAAGGACCAGCTTAAATCAGCAAATGACCAGCTTAAACCAGCAAAAAAACAGTTTAAACCAGCAAAGGACCAGCTTAAACCATGCATCCCAGCGGCAAAACATACCTAACCAGCATATGCTGGTTTTTTTTTCAACAGTGTAAACTTACTACGATCCGTCAATTAGACGTTCTGCACACAGTCGATCGTAAATGTGACTGGAAGAGTTCACCCAAAAATGAAAACGTTGTCATCATTTACTCACCCTCATGTGCTTGAGCCCGGCTAGCTCGTTTATGCTAGTCATTATCTTCTGCGGAGAATAAATATGCTGTTTTTGCCCTGTTCTTTTCCATACAGTGAAATTGTTGATCAAATTACTGGCAATGAAGGCAAACCTGAACGTTTGAAATAAAGTGATAATGCCTTTACAGTTTTGCCCTCTGTTCCTCACACTCAAGCTATTGTAGGACTTTAGAAACCCTTGAATCACACCTCCATTCATAACAGATTACTTTATTGCCCTCTCGTCCTTTTTTTTGTCTACGTTGGAGCTTCACAGTCGCTATTCATTTGAATGTGGCAGAGTTTTAGATATTCCTATAAAAACAAATTGTAAATATATTGTTTCGAAACTAAGGGTGAGAAATGACCAAATGAATGTTTTTTTTTGTTGTGTGTGTGACCTATTTCCATAATCTTTATCATTTACTCACCCTCATTTCTCTCTCCAAAAATGCTAAAGGAGATAGTTTTGAACGATGTTTCACCTGATTTCATCACTCAATTGAACATACAGACCACCCTGTTGAAAAAACCAGCATATATGCTGGTTAGGTATGTTTTGACTCTGGAATGCTGGTTTAAGCTGGTCCTTTGCCAGCAAAGGACCAGCACAAACCAGCAAAAAGACCAGCACAAACCAGCAAAAGACCAGCAAAAACCAGCAAAAACCAGCAAAAGAACAAGCAAAAACCAGCAAAGGACCAGAAAAAACCAGCAAAAAACCAGCAAAAACCAACAAAAAACCAGCAAAAGGACCAGCATAAAACAGCAAAAGGACCAGCATAAACCAGCAAAGGACCAGCTTAAACCAGCATCAAAACATACCTAGCCAGCATATGCTGTTTTTTTTCAACAGGGCAGGGGCTGTCAAGTTGGCAGAAAGGGACAAAAAGCACATCAAAGCTAGAAAAAAAAAAAAAAACAAGCCATTCTCAAGTAATTTTGCTTACAGTTTTTCTCTTGGTCGTATCTTTGACTTAACAGGTTTTCTTCTTAAAGCTGTGACAAACATTTTTAGTTTGGATGTTTTGTCTTTTAGAAATGTTACTTCCTACTTCATAACATTCAGGGAACGTTCAAAAGTAACGTTCCCATAATGTTTTTTTCTAACATTCTCTCAACGTTACGCCACTTTAATTGAACGATCTTCAAAGTTCTCTGGACTTTAATAACATTCTCAAAATATCAGCACAAAAACATATTTTATACATGTTTTAGTTGGATGCTCATAACTTAAATGTTACTACTTAAAACTTATTTTGGAATGTTCAGAGAACATTCAAAAGTAACCTTTCCCCTAAAGAATAAAATGTCATGTTACTTTTCTCTAACATTAATCGAATTGAAATGTCAGCACAAAACATACATCTTTCATGTATTGAAATATTTTAGTTTGACATTAGGTCTAACTTTTTTTAAACGTTCTATTACGTATCAAGAACCTTAAAGTGGTCATATGACGTTGCTAAAAAGAACTTTATTTTGTTGTATTTGGTGTAATGAAATGTGTTTATGTGGTTTAAGGTTAAAAAAACCACATTATTTTCCACATACTGTACATTATTTTTTCTCCTCTATGTCCCGCCTTTCTGAAACTCGTCGATTTTGACAAAGCTCATCGTTCTGAAAAACGCGGTTATCTGGTGCAAGTTGTGATTGGCCGAATACCTCAAGTGTGGGACGGAAATGTTACGCCCCTACCATACTGTGTTGATGCCCTGTCCGGCCGGAGCGACGAACAAACTTAAAACCCATTATAAACGATGCATTTGTTGCATCCAGTGGGGACATAATTACAGATTATAATGACTTATACTGTCTTTTTACGCGTTGCGTTGCATCGCGCCGCGTAAACATAAAACCCTGTCTGCATTTGTGATCGGAGAAATGACAAACAAAAAGTGCTACTCTACACTGCTTAAAACTCGCGTTTGAATAGTCAGTGGCGAATTCTTTAAATATAAAAAACATACTTACAGTCTGTGAGTCAGAACAGCCGGTATTGTAGTCTACTCTCCCGGGTTCAGGAAACGGTCCTCCATAAAATGTTTTGCACACATCTGAATATTTGGGTTGAAAGGTTCTGGAACAGTGTTGTAAATACAACTTCACCACTGATTTCTAGTCGTGTCCTCTTTAGAAGGCCAAACAAAGTAGTTTCGCTTTCACAGCGAAACACACAGCATCACACACAGCGGCTAGAGTGAGCGGAGGCCGGTGCAACGCAACGTTTCTGTTCCCAGGTCCAGAAATGTAGTAAGGACATCGGTAAAACAGTCAATTTGACATCAGTGGCTCAACTTCAGTTTTTTGCGAAGCTACGGGAATACTTTTTGAGCGCAAAAAAGGGGAAACAAAAAAAAAAAAAAAAAATAACAATTTATCACGTTTCTTCTCTCCCGAGTTACGTCTTCCGCCATTTTGGAGAGTACCCAAGAGTGTAATCGATGTAATCAGCGTTGTTTACGTTCGGGGGAGAAAGCGTGCGCATGAACGTAATCTGCGTAATCAGCATTGTTTACGCTTAGGGGAAAGTGTGCGTATGCATTATGATACTCTCTAAAATGGCGGAAGATGAATTGTTGAAAAAATATATATTTTTGTTTTCTTTGCGCTCAAAAAGTATTCTCGTAGCTTCGCAAAACTGAAGTTGAGCCACTGATGTCACATGGACTGTTTTACCGATGTCCTTACTACCTTTCTGGCCCTTAAACGTGGTAGTTGCGTTGCTGTCTATGCAGTGTCTGAGAGCTCTCACATTTCATCAAAAATATCTTAATTTGTGTTCCGAAGATGAACAAAGGTCTTACGGGTTTGGAACGACATGAGGGTGAGTAATTAATGACAGAATTTTCTTTTTTGGGTGAACTATCCCTTTAATAACTAACATTACCAAAACATTGTTAGAGCATATTTTTGTTAGATGGGATAAAAGTAGTCCATACGACTTGTAGCTACACAGATGAAACTAAACACTATTGAACATATCAATTTTAAATACACAGATTTGAAGACTATAATTGAGCTTGACAGCCCTTAATTCATTTTTGGGTGACCTAAACCTTTAAGAATGGCCCTGTTTAAGAAGCAGGTAACATTTCCCTTCTGTGCTCCATCTATGCGTTTCTCTCTCTCCCCTCCATCATTCCTGTCTGTCCATTAGAGCGAGATGCTCCGGGTAGGAGGCTGACCTCCTTACCAACACTGATACAGTCCCCTGAGAGACGCGCGCCCCATTTAGACATGCTGACTGAGGACTTTCACCATCTTCTCTCAAACTCCGGACTCTAAACTCAGCTCCTCCATTTCAGACTTCACATCAGACAGTCAGGATTTCAGAGGGATTTGATTCCATTCAACTTTTAAACCGTGTCCTGGCACAGCACGCTACTTGGATGAGTAATGAAGTGAAATGTCAGACTACAGGGAGACACAACAAGAAATATATTAGACTATTTACTTTGCTTATTAGATACAAGGTTATACAAATCATATTGTACTTCGATTTCAGGCCTCTGAAATGTCAAAAATAGGCCAAACGCAGCCACATGCTTCACAATACCCGACCAGTGAGGGAAAATATATTGAGTCACACACACACCTACGCAGCTGAAGACAGACTTCCAGACTAATGTTTGAATAGCAATCCTCCGTATGCCTGCACACACAGCTACTCTTACGTGATTTTTACAATCCCTTCAAAATGCAAAAAATAAATAGCAGCACAGAAATCTATTATTTGTCTTTTTAATTTGATGACAGTGTCACATACTGTACATTTTCTGAACAAATCCCTGTATTTAAACATTAAGGTTGCATACATGCATCCTCTGAACAAATGCAACTGGGTTGAATGGGAATTCTAACAGATCGTTCTCAATAGACTTTTCGTGATATCGTCAGATATAATGTGACCTGAGCCAAAACAGTCCCTTAAGTCGCTGGGGTATATTTGTAGCAAGAGCCAAAAATACATTGTATGGGTCAAAGTTATAAATTTTTCTTTTATGCCAAAAATCATTAGGATATTAAGTAAAGATAATGTTCAATGAAGATATTTTGTAAATTGCTAAGAACTTAATTTGGACAACTTTAAAGGCGATTTTCTCAATATTTAGATTTTTGTGCACCCTCAGATTCCAGATTTCAGATTGATTTTCCAGATCAATGGAAAGCTTATTTATTCAGCTTTCATATGATGTATAAATCTCAATTTCTAAAATTGACCCTTATGACCTGTTTTGTGTCCAGTTCACATCTGGAGCAATATACCTTTAATTTGTATACACTACAATAATATTTCATAAGATTTTTTAATGTTTTTAAACAAGTCTCTTATGTTCACCAAGGCTGCATTTATTTGATCAAAAATACCATAAAAACAGTAATATTGTCAAATATTACAATTTAAAATAACTTTTCTATTTGAATATATTTAAATATGTGGCAAAGCGGAATTTTCAGCATCATTACTCCATCTTCAGTGTCACATGATCCTTCAGAAATCATAATAATTTTCTGATTTGCTGCTCAAGAAACATTCGATATTATCAAAGTTCAAAACCCTTTTTTATCTTCTGTCATATCTCTGAAAACTGTAATTTTCAGGATTACTTGGTGAATAGAAAGTTCAAAAGAACAGCATTTATTTAGAATAGAAAACTTTTGTAAATGTTATAAATGTCTTTACTGTTAATTTGGATCAATTTAATGTATCCTTGATGAATAAAAAATTTTACTGACCCCAAACATTTGAATGGCAGTGTATGCATTATTTTAGTACAATTTATTTAAACATTAAGAGCATTCTTGAGCTAACTTATGAACTTTGAAGACTTGGTGTCTTGAATGATCAAGCACTGCTAACAAGACTTCTGAAGCCTTGTTGGCCATTTTGAGACCCTCAGCATGTCCTCTGCACGTACTCTGGGTCCGTGGCTTCTGAGACAGACAGGAAGATCAGAGCAGGTCAAAGCAGAGGTGCTTCAGTCTGGAGCGGACACCTCGGTGCTGTAGCTCAAAGGGATGTCCAGTCTGATGACGGGTCCAACAACACTGAGCCAAGTCACGATATAGTTCACCCTCCTGAGATCAGATGAGATGATCAGAGTATCTACCCATATTGCAATGCTTGCAATTAAAGAAATGAATTACTCTAGTCATATCTAACTAACTAAATAGATAGATGGATATGCCAGATCTGATATTTAGACAATGGGTGACGACATCACTGAATCAACAATGAACTGACTTTAATTGATAAACTGACTGTTTTCTATTGTCCTCTTGCATTATCAGCATACATTTTTCAGTTTAATACTGTGAAGCTGCTTTGACACAATCTGAATTGTACAGAGCGTTATATAAATTAAGGTGACTTGACATTCATAGCTAAATAAGACAGATATAACACTATGAGATGATATAATACCGTTTTAAAATGTTAAAAGGAATATTTCTAGATAAAATAAAGCTCGTTTAAATGGTAGACTGTTTATTACCACAGAAAATAATGTGGCTCTTCCCATTAAATGGAATCTATCAAGCGTTATTGAGGAGTTTTTGTTTGTTTTTTTAAACAAAATGCTTAAATTGTAGTTAATATTTATCCGACTCGGAACACTCATATTTAAATCATCTTTTGGTGGATGTTTTTCTTGGTTAAGAAAATACCTGATATAAGCGTGCTTCCTGAGGCTTCTGAAAAAAGTTATTAATAAATAATATAAATAAATACTCATAATAAAAATTGTAGAATTTATCAAAAGAACAAAAATACATCAAAATACATCACAAAATCATTGTAATTTTTGTTAATAAGAGTGCTCACAAACACGCCCCTATGTACCCCTATTATAATTTTATATTACATTTAATTATAAAACAATGATAAAATAATAATTCATATATCATATATATATATTTAGATATATCTATATCATAATATATTAGATGCTTTTATACTGTATACAGTTATGGCATTGGCCCTGTATTTACTCCAATACTAACCATGTAACCAAAACTACCCGATGTTTACTTTAATTGGTCAAGATATAATTATTTTCAAGTGGATATAATTAGCACAGAAAATTTAGTGATTCTATTAATGTTTTTAAATCACGATTTTACTTTGTCAAAGCCGTTGCATAGTCTTGCATATTTTAAATATTTATTCACTGTGCTGCTTGATTGCCTACTAGACTTCCATCGGAAGTGCATTATTGACGAATAAGTCACAATATATATTTATTTATCATGGTAATCAACAACATGTGTTAGATGTGTTGACCGAGCTCAAACAGTAGAGCATGACACAAGCAACACCAAGGTTATGGGTTTGATTCCCAAGTGAGCTTGTGTACCTTGAATGCAATGTACTGTAAGTGGCTTTGGAAAATAGCGTGAGATAAATGTAAATGTAAACATGCACTGAGCCCAGAATATTCATTTCACATAATGCATGATGACTAAAGCTGCAGCAGGGAGAAACTCACTTGTTTTCAGCTGTGCCAAATCCATAGCATGGTTCATAACTCCTCGGTGCTACATGGATAACATGAAAAAACGGTTGGCCCAGTAAGGAGTTCCTACACACACACACACCACACCCACACACACACACAGATCTCCGCTCTTTGTTAATGTCTATTCTGACCTCATTTTTTATTAGGAACAGGTTCTCACTGTCACACTCTGTAACGCAGACATTAAACTGATGCCACAACGTGTGTTTTTCCATCTTAACGCAATGTTAACTAGTCACACGATACTTTTCACTACCCGAATTCAATTACGCTCAAAGCTTTGGATAAATTAAAAAGAAAATTACGAGGCAGACATAAGCAAATCTGCCGTGCGACACATGGGCTTCATTGGCACCCTGCTGAGCCGCTCTCGAGTGAGTCACACACTGGAGGGCACTCATGCACAGCAGAGATGGAGGAATGTCCTATCCCATAATGCCACACCAGAGAGACCTGGACTACACCATCACACAGAGAGATTATTATGGAGCATTTGAAGAAGTCATACTTGGGAAGAGGTTTGGAACAAAGGCAGAGGAACAATCTGAACGGTGGCCTGACATAATATAAAACTTCTCGGCTTTCCTCTTGATTCAACAAGAAACAACATCTACAATCAATTTAACTTCACAAATAAACATCAAAAAAATATTAATTAAGCAGAAATCCCACAAATATTTTTTTAGTTTAACAGGTTTTTTTTTTTAAAGGGGTCATATGATGCGATTTCAATTTTTCCTTTCTCTTTGGAGTGTTACAAGCTCTTGGTGCATAAAGAAGATCTGTAAAGTTGCAAAGACTAAAGTCTCAAATCCAAGGAGATATTCTTTATAAAAGTTGAGTCGTCCACGCCCTCCTAAAACGCCTTTTTTAAACACGCCCCCACATGTCTACATCACTGTGGGAAGATTTGCATAACACAGCCCAAATGTATACGCAAAGAAAGAAAGCGTAACTTTTGTTCTCGCTGTAGTAGTGGTGTTGCCGCTGCAGCCATGTCGTGAAGACGCTTTGTGCTTCGTTGTGAAAGTGAAACTAACTTGTTTGGTCTTCCAAAAGAGGACGATATCCGCTTCGTCATGCCTAGAGCTGATCTGTGCTGGTCGCTGAGAAAATACATCAACTTCGCGCTGTGGATCGCCGGATCGGCTTTCACCATGGACGAAGCAGAGTCCAGCCCGGAGTCGTCACATGTGGTTGCCGCAAGCCCGCCGGACGCTCCTTCGTCGAATCCGCCCGCCGTCCTCAAGCCCGCCTTCCCTCTGCCTCACATCAAGCCGGCCTCTGCTCACTCAATGCCGCGGTGTGTGATGCTGTGTTTCGTTTAGAGGTCTGCTACCCGAAATACTTTAGAGTTTCGGGTCGGGCTCGGGCTTATAGCTAAAAAAAAACTATGCAGTAGGCTACGCTGCTTTCATAGACGCACGCACACACATTAGTGCACACGACAATGACAACAGAGCACGGAAATTTTTATTAATAAAATAGCTTCGACAGGCTACTGACTCGCAACTTTATATTTCTCTGCAATGAGGGGGTAAAATCGCTGTTTTTGAAGGAACTAAGCCTCGTTGCTTGTAGAGAGAGACGTGCAGACGCAGGTTCACACATGCAACTTTCATCCCTCTCTCTCTCTCTCTCTCTCTTGCTAATTCAAATAAATTATATAATTAATTAACTCAAATAAATGCAATCTTACCGCACTACATCTCTGTGTCTGATTTAAAGCAGGCAGAATGCTAACAAGCCTTAACTGACGAAAATGACCATAACTTGCACGATAGAAGAATTATCGTCTTGTCGTATACAATCATTCAAAAACTCGGCAGAATTTATGTGACTGCTGCACTTGATGTTCATAAACTTTCATAACTGGCAAGTGTTTTTTTGTGAACTGGCCGAGCCTTAATGATTGTGTTTCTTTACATGTGTTTGTTTACTGACCGTTGCATGCAATTGTGAAATACAGCTTTTTTTTTTTTAATTGGCTATTCGTTGTGGGGGAAAAAAAAAGATTTCAAGTTCGGGTCTAATTATCCTGTCCTCTCGGTCGGGTCATATGTATCTCCGGGTACGGGTCGGGTCCGTGCGTCAGTTTAAACGCCTGTGCAGACCTCTAGTTCTTTGTGAAAGCGAAACTACTTTGTTTTCCAAAAATGGACACGACTAGAAATTTGTGGTTAAGTTGTATTTACAACACTGAACAGTTCAACCCAAATATTCCGATGTGTGCAGCACATTTTATGGAGGACTGTTTACTGATCCTGGAGAGTAGACTACAATGCCGTCTGTTCTGACTCAAAGACTGTAAGTAAATTTTTTATATTTAAAGAATTTGCCACTGCCGATCAACACGAGTTTTGAGCAGTGTAGAGTAGCGCTTGTTGTTTGTCATTTCTCCGATCACATGGTGGAGACATGGTTTTATGTTTACGCGGCGCGGCGCGATGCAACGCAACGCGTAAAAATACAGTATTAGTCATTATAATCCGTAATTATGTCCCCACTGGATGCAACAAATGCCTCGTTTATAATGGGTTTTAATGTTTTTGTCTCACCGCTCCAGCCTGACAGGGCATCACAACATGGTAGGGGCGTAACATTTCCGTCACATGCTTGAGGAATTCAGCCAATCACAACAAACTGGATAGCTGGCCAATCACAGCACACCATGCTTTTCAGACCGATGAGCTTTTGTAAAAATCAACACATTTCAGAAAGACAGGGCAGAGAGGAGCAACAATAATGTACAGTATGTTGAAAATAATGTGTTTTTTTAACCTTAAACCGCATAAATATTTCATTACACCAAATACACAAAATAATGTTCTTTTTAGCAGCATCATATGACCCCTTTAAAACATGCTCACAAACACCGCCTATGTGCCTAGGTGCTATAAATCCAGTTTGATCGAGACGAAGAGCTAAACTGAGAGCAGAAGATATTGTACAGAGAGAGGAGCAGATCTGATCATTATAAACCATAGAGAGGAACAAGTGAGTGAAAGGTGTGTGTGCGTACTTTTGACTGTAAAAATCGCAGCTAGTGCATAAATTTTTTTGAAAGATGCCAAATTTAATGTGTAGAAAACATTTCTTCTTTTAAGTATATATTTTAACATCCAAAGAGATTTAAGTAATATATTCAACTGGAAGTAACAAAAAAGATATTCAAATTGCATTGACTTGAGAATCAAGTGGCAATGAAAGCACAAGCCATTTTGAAGAAAGGTTTGCAGATCCGCCATCTGAGCACCAACTCTAGTAAGATGTCAATAAGCACCGTTTTAATCCAGTCATCCAAAACCTCAGAAAAAAAAAAATCCTTTACTCTGTAAATAAAAGCAACCTCAATGCACTGTCACCATCCTCATTAAAATTCACAACATCAACTGTCTGGATGCATTGCTCTGTTACTGTTCAAGCACCAAATACGTGCTGACTCTTCAAATTCCCTCGACAACACCTCACTGTTAGCATCAGCGGTATAGAGTTATTTGTGAATAGCAGTGCCATCGTGCTCCTATACTGCGGCACGACTCCAGCTCTGTTAGTCAATTATCATTACTTCATCTGCAGGCCTCATGGGAGAACAGACCAAATCACTATGCACACCAAACTGTTGTGAACACGGACACTAAACACTTTATTCAGAGTCATGTTCTGTTGAAATAGGCACTTCTGTAATGTTAATGTTAATTTCAACATTTACTAATGCAATTTTAAAATCAAAAGTTGTGCTTGTTAAAGGGTTAGTCCACCCAAAAATGAAAATTAGTCCATAAATTACTCACCCTCAAGTCATCCTAGGTGTATATGACTTTCTTCTTTCAGACGAATCCAGTCCAGTATAAAAAATTGTCTTTGATCTTTCAAGCCTTTTCATGGCACTCAGGCGGGTGTTGCATGCTTCAGTCCAAAATAAGTTAAATAAAAAGCACCTTTCCATAAAAAAAAAAAAGTGTCTCACACGGCTCTGGGGGGTGAACAAAGGCCTTCTGTAGCAAATCGGTGTGTTTTTGTAAGAAAAATATTCAAAACGTAATAATCACTTTAATGTAGCTTGCGCCAACAGTCTTACACGGAAGCAGATCCAGGCGGATGTCGTATGATTTCAGCATTGCGCATGCGCCGGTGAGTCTCGTGAAAACCAACGTTTGTTTACAGGAGCAAAGGAAGCAAAGTTTCCTTACTTTAGCAAAGGAAAACCAGTCTCCTCTTGGCTTTATCGAAATCCTCCGACATTCTTCTTAACAAATACTCGTTTTGTACTTCTAATAAGTGACAGTAGTTTTGTTTTGATCTCTCCCCTGCACATCCGTGTTCGTCACTTCTGAGCGGCGCATGCGCAATGCTGACCTCATACGTAATGTTCCCGGAGCTGCTTCCGTGTACAACTATTGGCGCAAGCTAGGTTAAAGTGATTATTATGTTTTGAATATGGATATTTTTCTTACAAAAACGCATCGATTCGGTACAGAAGGCCTTTGTTCACCCCCCGGACCATATGAGACACTTTTTTTTATGGATGGGTGCTTTTTATTTAACTTATTTTGGACTGGTGCATGCAACACCCGCTGAGTGCCATGAACCAGCTTGAAAGATCAAAGACAATTTTAAAAATAACTCAGACTGGATTCGTTTGAAAAAAGAAAAAAGAAAGTCATATACACCTAGAATGACATGAGGGTGAGTACTGTATGGGCACTTTCATTTTTGGTTGAACTAACCCGTTCACATTATTTTAATGCACTGTGAAGTCACCATGCGTCTTTCTCTTAGATATTGCAATAACGTCTCGCAATCCGAGTTTCTATCTCACGACATCAAAAAATCTCCATTTTTTTTAGGTTTTGACTTTTTTCTCAAATTGCGAAAACACGCAGATTCTACCTTTTTTCTTACATTTTTAACATCTCGCAATTCTGAACTTTTTCTCACGCCTTCTGACGTGTCTGAAGAATTTACTCTCGCCAATTGTTGTTTTGTTCACTTCTGCCACACGAAGAAAAAAAGTTATGCTACTTTTTTACTCACACTGTGATATAAACTCTCAGTTCTGACTTTTTTTCTCAGAATTCTGAGTTTACATCTGCAATTCTGTTTTCCGCCTCAGAAAACAGAATAAAAGTAATTGTGACTTTTCTTACACAATGCTGTTAATAGCTCACAATTCAGCTTTGTTTCTCGCAATTGTGAACAAGCAGAATTTTAAATTATTTGTTATTCCATGTCAAACGGACTTCTCATACTTTATTTTCGAAAGAGTCAGTCTCAAGACTACATGTCAGAGTCACGTTGGGGCCTTATTGTTCCCTCAAGATATCATCTTTTGTTTCCGGTGTCCTAATGTCTTATGCTCATCAATTAATTGTTATGCTAAGAGCATGTTGGTTTGAGAAAATTGGGCAGATAAGGGAGACCGAGATTAAGAGGGGCAAAACAGAGGAAACGAAACCGGAACGAGAGGATAAAGTAGAGAGAGTCCATTGGGTCCACCGTCACCAGCTCTAAGGCCTCTATGTGAGATCTTCATTTTACCATGGCGCAGTGCGGTAGTGGTTTCCATCTCCTGCGAACCTTGGCGACCTCAACCCCTTCCTGAATCTCTCTCTCCTCCCTCTGCGAGTACTGCCGTCCTCTTCTCTAATATCCTACCTGCCTCTAATCACCTGTTTTTTTTTCCCCCTGCATCTATTTTCCAATCTCCCATCCATGCATATCTCTCCTGTATGTAATCATCCTACTGCTCTGCATGCCCTCGTACCTAAGCAGAGCAGACCAACAGCCGGGTCAGTTTTTTCCAACGCGCAGGAGATCTACAAGAGAAATGCCAAGTATCGCATAAAGATTTGATCCACATCGAGCTTATTCTAGCAGACCGGCCCACTAAACGTGAACACGCTGATCGAGTTGACATGATAAACTGATGCCCCTTCACGCGCATGATTGATGCACAAGATTTTGTGAAGAACGCAATGTAACTTATAGGTATGTCACTACATAAGTAAACACATTAAAAAAGGCTTACTCCTGATGTTGATTTAGAATCCTTTTTTTTCTGACAGTGGTAAAACCTTAGTTATTTTACACCGCTTAGGTCAGAGTAAATCTGAACCCAGTGATTGACAATAGAAACTTGAACAAAATAAAATGAAATGTTTCAACAACACAAAATCTCCAGGACGGTTGTCCAAGAAATTGAAATAACTGGAAATTGTACCAACTCTGAATAAAAATGGAAGTATATTTTTCCCATTGCATTCTGCTTCAACATGGGTTCTTTAGTACTTTTAAAAAAGTTGCTTGCATTATTTCACAAATTTTTTAAAACAAAATTCAACACACTATTATTTCAACTGTATCCATGTGTTTAATGTTAATCTTACATAATTTTTCTTGTTTTTATAGTAGATAGCACATTTTTAAATGTTTTTGCAAGAGAATGCATTTTTCGTTAATAAAAAAAATAGTCATATTGGAATATTAGTAAGTATTAGTATAATTTTAAATTTGAAACAGTTAAAATACTTATTCCTTTGACAAAGCAGAATTTTCAGCATCATTACTCCAATCATCTAATCGCTATTTGCTGCTCAAGAAACCTTTCTTTATGATATCAGTGTTGAAAAGCAGGTTGTCATGCATATACTTTTTGTGGAACCACATCAAGTTTTTCAGGACTCTTTGGTGTAATACAGTTCAAACGAAGAATATGTAAAAGCATTTTTGTAACATCAATCCCTGCCTTTACTTTCATTTGTTTGACATTCATTGTCCTTGTGAATAAAAGATATTATTTTCCTGTTGAACGTTAGTTATGTTCTATAAAAAATTTAATAAAATAAACTCTTACATATTTCTTTAAATTAGAAATATCACTTATTAAGAACTCTGGCACCCTATAGAACATTTTGTCTCTAGACAGACCAATAAAAACCTGTGCAGCTTGAGTCTTAGAAACTGCAAAGCCGTCCAATCACAATGGAGCATTGATTATGAGAACACAACTGCCACCTGCAAAAACGCAATGTGCCTTTGACAGTCGTGCACCGTTGTTGGTGGCTCTGCACGTTCCATTTGCAGCTTTGACTAGAGCGACACCTCAGAAACAACAAGACGACTCTTCAACAAATTCAGTCCACTCATGATATCACACGTTACCTGTTGGGTCAGCGTGTCCCAGGGTCCCTGCTGTAGTCTCTGTCTATAGTTCGGATGAACATTGCCCCACACCTCCTCGAGAGACAGGGGTCGCCCATCTGCAATGGAAAATGACGTTTTTTTTACAGACAATATGAGTGATCACTTTCAAATGGATCAGGCTTGCGTGTGTGTATTTGTTAACTTTCTCAATAACAGCTCCAAAAATGTTTACATGGCAGCTATTAATGTATTTACAGCGCAAAGTCAAACTTTGTTGAGCACAGATGCGAGTCACCGTGCTGCCTGCTTTCTCAAAACTCAAACACTCCTGTCGAGATGGGATCTCAATGTAAATGTTGAGTCTGTTTTTGCAGCGCACATAAAACCAGACGTTGAGAAAGCAGAACACAGAGGGTTCTGAAATACACACACTGATAAGGGAAGCAGACAGCATATAAACAAGACTGTGCAGTTTAATGATAGAAATGCAGTGAGAGAGAGAATGTCGTGTACCTAACGTGGAGGCTCTGAAATAGAGGACAGGGATCTGATAGCTGAAAGAGTACAGAACGTGGTATTCATAGCACAGCACAGCGTGAATTTCACATACTGCCTGAACTCCAGCCGTTTCATCCTCAACGTTTGCCTAGAAAACAAGACCGAGAAACGGGTAGAAAGTGAGAGAGAGAGACTCATGCCATTCAATGACAAAGATACAGACATAAATGTAACAACAACAAAAAAGAATGGCAACTGCTATAAATGATATCAAGTCAATTCTGAGACAACGTCTAATTCAAACCTTAGTTCAATCAATTCTTGTTGTATAACGCACATGTATTTTTCCATCCATAAATACCAAAGAAATTATTAGCATGTTTCCACTTCATCATTTGTGTCCACAAAGGTTGTGGTCCTAAATAATAATTTTTAAGAATACCATTTTAATTCAACAAAGTACATTTTAAAATTGACAGTGAAATACATTTCTAAATGTTACAAAAGATTTATATTTCAAATAAAATAAAGTCTGTTCTTTTTTACTTTCTATTCATCAAAAAAAATCCTGAAAAAAAAAACATATTATATCTATAAGAAAAGTAATCTATAAGAAACATGTTTCTTGCAGTCCAGATCAGCATATTGAATGATTTCGGAAGGCTCATGATGACACTGAAGCTGGAGTATGATTCGAAACATTCAGCTTTGAATAGAAAATTAGTGAAATGGTATATATTATATGAATTTTACAATATAACAGTTTTTACTGTATTTTTGCAGTACGTGTCGCCTTAGTGAGCAAAGAGACCCCAAACTATTGAATGAGCAATCAGACTCTATTTAAAAAAAAAAAAAAAAACATATAAAAGTGGCCATATGACCTTAAATCTAATATATTCAAGTTTACTGAAGCATTGAGTGAGGAACAGACCAACATTTTCTGTCTTTTATCTTAACTGTGTGCAAATGACTACAGCAAGAGAACTATTCCCACAATAACGATTAAAATTTTATTCTGTGAACTCAAATATGCTTTAGAAGATTGGAATTACTGCAAATAATCACATCAAACTTGGGTGACAGCACCAATTTTCATTCAGAAATGAAAAAAGTCATTTGTAATTAATTACAAAGAAATGGCAATTAACACATTACATTTTGTAGAAGAACATTCTTCTAAATGTTAGAAGAATGAAGCACATTCTCCTAAACATCTCCTTCTGTGCTCCAAAACAAATAAAGTCAGGTTGAGAGTGCATATATGAAGGAAAACATTTTCATTATATTCATTTACAACAGATATGAAATCTTGCCACATAAATCCTAATTCTGTTTACACCGTTTCAATGATCTTCTGCAAGAAAAAGAACCGGCTTTCCACATGCAAGAAGTCATGTATGGAGCCATATCGCATTTCTGATCCATGGTACGTGTGCAGACTTGCCATAAACCCTGAACTGTGATACCAAACCCAAAGCCAGCGACATATGTGAGTGATTCATCGACTAGCATGTGACTTCATTCTTCTTCCCATAACTTGACTGATGAAAATGAGACCTCCTTAGCAGTCTGTGTGGGCAACAACATGTGTTTACCTTTTTGCTTCATCCTTCATTCTTCATTCATAGGATGTTGTTGACATGTTGAGAGAGTTTGTACACTTCCCCCTTTGTGTTGTGGAACATGAGTAATGGTATCATGCACAGGACCCTCAAGTGGGTCCACATGCACAAATGTTGTGCAGACTGTTTACCAAGGTTACCTCTCTTTCGGGCAGTGCACACTGGATTTTCCCACTCTTTCTCGACCTGCAACCCCTGGTGATTAATTGGCTGTCAGAATGTGGAATAAAGGTTTAGGGCGTTGCAACTTGCACAAACACAGATAAACAGGAAGAGATGCCGTCATACTTGGGAGGAGTTCACAATCATTACTGGGGAATAACTAGAACTAAAAAAACAGCGAAGCAACTAGCTTTGTAACTACATTGTGTAGACCAGTGTTTCTCAACCAGGGGTCCGTGGACCCCTAGTGGTCCTTGACGTAAGGCCAGGGGGTCCATATAAAGTATTAATTTTTGTATAAATTGAATATTTTGACATGACATGTTCCCATGAAAGAAAAATCCAATATAGCTAATGATATGGCCAAATACTGGACAGTCCAGCTAACTTGAATTATACTTGACTGCATTTGGTCCTCACAAAGACAAATGATACATAGATTAGTCAATTTTGTTCTGGGGGTCTTTGAGGATGGTTCTGAATTGGACTGGGGGCCGGTACTCCAAAAGGTTGAGATTCACTGGTGTAGACATCACAGATTACATCACAGCATCATCACCAGTAACAAGCTACTTGTATTGACGAGTAGTGATGTAATACAACAAAAGGTTATGTTGCTGTTTTATGTAACAATTTGGAAAGTCAGAATTGTTTTAGTAAATCAGTTAAATTGGACAGTTGTAAAGACAATGTAACTCAACCGATTGAAAAAGAAGCAATTCACTGATTTGAGGCTCTATCTATTTTTTTTATCTATCTATAAATTTTATTTATTTAGTTAGTTAGTTGTAAAAGATATTTCACCCTTACATATCTTGTGAAGTAGTTATTTTTACTGAATTTGACCTGATAATATTTTATAACTATAAGTGTTATCTGTATCATAATCCATGCATACATACATACATACATGGGTAGAAGTATTGTTCAGACCCCCTAAAATTTTCACTCCGGTTTATATTTGCAGCCATTTGCTAAAATCATTTGTTAATTTTTTTTTCTCATTAATGTACGCACAGCACCCTATATTGACAGAAAAACACAGAATTGTTGATTTTTGCAGATTTATTAAAAAAGATTAACTGAAATATCACATGGTCCTAAGTCTTCAGACCCTTTGCTCAGTATTTAGTAGAAGCACCCTTTTTGATCTAATACAGCCATGAGTCTTTTTAGGGAAAGTTGCAATAAGTTTTTCACACCTGGATTTGGGGAGCCTCTGCCATTCCTCCCTGCAGATCCTCTCCAGTTCTGTCAGGATTGATGGTAAACGTTGGTGGACAGCCATATTTAGGTCTCTCCAGAGATGCTCAATTTGGGTTTAAGTCAGGGCTCTGGCTGGGCCATTCAATAACAGTACAGAGTTTTTGTGGAACCACTCCTTCGAATTTTGCTGTGTGCTTAGGTTCATTGTCTTGTTGGAATGTAAACCTTCGGCCCAGTCTGAGGTCCTGAGCACTCTGGAGAAGGTTGTCGTCCAGGATATCCCTGTACTTGGCCGCATTCTTCTTTCCCTCAATTGCAACCAGTCGTACTGTCCCTGCACCTGAAAAACACCCCCACAGCATCATGCTGCCACCACCATGCTTCACTGTTTGGGACTGTATTGGACAGGTTATGAGCAGTGCCTGGTTTTCTCCACATTATACCGCTTAGAATTAAGGCCAAAAATTTATATCTTGGTCTCATCAGACCAGAGCATCTTATTTCTCACCATCTCACAACTACATGCGGGCTTTCATGTGTCTTGCACATGAGGCTTCCGTCGGGCCCCTCGAGCCCATAAGCCCCGACGGTTTGGAGGCTGCATGGATGGTTGACGTTCTACAACATTTCTCCCATCTCCCGACAGGCATCTCTGGAGTCAGCCACAGGTGATCTTTGGTTCTCTTACCTCTCTCACCAAGCTCTTCTCCCCCGATAGCTCAGTTTTGGCCGGACGGCCAGCTCTAGGAAGGGTAGTTCCTTTGACCTCATGATTCTCATTTTCTCTGACATGCACTGTGAGCTGTAAGCTTATATAGACAGGTGTGTGGCTTTCCTAATCCAGTCCAGTCAGTATAATCAAACACAGCTGGACTCATATGAAGGTGTAGAACCATCTCAAGGAATATCAGAAGAAATGGACAGCACCTGAGTTAAATATATGAGTTTCACAGCAAAGGGTCTGAATACTTAGACCATGTGATATTCATTTTTCTTTTTTAATAAATCTGCAAAAATGTCAACATTCTGTGTTTTTCTGTCAATATGGGTGTGCTGTGTGTACATTAATGAGGAAAAAAAATTCTTAAATGATTTAGCAAATGGCTGCAATAGAACAAAGAGTGAAAATTTTAAGGGGGTCTGAATCCTTTCCGTACCCACTGTACTACAGGAATGCCGTAAGATTTCCTGTTTTTTTAAGGGTCATATGTATTCGCTAAAAGAACATTGTTGTGGATTTGGTGTATGAAATTGTTAATTGGCGGTTTAAAAGTTAAATCTAAATGAAAACGTACTTACGTGAGTCTGAACTGCCGGCATTTTAGTCTAACGTTATTCTACCAGGATCAGTAAACAGTCCTCTATAAAATGCACTGCACACATCTGGATTTTTGGTTTAAACTGTTCTGGAACAGTGTTGTAAATATAATTTAACCACTGATTTGTAGTCGTGTCCTCGTTTGGAAGACCAAACAAAGCAGTTTCGCTTTCACAATGAAACACACAGCGGCCTAGCGTGAGGGGAAGCCCCTGCTTAGCGTGCGCTGAGGCCGGGATATAGTGAGCTGAGGCGGCGGGGTCGAGAACGGCTCGCCCGGCGGATGCGACGAATGAGCGGCAACCACAAGTGACGACCCCGGACTGGACTCCACTTCATCCACGGTGAACGTTGATGTATTCCCTCAGCTACAACCAGCACTGATCAGCTCTAGGCATGACGAAGCGATATCGTGCTCTTTTGGAAGGCTAAACAAAGTAGTTCGCTTTCACAACGAAGCACACAGCGTCTTCACGACTTGGCTGCAGCGTCAACAATACTACAGAGAATAAAAGTTAAGCCTTCTTTCTCTGCGTGAACATTTGAGCGGCGTTATGCAAAATCTTCCCACACAGTGACGTAGACCGGGCGTGCGTGTTAGAACCGAGGCCGTTTTAGTAGGCGGGTTACTCTGACACTTTTATAAAGACTTGCTCTTTAGGATTTAGACGTTAGTCTTTGCACTTTACAGATCGTTCGTTTGCCCCAAGAGCTTGTAACCTCAAAGAAAAAGGCAAAAATTGAAATCCATCATATTACCCCTTTAAAGACGTTTCTTTTGCTCTTTAACCAGTAAATAGTGTAAGGTACGTCTTACACGGAAAGTGTGAAATTTATTGCAAGTTAAAAATACTTTTTTCTTTTAAAATACTTTCAATATTTTATTCGTGTGATGCAACGCTGAATTTTTTTCATCAGCCATTACTCCCGTCTTCAGTTTCACATGATCTTTCAGAAACCATTCTAATATGCTGATTATTTCGTGTTAGAACGTTTTTGCTGAGTATTTTTTGAACCTGGTGATACTTTTTTCAGATCTTTGATGATACAAAGTTAAAAGGGACAGGCTTTTTTTTTATATTTTCTAACAATATACTCTACAGTTCAAAAGTTTGGGGTCAGCTGATTTTTTTTTCTTTCTATTTTTGAAAGAAATTATTAGAATTATAGTCATCGTATTTTTATATTTATATACATTTATAAATACCATTTTTAATTTGTAAATAATAAAAGATAAAGATTCAATGCATCTACTTTTAGTTTGGCTTCCACCTTACAAAACAATAGCTTGATTGTAATGGATATAATAACATTTCTTTGTAAAAGTCTTTATAATAAGAACTCTTTGAGCACTCTTAAATGGCACCAGTGACGTGATTTCTGTCACACGGAGGCGGCTTTGAGACGCTATGACATCACTATGGCCTTTGCGGTCCACACTGATACACGCAGGTTTAATTAGCGATAGTGTCTGAGCGACAAGTTGGATCAGCAGCGGCGGTGGCTGGATCCCTGGCAGCTTCACTGCAGACTCAAGGATTGTTCACGCATCCATGCCTTCACCGATAACATCTCCTCCCTCCCATACAAGTGCAGTCTTGAGAGACACACTACTGTTTCACATCCAACGTCTGTCAGGAATGAAAGGGTTTGGAAAGAGGGAAGGCACGAGGCAGGTCAAATAAACAATGACGTCATGCTTTTTCCAAACAGTACCAGCATTGAAAGGTAAAATAACTCACCTAGAGGCTGTAAAATAATGTGTGGGATGATGAGTTTAAAGAGAGAGCGCACACAAGCAAGCAGAAAACGCATTACATTTCGGGTCCGCCGTGGCAGGAACTCATTTAGCAAAACGAATATTCACAGCTCTCATTCAACCTTTGCATAACTGACTCTTCGACTGCATTTGGAATTCAAATAAAGCACAAAAGTTCAGCTGCTGTTTGTGCACCGTTTAAAAATTTCAAAAGGTCAAGTTCAAAAAGGGGCGTTTATTAACTTTGAAATGTGTTTCTAGTAACAACTTCTGGCATCCGCCGCCGTTTGTTGTCATTCAAACGCTGCTGTGTTTACGTTCACGCAGGTGTACAGACGTAACGGTGTAATCGCTAAACGACGGCACCTGTTCAACTCCACAAACACGCAAGCAAAGCAAAGGGCTGCGTGGCATGTTGCAGCAGACGCTTTAAATAGCATCGTCTAAAGAGATCTAACAGAGCCATGAGCTCAGGTATACACTTTATACTCGCTCCGTTTTTCACTGTCAAAGGGAAGATCAATACTGGATGTGCAATAGCAGAGTAGAAGATGTTCCCTTCGCTTACCTGAATACCAGAGCTTGGCTGGGTAATTTCAGAGGATGATGAAGGATGGGCTCTTTCATTAACCTAAATAAGCCCTAATTATGGGTTTAATTATCCTAGTAATTCCGCTTACACTCTTCGCACTTAAAGGATTAAAATATATTTTGCTTCTGCATGCATCTCTTGGGGAACAAATAAAGATCGCTTCCTTAAATGTGGTTATATAGCAGCACTCTAGTGGTTGAGTGAGACCCAAACATTTTGTTTTTTAAAAAAGGTCACACCATGCTGATGCATAATAAATGCAATCTAAACATATGCTGTATACGTGAATGAATAAAATAAATAATGCTGAATTTTGGTCTGAAACCATTTAAATCACTACTTCCAACGTACGAATTCGTGCATGAGTCTAAATCATTAAATTTGAACAAAAAATTTTCCCTGTAATTAAATTATTAAAATCTAATGCAATTTAGGTATATTAAAAATATATATATATTTATATTATCATACTAAAAAATACAATGTGAAATTCTGTGTGCTTACAATAATATATTAGTATACAATAAAAAAAATTATATATGTTTTTGTCCCTATATAATTTTAATATTCTTTTAAATAAAATTCGTAAATAAAACCCTAAACAAATTACTGACCCCTCAACGAACTTTGAAACTGTAGTGCAGAATGATGAATAAAAAAAAAAAAAAAAAAAAAAAAAAATATAATATATATATATATATATAGATATAGTAGATAGATGATAGATAGATAGAAGACATGACTTAATTATTTTCATGACACTTTGGTTACTTTTGTCAATCATAATTGGAAGCATTTGAGAACACTCTCTGCCTGCCAACATTAGAACCTATAATGGGGGTTATCTTTTCTGACGTAATGAGCCCGGGCTGGATTTGTCACTCGTGCCCTACCAGCTTACCAAGAACAATATCAGCCCGCGCATTTTCCCAGTGGGCGAGAGCGCACTTAAAGGTTTTTTTTTGCCTAGGACCATCACGCAGGACAGCGCGCATCAGGTGGCCCCTTTGCAATTGTCCCTCTATTGTATTGACAGTGTAAACATCCATCACAATGCCTTATTGACGAGCGATTAAGTATTTGCTCCGCCGAATAATAAAGATCGCTTCCAACCCCAACTTCTTCGCTCGTTGCTTTCCACGTGTTCACAGCATTTCTTCCCACGACATGCGTTGCTCTGTCGGTGAGTGATGCGGGCCAAAGAACAGCAGAGGAGAATAAGAGAGTTGTTGAAGTTGTCAGTGCTTGACTCGGGACTTTCTCACGGAGGCCAGGCATCTAACCAGTTTTTTTCCACCGGCGGTTTGCCCCGTCTGTCGGACAGGTGTGCCATGTAAAAAAAATCTATCCTTTTTAATATTTTTAAATGCTAAAATGTTCATAACGCAGCTATGATATAATATCCATTTCTGGATTGTCGCCATATTAGGATGCACTGAAATTTCGGCTGCCGACAATTAGTTCACCGCTCAGGTTTCCTTTCACGTGGTGCGACTGCTCCTGCGTGTTATCCCTCCATGTGGTGCATCTGCTCAACGAGGATCCGCTCATGGCCCATGTGAGTGCTCCACTCATATACCTTTCATGCTCATCGGAACAGCAAAGTCCACTCAAAAATTGAGCCGGCAGGAAATATCTATGTAGTACAGTATTGTTTCTGTCTACAATAGCCCTACTGTGCTGTAACATGGTGTGCTATCATTAGTAATTTCTTTATTTATTCATATTTTATTATTAACTGCTTAGTCTCCTTGTCATTTTTTATTCTTCAAAGTTTTAAATCGAGCTATCTCGTGCTACTGCAACAAAATTATCCAGCTGTAAAATAAAAAATACATTGAGTGAGCAAAACTTTGTTTAATTACATTATAACTAGCTATCTCACAAATGTTTACATAGGAAAAAAGCCGACATTAAAATCGGTCTATAAATTGGTCTCTTCATTAGAAATTAACCTACTGATTGCCACCATTGATGGACAATTTTTTTATATAATATTAAAAATATCTGTATGACATTATATTCTGAAGTTCTTCCCTGTTGTACCGAATTTCTATACTTTTCAAATTATCATATCGACGTTAGAAATTCAAATATTGTAACAAAATTAATTTAGTAGGGTGCCACAAATTTGTTAAAATTCCCAAAGGGTGCCGCGACTAAAGAAAGGTTGGGAAACACTGATCTAACCTATCCTAATGTGTGCGCGTGCCATGAGTGTAGAATACATGAACACTTTTTAATAAAACATAAATTCGTCCCCCGCGATTTTTTGGCCAAGTCAAGTGTGTTCATAGAGGTTTCCATGCATGGGTCAATGCGAATAAAGCTAGATTTAAATGAAAAAAAGACACGATATTGACGTCTTGTTTTCCCCTATCCAAACAAAGATGTGATATGAGTGTGATACATAGGATACATACATACACTACCAGTCAAACTTTTTTGAGTAGTAAGAAAGATCCAATAGAAATATCAAAAGATTAGCATTTATCTGAAATAAAAAGCTTTCTTAACATTATACATATACCATTCAAAAGCTTGGAGTCAGTATACATTTTTTATTTTTTTTATTTATTTTTTTCGGAAATGATAGAAATAACTACTTTTATTTAGCAAGGATGCTTTAAATTGATCAAAAGTGGCATTTATAATGTTACAAAAAAATTATTTTTCAGATAAATGCTGTTCTTCTGGGAACTTTCTATTCATCAAAGAAAACAATTCTACTCAGCTGTTTTCAACAATAATAAATGTTTCTCGAGCAGCAAATCAACATATTAAAATGACTTCTGAAGGATCATGTGACGTATAAGATTGCAAACAACTTGCAGCTTTGAATCGCAGAATAAATAAAATCTATATATCTATTACCTACAAGTTAAAACTCATTCAAATAGAAAACAGTTATTTAAAATCGCAATAATATGTCATAATATTAATCTTTTGCTGTATTTTGGTCAAATAAATTCAGCATGGACAGAAGATAATTCTTTAAAAAACATTAAAAATCTTATTGTTCAAAAACTTTTGACGAGTAGAGAGAAGATATAGAATAGAGAGAGACGATAGAGAGAGAGAGAGAGAGAGAGGAGAGAGGTAGAGAGGATAGCGAATAGAGAAGAGATAGCGATATAGATAGATATAGAGAGATAGATAGATAGATGATAAATGATAGATAGATAGATAAGTGGTGGTGGGCCGCCTGGACCAAAACAATGCCAGGGCCGATTTTTTGTCCCAATCCAGCCCTGAATGAACCCTTCATGTACAGGTGCTCACAGACGGAGAGTAACATTAAGCACAGCTCCACAGACGTCAGGTGTGTGGCACTGAAAGGGTTAACCCTGATAGATTTTTGTTGAGTGAAGCATTTATTCACTCCCTAAAAGAATTCCATCACTGAAAACAGGATGCCACAAAAAAAGAAAGAAATTTTTTTTTCTTCCTTTCCTCAACAATGGGGGAAAAAGAGGCTTTCTTGTAGCCTGCAAGCTACTGCTTGCTGACGAACAGTCTTTACCAAGGTCAAGTTTTCTAAATGTTCTTTTATGCAGGGCATGTCAGGTGACGTGGGCTGTGGCACGACTGCACGCAAGACTTGAATGTTATGAGTGAACAAAGATGCTGATGTTGAGTTGGTATCACTGCAGACAATACTGGCCTTTTTGGTGTATCAGTAATTCATCAGAAATTGAAAAATCTCACACGCATTTCACCTCAACAGCAAAAGGACAGAAAAACAAGACATTAGCATTACGAATATTTTGGCTCATCAAGATTTTCTGCTTGAGATTTAAGCATATTTTTCCTTCTAAATTCTCATTATCATAATGCATAAAGTTGTTGTTTTGTACTTAAAATATAACAAATAGTACCATGATGAATAAATAACTTTACAATGTATTTAATATCCTATTTCTTTTCACATTACAACAAATTATACTTTTTGCTTGAGATTTAAGAACATTTTTCCTTCCAATTTCTCATTATCATAATGCATAAAGTTGTTGTTTTGTACTTAAAATATAACAAATAGTACTATGATGAATAAATACTTTACAATTTATATAATACACTATAGTATTTCTTTGTGGTTTGTGCATTACAACAATGATATTTTTTGCTTGAGATGCAAGTACATTTTCCCTTCCAAATTCTCATTACCTTAATGAACTGGGACATTTTACTGTCAAGTTTTTTTTTTTTTTTTTTTTTACTTAATATTCAACGATTCCTACATGATGATAATACTTCACATTATATTATTAATTGTGACCCTGTCTGTGAAATCCAGGCTAAAGTCTCAAAAATCTAATTATGAGATAACAAGCATCAAATTTTGATTTCAACCATTAATTTCACTATTATTTCAATCTTTGACATGGCCTTACTCAGACGATATTAAAGATATCAAGGTTACATTTTCACAGAATGTTCTTTACATCAGTGGTCTCAACCTCAATTCACCATTTTCTGAAACTATAGCAACTAACTGTGATATGTGAGAATGTTGCTGGTGTCTGAATAAATTTTGGTTTGACTGTATCTATTTGATAAATGAAGTTAACCAACTAACATTATACATACCCTTTTGGTTTCTGTACCCAATATTTAAAAAATTTACAAATGCAATAAAAATATTGGTATCAGTGTACTCGGTATCGGCAAGTACCAAAATTAAAGTATCGTATCGGGCGAGTACTGGAAAGAGTGGTATCGGTGCATCCCTAATTACTATTATTTTTTTTTTACAATCAAAAAGGGTGCTTAATCAGTGGGATTTGGAAAACTTTAACAATTTACTCGAATTTTAACACTAATAGGGCCCTATGAAATTAGTTTGATGTCATAAATTCTCTGTTGTTTGTTTTCATTTTTCTGGATTCTGTGATTTATGATTAAATACAAATTTATCATCAAAACTGGTGGTAATCAAATGAAGGCATAAAACAATTTAATTTATGAAATTTCAAAGAGTCCATCAATTAATTTGTAAAATTCCTTTATTTTTGTCAACCCAGTGCTGTACAGATTACTCTTAAATCAACACTGATTGGTTAATACTGCATTATGATTTTTATTATTGCTTTGAGATTTACTTCGACCTCGACTAATAGTTGAGTGTGTGTGGTATCAGATGACAGAACTTTTTCTCAACGAATGGGTGAGAGTGCTCTTGAAGTGAATCTCAGAGCAGCTCTGGTATAAAGTTATATGTTTATGTCCTCATATAGTGAGATGGCAGATGCTGAAAACATGAAGAATGCCATATGTGCTTGAGTGTGTGTAGTTGACGAAACCGTGCCATTTATTCAGAGACACGTAAAAGATACAGATCTTACATTTAGCCTAGTCTTTTTATGCGTTTTTAGTCTTTTTATTCATTTATAAGTGTTCAGCACTACTTTCAAATTACTCCATGTTTTGCAAATTCCATTTTTTATGCCTAGGTCCTGCACTTCCATCCACGTTTTACACATCACAGAAATCATAGGGCCCTAACAGAGAACCTGATATGTAACCATCCTTGAGAATTAATTGGGCATAAAATGTAATGGGTAAATTTAATGCAAGCATGTCCAGATCACTTTTCACTCAAAATCAAAAGCAGAAATAAGAAATTGTATGAAAATGTATAAGGATGCACCGAATGTTCGGCAACCGAAATTATAAGCCGAATAAGCGAAAAGACAGAATAAACTGTACCGAACAATGACGTGACGCTATCAATATAATAATTATCCTACAGCTCTGTTAATACATTTATTATGACATTCACACATAGTGTTCAAATTGGTATCTGTAATATATTCTAATGTTTTAAAAAGTATCTTCTGCTCAGCAAGGCTGCATTTATTTGTACATAGAAAATACATGCCTGATTGAAGAAGGGGGTCTCAAATGGCCAAAACATATTATTTTACTAACTTATTATGTGCTTTGTCTGTATAATGTCCGAACACTAAAAAGCTAATTTTGCCTATTTAATTTATTCAATGGTGAAAAAATTGGCAAAAAAAACGTTTCCGGTATTCGGCCCAGTGTTTCATTTTGTTTGGCTTCAGCCAAGAATTTTCAGTTTGGTGCATCCCTAAAAATTTACAGTAAAATTGTGATATATTTTCTTTTTTTTTTACAAATAAAAATACACAAGCATTAACTAAATACAACATGCACTACACTGTAATGTAATGTAAAAACATTATAATAACTGGCTCACAGTAGAGTAATGTGTTGAATTAGGATAATGCTAATAAGCTTCATATTTTTTTTCAAAATATAAGTTCTTATTTCTGTGCAAAATGAACAGGCACAAGTTGATTTTTTTTTTTACGTTTTACACATTTTTTGTTGCAAAGTGGGTCACACACGCTGGCATGCGAGCAATGTTTGCATTTACATTATCTCATTATGCAGAAATGTGTCAGGAAGACATGTGCAGAACTACACAGGAACTACACAAAAAAGGAGAATGTTATAATTGGCTAAATATGCTCATAAAGGAATCAGCATGAACAGCTAGCAGAGATGTTGCATTATTTATGGCCTGCAGTACTGCAGCTGCTGTGCAGGAATGGATGACAGGAACAATGCTGGAAGCTGTCAGCAACTCGTATAGGCCTACTGCACATGCAGTACAGATACTCTCACACATTCCTTGCAATGGCCTTTTTTCCATTCCTGCAAACACATCCACACAACACTGGCTCAACAGACAAGTTCCTGCTTTGGTATGGGAACAGATATGGGAAAATACTGCATTTTAAGCAAACATGCACATTCTGTCCTGAGTGATTCCTCTCATTCTGCACACACAGAGTTTGGTAAATTGTAGAGAACTTAAGTAGTGTATAGAGAACTGAAATGAAACATCACAGTAGTGTCCATATTCAGTCATAGAAAGAGTACGCAACGGCACCGATAAGTTTAAGCAAAATTAAAGATCGCCATATATTGTATAAATCTGACTGAACAAGTCGTTTGGAGTACAATGAGACTTATACTGAATTTAGTCTTTATCATCTATCATATACTGGCCATCCGCTTGCCTTGTAGTATACATTATATTAATAAACTATATCAAATTTGATTTTTAATAGCACTATCTGAATACATTAAGCCATATTAAGTATTTATGGTTTTCTACAGGAGGAAAACACTTAACGAAAGACTTTGTGCATTGCGTTCATAATCTGCTGTTCTGTGGCCACGGATTTGAGGGTCTTGTCTTTTTCTCCTACAGATAGCTTGCAGGACCCTGTACGTTACGGTACAAAATTAGTTTTAATCGTTTAACATCACAAGTGTCTTGGCACGATTTTGTATATTGCAGTGATTTCGCAGGTAGCATAGGTGCAGGCAGCTAAGTGACATTGTAATTTTGTTTCTTTTTTTTCTTGTGTTCACCACCTGGCTACTTGTGTAAAATTTTGAGAGATTCAATTAATACTAAATACAATTTAAAAAAGATTACAAGCCACTTCACTTACGGAAGTGCAGGTGTCTGAGAAGTCAGAGATCTGCAGCTAGACCCTATTGGAAATTTCACTGGTGATTCACTCGGTTTTTGCTGCACGAGTA
>JADLZN010004442.1:0-20000 GCA_018155175.1 Sinocyclocheilus anophthalmus
GCTCTTGTGTTGATTCTGATTGCTTCCATTGCCCTTGTTTGAAAGTCGCTTTGGATAAAAGCATCTGCTAAATAACTAAATTTAAATATTATATAGTATTAATTGAGTTACGTCTAATGTCTGGTGCGTCAGGCTAATCTCTTAGTTACAAATAAAGTTTGTTCAGATTACGAATCATAGAAGCCACATGAATGGTCTCATGAATATTAATTGCGTCCGGGGGCGCAGCCTGATTAATATTCATGAGCTCCGCCCTTCGCCATAGTATGGTTCAGTCGCAGGAATTTCCGGGTGATGGGAAGTTGTCAACAGTTTCGCAGGAGGAGAATTAATCCTTAAATCTGAGTTCATCAGTGTCGCTTTAAAGGAAATCCAGCCCGAAACGCCGCGAGAGAAGCGGAGCCGGTGGAGTTTGTGTGATTTGTGCATTATGATGGAGAATAAACAAACTTCTCGGGTGTGGATCATCACTCTCAATCAGTCTCCGGGGATCTAATGTCTTGTTTTCAGTCTAACTGAATACTCTCCCTCCTCCAGGGGTTCGAGGTGTGGACGCAACATGAGAACTGAGTCTGTAGTGTGTGAAAGTTCACAAAATCTACAGACTGAACTTTTTTGGGGTGTGGTGGGGGGGTGAGGTTCAATCCAGATTGATTGTGTTGCTTCTTTGAGACTGAAGTCCTGTCGTCTGCTGACCTGCTGCGGGTGCATTTGCTGTAAGTCACGTTAAATGCCAGGTTTCGGGCTGCAGGGGTGTTATTGTGCAACATACGGGTATTTGCGTGTGGGATTCTGCTCTGAATCTAATCTGATTTGAATTCTAACCCTGAAATCACACGTGCATCTCAGAGACGTCTATTTGACGTCTTTTTCAGAGTGTGTGCTCATCTGCTATACATCTATAAGACGTTTCCTATCAGATGTCAAACAGAAGATACTTTAGAAGATGTGTTTTATGATTTAGAATGAATGTAAACTTGACATCTTAGAGACGTCCATCAGATGTTTGTACACAGCAGATGCAGCGATCTTTAACAGACATCTTGCAGACGTACCTGTGCTCTCTGGGAATATTTATGGGTTTGGTTGCATGCAAGTTTTACTTGAGTAAAAGCATATTGTGATTTCGGTGTGCATATATGAAGGTTTTTCTGCCTCCAGAGAGTCCATATAGTAGACCCTTTTGAGTTCCTCCGTCCCCTCGGCAGCCTGACGTGGCGGAGCGTCCGGCGCCAGGTCTTCACTCGTTGAATCCTTGAGAACCGGTAGAGGGCTCGGTTCCATATATAGAGGCCTGATTGGTTCCCATATGTGTAAAGTCCACGGTATTGCCTTGAGCCCGTGTTTCCCCGGCAGACTTCTGTCATTCCAAGAGGGTTACAATCACCTCCAATTTTCCATATGCACCGAAACAGATGTTCATATGTGTATTTACTTCCGAAACCTCCTTCGGGAAGGATAGGGCTTCCGCAACGTCTCTGTTCCAAGTGGTACGGGTACGTTTTCCTAGTGTTATCCATTCTTACTCATTGGGTAGTGCCATAGCATCAGTAGCTGGTCCTCTTGTGCAAGCCCTGGCCTACGCCAAAAAATAGGGGCGCAGGTTGCTTCCACAGGACACTGGAAGGGGCAATAGCTGTGGCCCTTTGGTAGGATCCCAATTTCGTCGTCATCTGACGTGACGTCGGGAGTGACTGACTGAAAGGGAACGTCTCAGTTACGCATGTAACCCTCGTTTCCCTGAAGGAGGGAACGGAGACGTCTCGTCCCGTCGCCACAGCTCCTGTACCCCCGCTGAGCGGCCGGGTCACCGGCTCTGCTCCTCAGCGAAAACCTGAATATGCGCTTCATCTGCTGCCTACTTATACTAACGCTGTTATCAGCGGCAGCTGGATGCAATAATTTCATGCCAATGTGCATTGGCTCGTTTTAGTTTACACTCGAAGTAGATTGGGCCCTCTAAGCGAGATCCCAATTCGTCGTCATCCGAGGGGTTTTTGGGGGTTTTTGTTTTTTTTTTTTTTTTTTATTTTTTTTTTTTTGAACGTCTCCGTTCCCTCCTTCAGGAACTAGGGTTACATATAACCGAGACGTTCTTTGCACCAGACAATGGAAACAGACCTTTAATCCAACAAACTAAATGCTCTTAAGTACTGTTTACTAAAGTTTAGTTTAACTATTGCATCCACCTGAAAGTTCACATAACACAGTGTAATTAAGTAAATTCAACAAATTTGTAAAAATCAGTTGTTCACTCGCTTTTCTTAAGTAGATTCAGTGATTACTTTTTACAGTGCGGTTTCTTATTCACTTGTGTTTTTTTTGGGAAATTCTGTACAGAAGATGTGTAATAGTGCCCCCTACCATATAACAATGAAAACATGGATTATCCAAGCACAAGTATAGCTCAAATATATTTAGACTTTTTCGAAGTACAAGTCAAGTATACTTAAATGTTATTTTAAGTATATTTTTGAGAAGTACATAAAAAGTAGACAAAGTGTACTTTCCTATTTTTTAGTTTAAAAGTAGTATACTAATAGCACACTTGAATAAACTTATTTTTCGTAAGGGTAGGCTGCATACTGCTTGGAATGGCTTTATCTTTAGGAATGTGTTTTTATGTGGATAGCTTATTATTAAAATTGTTTTTTATTACACCTGTAAATGATGGTTGATAAACAGAGCTTTATGAAAATAGTGCACAAAATCATCTTCTTATTAAAATGTTTCAAAGCTTCTCCCATTATTCTTGGCTAATTAATGAGCAAAGATTCCTCGTTTTCATGGTTGAAGTTTCTAAATTGCCCCTAACTACTCAGCAGAGATTGTTTGCTGAGGATATTGACTAACTTAACCTCCTGCTGTGTTCTAATGAACCACAAACCAACACAATAGAAGTAAGTCGATACTGGCAAGAACATGATTTTAAGAAACAAGGCTTTTTTTCATGTTATTCATATTTGAGTAATGAAGATAAATCCTGCATGCAACATGAGAGCGAGTCTTGTGATGTCTTATGCAGCTTTGTATGCTTTTATCAAATGGTGTTGCTATGCGCTGGGGTTTTCATGGCCGAAAACAGCATTCATTGCTAATGCAGCCTGGCTTTCCCATGTACCCCTAGCGCACAAGAGCAACTTATTGTTCCATGACAACCGCAACACCTCAGCACAAACAAGATATTTGATATGCTATTGAGAGAGGATATTTACATCTAGCACAATAGCGCTCAATAAATAGCCTGTCCAGAAGATGAGGTATGATTGTCAAAGCAATAACATAGAGAGGCCAGGAATGTTTGATGTGCTTCACAGCAGGCCATGAATATACATCATTCCCCAATAAATTATCCTCTAACATACCAGTAAAACTTGCAGCAAATTGCAATCAACTTGATATCATGGCATGAAATGAGTAAATCACTAGGATTTCATGTTGATGGAGAAAGTGTTTATGTGTTGAAGTCTTTTTAGAGGAAGCATAGACATTCGTTTTTCTCATGTGTCTTGGCAGCAGTTACTTTGCTCATACTCAACCTCTTATTATGGACTTGGTTATAAATAGAAGCAAGTTAATTGAATATTGTTTTAGAGTGCCTGTAACTTAAACTGCTTAATGTTAGAGGAGGCGTTCTGTAATGCACCATTTTAGGATATGCAATTAATAACAACAACATTTCGCCTCTGTTCTCCAAGTGTCAGCTGCCTTGTCAGGCACTCTTTATGACGAGGTAAATATATTAGGCTTGTTTACATAGTTCACTCATGTGATTGCCATTTTTACTACTATTACAGTAACCTTGGTCACCATCATGGTTTACATTTACGACTCCTGGCAACCCATGTTTGTGTTTATACCAAGCTCTATGCACCTTTAAAATGGTCATGTTATCTGGGGCACCATCTACGCAGGGCTGTCCCAACTGGGTCCTGGAGGGCCGGTGTCCCGCAGAGTTTAGCTCCAACTTGCCTCAACACACCTGCCTTTAAGTTTCTAGTATGCCTAGTAAGAGCTTGATTAGCTGGTTCAGGTGTGTTTAATTGGGGTTGGAGCTAAAACTCTGCAGGACACCGGCCCTCCAGGACCGAGTTTGGGCAGCCCTGATCTAAAGTTTCCAATGCAATCTCAAACCTTTATCTCAGAGATTTTTTTTTTTGTGGCCAAAGCATTGTATTAGTTATAGAAATATTGAAACATTGAAAAGGCTTGCGTTTTGGAGACTTTGTGTATTAGAGAGCCATTAGTTTGGGATTTTTCATTCAAATGACTGAAGTAAAACACTTTTTAATATTGATTTTTGAAAGAAGACTAATGAAACCCTCAACATTAGGTGGGTAAAATGCAACCGAGGCTCATTGGAAAGCATGCATACTAGCAACAGTTTTGCAAAACTTCAACAGCATAACTATACATACAATTCACTGAAGTTACCAGCTGAAAAACTCTAATGGCTGAAAAACCCCAACAACTTTTATTCCTTTGGATGCAAATTACGGGGGCAGATTATCAATTAATAAAGATGTACTTTTACACAGTTCCTTGCACAATACTATGTTATGACCTCAAAACACTTTTACCAAAGTGCATGAAACCTAATACATTTTGAGGTTTGTGTCACATAACCAGCTCCATATGTATGGCTTTTATAATATAGGTAAATTTGCTTGGTAGCTCACCCGGTACAGCATTGCAATTGCGACATGAAGTGCTTGGGTACAAGTCCCAGGAAACACGAGTCACATGACACATGATAAAACAGCTAAAAGGCTTGTAGAAGCAAGCTACAATGAATTACATGGTTTCTTTAGCAAATGTGCAAATTTTTATCTCACATTTGCTTTTGTTTACAGTATCGGTTAGGCTTAGTGTAGGTGGTATGTTATTTTCAAATGTAATAGACCATTAACCTTTTAGTGTCACTTGCTGAACACTTCCAAACTGCTGCGATACGTAAAACAACCAACGTAATAAAACTTTGCCAGATTCACATTCATCTCTTTCGAATTAAACTGAACATGCTTTTAGGGTCACTCACTGGACATTTCACTTTGAAAGTGTTGCAAAATGTACAAGAAGCAACATATCGTTTTGCGGAAATGTCATTACAAGCATGTTTTTCCAAGGAGTCTGGGTTGGTGAAATTAGTTTAATGCATGTAAAGTGGGCAAAAACTAATGTATAATTTTTGGTTAAACATTTCAATATTTGTTTAAATAGCTTCTACAATAGTCCTTATTTCTGCCGCCTCTGTGTAAATAGATTAATTATCTCTTAGTTCAGGCTTGGAAAGTGAAGCTGTAATAGGGGTTAAGTGTCCTCACAGCTAGCAGACATCCAATAATGAAGTCAAATAGTTGCAGACTTGTAGAACCAGACATCACAAGGTTTGAAATGCTTTGCTAATGAGGGACCTGAATGGGGCGAATTTGACAAGGAAATAGGCTTCATCATTGCTCTGCTGTTGTGGGCTGGTTGGTTTGTGTGTTTAGTCTGGGGGGGAGAAGAGGAAGGAATGTTTTGGAGTGAAATCTGTAGCACTTTTTTCATTTTTATTTATTTTTTGGCTTGTGCTACACTTTGTTGCATGAATAAATTCCCATCAGTTTTGTTTGATATTTTCAAATGCAGATTTTGTTGTTATTAGGAATAAATGAAACATTTATTTCATTCAAGCTCTGACAGCCTCAAGCATAGCTAAGCTACTGTATACTAGTTTGTTTTCATGATTATTTTTGCATTTTGAAATGTGTCAGTACATTACTCATAATGTAATTTAAATCTTTCCGTGTTGCCACAGTGGACTTGAAAGCAGCATTAGCCTTGTATTAAAATTGCATTTCTCTCTTTTAGTTTAAATATTGTTATTGAGGAACTTTGAACAGAATCTTAAATATGCATTATTAGCATGTTTCATGTCAGTCTGTACGATATAGATCTTAGGACTATGACGTGTTTTGAATTTTGTGGTGTATCATTTGGGAATAAATCTGTCCCTTATTAAAATTAACCATGGTTTTACTACAATACTTAGACTTCTTCTGTCTTGTTTAAGGAATCATTTGAGTAAATGATTTAGTGATAACACTCATTTTCGCCTCCTACTGGTATTTTGATGTATCCTGCACAAAGAGTCACTGAACAAATTAACAAATCAGAATGTTTTTTTGTTGTTTTTGAGTCAACGGATTCAAAAAGATTCAAATTAGTTGGTTGAATCAAACTCTCTACCAATATCCTAGTAATTTGGATAGTGCAATCATGACATGATGGGAATGCTAATTAATAGGCGTTTAACCGGTCCTTATACAGTAAGAAATTCCAGTTAATTTTACGATGAGCCTAAAGGCTTTTTGTAGTTTTCTATGTGAATATAAATAATATAACCTAGTTCCAAATATTTTACTTTTGAGATGTTGAAAGAAAAAAGCTCCGCACTCTATGTAACCCTCCTCCACATCTGTGGATCAGAGTTTTATGTTACCGTTCAGACTTGGCCTGGGATCAAAACTGCACCACCTTGTGTTTAATTTCATGCCTCTGAGCTCTTATGCCATGCTGGAGAGCTGGGCAATGTGTGGGAGAGGCCGAGGGGCTGCTGGTCACTGACACACCATGTGTTTGTATGCTAGTGAATTGTGGATGGTGCCAGTAACATGTGACATCCCATGAGTACTTGCACCATTGGCGTAAATGCCTGGATATTGGTATTCTGCTGGGACGGAACTGTAACTAATGGGTTTCTAGGCGCAGTAGCACATAAAACTGAACTGAGGTGTAGGAAAATGTCATCATGTCTTTTTTAGTGCAATACTATCTGTTTAAAGGTGAAGTGTGCCCTTTTTATTGTGCTCAACAATCCTGCAAAGTGAAATATCAGCTAATGTGTTAAACATTGCTCATGTTTGTTTAAAAGTCTTATCACAATTCAATTCACTTTCATCTTTAAGGTTTGCATTACTTTTTCCTCCATGTTTGAAGCTTGTTTGAAGCTCCGCTAAACTGCTATGCAAACAATTGCATACTATGCATGATAAACATACTATAAATGTTATTACTTACCAGCTTTAATTTCTCTTTAATTTGTTTTTTGATCCATGCAATTGTTCTTTAAATGATGCACACTCAATCATGCATCACTTTGGATGACGTCATTATTATTCGTTTGAGGGGAATGATGAGGTTGCAAGTTAGTCTAAGAAGTCTTTATAGTTCATAAGTGTGTGTTGATGACTAAATGTAATTTAGAGTTGTATAACAGTATGATTTAGTTTATGACAAGCATGGGTAAAATAACAAAACTGCTTGTAAATAAAACCAAGGTTATTGGAGTATCTTTTTACATCATATTAATTCAGTTTTTCTATTTCAAAATGTCATGCTTTAATGCAGTGTTACTTGCCATTTCTTTGTAATTATTTGTGAAATTTACTAGCAATAGCTAGTAGTAATTAGTGAAAAACTGTTTCACCACCATGTTTTTGGTCAATGTATGCAGTGCATTTAGTCAAAGCTTGGAATGAATGAAAATAAGATATTTGCATGCAGTGCATTTAAGCATATTATAATGCATTATTTTCTGAGGTGTATGCATAATATTACTATGATTTTTACCTCTGAAACTGTCATACTTCAGAGATATAAGGCCATTTTTACTTTAGTCCTTTTGAGAATGTTAAAACACATTCACAGAACTTTAGCCACTGCATTGGAAACACCCTGGCGACCACCCACAGCACTGTTTTGGCAACTAACAGTAAGCTTTGCATGGATGAATCCAACTCAGATTTTCTTCAAAAAATGAAAATCTAAAAAGCTTGATATTTTTTTGGCGATTTTATTTCATGCTGGTAGTGGCACATAAATTACATCCTTCACCTTTAAAAGAGCAGTTTCTTTTGTTGAGGTTTGTAGTATTGTAAAAGGCCAGATGCTGTCTGAACTATTTGCTCTGTCTGTTTCTAAAACAATGCCTTTTTAGCAATCTCCGGCCATAATGAGATGGGTTTTCTTCATTGTGTGCACCATGTCATCTGTCCACCACACGAACTGCTCCACTGCTCTGCGTAGCCCATCAAGACACAGTAATTTAGTGCTGTCTGTCATACAGTTGCTATTTCACCCCTTCTCTCTCTTCAGCTGTCATGTGTTATATCCCCCATCCTCCTGGTTCACCTTCATGCCCCGTGCTATACTCACTGGGATTTTTAGATGTGCTCTTACACAATCCAGTGGACAGGTTAACTGATGTGCCCTTTAATATGGCCTCTCAGTACTAGGGGAATGAGGCTTTGCTCTGTCGTTCTGTGAAAGCAGTTGATGAGCTGAGCTGTAAGTCACTGCTCAGCGCTCACTGTCATCAGTGGCATGACCGCCGGTCATGGTGAAATAGAGATGTTTTGATTAGTAGGTCTTATGGCGTGTGTTCTTTACACTTTAGATAATTTACTGATTTAATTCACTGAAAATCTTATTGCAAAACTGCCTGCAGCATTGAGACAGATGCACTTACCAGTTGGTTTTCACCTCACGATATCTGCCTTCCATCTCACATGTCCCAGTATGAACTCGTTTTTTTGTATTCCAGCACTATGGTCCGTTAGAAGACCCAAAAGTCTTGCTCAGCTTGAGTATGGACAAATTATCAAATGACAGGTACATTTTTCCAATACCTGGCAACATAGTTTTTTTAACTTATGAAACTGAAACCGCTTTTATAAAAACCCACTGGAATAATTGTGGATATTAATTTTAATAAAGATTCAGGGTGACATGGTATCGTTACAATCACAAATGATGGACATACTGTATAGTTTATTTTTTAGAGACTTTGCTTACCAAGGTTGCATTTATTTGATAAAAAATACCGTAAAAACTGTAATAAATGTGGGTGAAATCAGAGGCATTGCTAGGGTCAGAAGAGACAAGGGGCTTAGCCCCTTAGCCCCATCTTTCTTTCTTTTGTTTGTTTGTTTTTGTTTAAAATAGAGATCATTGATGCTCCCACGATTCTGGAAAAAAAAAATAGACAACTAAACAAAATAACATGTTATTTACTAGAGGTTCTGACAAAATGCTAATTGCTGCAGTCTACTTAAAAATATTAAATATTCCACGAATTATATAAAAAAATTGGTTTGAATGAATAATCCAATGACTCCTTCATAAAGACTTTATTGTTTAATTTCTGGATGAATCAGCATTTTTAAGTCACTTGTCGCCACCTACTGGTTTTACATAGTAATGGATTCAATATTTATTTGAAGTGTCAAGTCACTTTACGCTATTTTGATAATTACAGATTAAATCAGTGTTTATATCCAAACTATGAACTCTTATCCCCATACTTCTCTCATTATTTTAATGTTTGTAACAGAAATAATCATACTGTGTGGTAGAAGTATGTGAACTTGTTTCATACCTACTGCAAATTTGAATGTTATAGTGTGATTTTAAAGGTTTAATTGTCTAGCCGAATCATTGTCATTTAGAAATAAGATTACGTGAGTGATTGAATGGAGATCACGATTTGACTATTATTCCGAAACATGAAACGATGGAATGAACATGTAAAGGTAAAGTCTACACATCCAGTAGTGCAGGCTGCTTTGCATCATGGATATATGGATTTCTAGTAATTGGAGAACTAATTATAAGTTATTAAACATATTTTATTTGGGAAGTGAAACATATTCCATCTTCAAAAAGATCAGGGCCTTTTGACAAAACATCAGGGGCTTGAGCCCCCCTCACACCGAAATATTATTGCAATTTAAAATACCTTTCTTTAAAATGTCTATGGAGAAATGTAATGGGAAAAATACTTCCAGAACCAAAATGAAACCACACTAAATCTAACCTGTTGCAAACCTTTAAATTTAAATCGAATGCATTCCTATTTTGATCTCTTCATGCTGTGTGAGAAAAGTAATCTGGCAGATGAGTAGCTTTTTTTTTTGTGTGGTATTACAAAAAATGCTGACCTCTTAGATATAAGCTTCTGGGTCACGTGTCCAGAAGGGCCATTTCAGATAGACTCTGGCCTGTGTACATTATATAGCACAAACTCTGAGAATAGTCATGCTAATTTGATAAAAAGGATAGCAAAAGGATGGTGGACAAAAATAAAAAAGAAAGAATAGAAGAAGGAAAGCAGTTTTGAAATACTGTGTAAATAATAACTCTGCCTGACTCACTGAAATTCCCCAAATACACTGCTCAAGGATTCAGAAAAAAGTCTTGCTTTTAATGATGCCTTGAGAGTTGTGTAAGGGTGTGTTTGTGACTTGTGTTTCAAATGTTTGTGTTTCAAATTGTGTTTGTGACTTGAAGCGGGCGAAGTGCACCTTTCAGGCTGGTCAAATGGCAACAGCCTCCTCCATTTGTTCAGTGTGAGCGTGTTTGATCCTGTTCTCCCAGACTTCTATTCTGATGGTTCTTTTGATTCAGCTCTTTCAGCGCTACCTTTGAGACACAGCAAAGATTTGAGAGTATCTGTGTCTGATCTCAACCTGTATCATGAGCCAAGCCCAAGATTCAAACGCTATAAGAATTCTTTTGTTCCTTTGGCGACAGGTTTGTTAAACTCGAATGTGAAAAACATAAGGACATGATTGCTTACAAATGCAGGAATCTTGTTACATGGTCTACCTGTATTGCCCAAAACACATTTCCCTTATGAGGGATAAATAAAGTAAATAATAATAATAATAAGCCACCTAATGTACTCATTGGTTTGAAAAACGGAGCAGCTAAACCCGAGGCTTTACCTTAAAGTGCATCTGGACTCCAAATAGATATGGATATAGCTTGATATCGAACAGAATCAGAGTCTTTTGTTCTATCTCTGTACTCTTTTCTCCATTGAATTCCCATCTGTTTCTCTTGCCTTTCTTGGCTTCTTGTACTTTCATCCTCCCTCAGTGCTTTCTCTTGTATACAGACTCTTTTGCTAAACTTGTCTATTTGTCAGTACATGATGCCCAGTGGTGTGGCTGGATGCCAATCATTGTAAGTTGGCCTCATAGACTTCCACTTTAAAGGGATAGATCTCCCCAAAATTTTTTTTAATTTTATCGATGTCCTTACTATTCTGGGCCATCAGACATTTCAGTTGCACTGCTATCTATGCAGGGTCAGAAATCTCTCTGATTTCATGAAAAATATCTTCATTTGTGTTCCAAAGATGAACAAAGGTCTTACGGGTTTGGAACGACACGAGGGTGAGTAATTAATAACAGAATTTTCATCATATTTGGGTGAACTATTCCTTTAAGTGTGAACATGTTTTTATAAATTTAAAAGCTGGCTTGGCGGTATGGCCGTGTGATTGTACAGATATTGCATATTTTATAGCTATTTTACAATGGCTTTGAATGTGTTAGATTTTAGTTTGACTTAATTTATGATGTCATAATTATTGTTATGATTATACTACTGTTCAAAGTTTGGGGTTGGTATTTATTGTTTTTGAAAGAAGTTTCTTGTGCTTACCAAGGCTGCATTTATTTGATCAAAAAATACAGTAAATACTATTTTAAATAACTTTGTCTTAATATATTTAAAATTTTTTATTTATTTCTGTGATAATAAAGCTGAAATTTCAGCCGCCATCGCTTCAGTCTTCAGTGTCACATGATCCTTCAGAAATGAAGCTTAACATAACTGAATATTAACACATTAAAGAACTAGTTAAATAGTGGTTACTCTGTCAGACATAGGTTTTGTCAGTTTGCATGATAATACTTTTTAATGATTATACTAGGATGCAATTGCTGCCATGCTGACTAGAGGAATCGATCCATGACTTGCTTATAGTTGGTATATAAGTTGGAATAGGAGAATGGACACAAAGTTACACATGTCAGTAATTCTGTAACATATACAACAGTTTAGTGGTGTGACTGCAGTAAAGTGTTGTTGCCATTAGGTATTAGGAACAGTGTGTGACTTATCCACCTTTGTAGTAGAGGGATGAGGTCTGCAGAGCAGGGTTTGATGTATTTACTCTCAGCACCACAGACCACCTGTCACATTTTATCAGCAGAGTTCACAATAACGGATTTATGGAAAACACAGTGTAAACAGGGTAAACTGTATATCAAAATAAACTAAGAAATAACATAATTAAGCATACCTATTTTTCTATCTTTTTAAACTTTTCTAAAATGAAATGTAAACATTAAAATGCAAACAAAAACAATACTATTTTTACTCTGACTTAAAATATGCAAATTAGACAATTTCTTCATCTTTTTAAAATAAATTTGCATATTATATAAATTGTTGTAATTATCTCAGTGGTTGGTAATTGTCAGAGCCATTTGTGAAAAGGTTATTTAACCAAATGGCCCATAAAATGCCAAGAATCTCTCTGACAATTACCAGCAGTTTTGATTATATCATTATTTTGGATGTTTTTTGAAAGTTTGATGCTATTAGAATATTGTGAATCATCACTTATATCCGAAGTGCATTTCAGATCTTAATTTAGCAGACTTTGTTAGATGGATGCTCATCATACAACACCACAATAGCATCTGGAGTATCTGTTCCTCCCTCAAGTCAAAGGTGTTCAGGTGAGCAGATCAACAACTTCGAACTGCAGCTCGGAAAAGGCACAACAACCATTAAAACCACTCAGTTAAAGGTCATGTGTGTGACTGTTGACTCCACTGAGAAGAGAGTGACTAATCCTCCTTAATGATCAGCTTCAAATGGTTGACCGGAGGAAACCGCACATGGCATTGATATGGTGAATGTCTCAACTTGTGAGTGCTACTGACACATTGTGTGGGTTTGTAATCTATACGATGAGTGACAGAGAGGGATTATATTGATTAACAAAAGTCATATTGATGGTCTCCTTCAGTTGCAAAGGCCAGATGGGGAAAGAAACGAGTCAGTCACAAGATATTGTGTACATTGTGCACAAAGGGTTGTGCACCATTCAGAATTAAATTGTGAATTATTTATAAATTCCAAATCAATTCTCAGTTTGAATTTGATTCAGCAAGCAAGCAGGAGAACTGAAGTAGCAAACAACTGCAAAATTAAAATTAATTGAAATTTGAATAAATTATTTGTATTTTATTTAAACTAAAAAAGTCAAGACACACTCTGAATGATGGTTTGACAATGTCTTGTTTTAAAGTACTGAAAAAAGTTTGGATAGATGGATGAATGGTACAATAAATGGATGGATGGAACTATGAATTGATGGATGGATGGATTAGTAGACAGAATGATGGATGGATGGACTGATAAATTAGTAGACAGAATGAAGGCTGGATGGATTAATCAATAAATGAGTAGACAGAATGAAGGATAGATAGATAGATTTTTAAAAGATAGATAGATAGATAGATAGATAGATATTGCACACAAAAGAAAATGTAATATATTTAGTCAGTGTCATTAATATTGATTCCTGTTGCATTCATATTCATGGCATGTGAAGTTCAAAGTAGTACAGTTTTGTAGGCAGGTCTTCAATATGCAAAGGTTGATCTTCTCACTGCTTTGCTATTCAACAGCTTTCAAACCAGACCGTAAGGAGTTTAAATAGGCGAGTGTATCATTGCAGTGTAGCCATAGATCTCTTCGCCTGTAGCTTAATAAAGCACAGCAGGGAAACTCGGCCTGAGTCATACGCCACCGCAGATATATGGCTTCCAGCCACACATGTACACACAACCACAAACAAACTGACCTTTTGAGCCTGAAACAGAAGCACTTGATAGAAGAACTGGCCATCAAATATCACACAGCCAACATCTGTACTGGCTGAATGTGCAGTTGTTCCTCTCGGGCTGGTGAACCGAGGCCTGACGCTGATGTAGTTTGCAGCTGAGTGTGTTTTAGAGGGCATCGCTCTTGTTAGTGTGCACAAATCCCTTGTGAAGATGCTATCTTTAAATTGCCATTGTCTTCTGGATTGGGACCTCTGCCGATGAGAATGGATGACAGATGTGGAGATGGGGGAACCTCCACAGAACTTCGCCAGCTTTTGTTTATCTGCTGACAGGTTTAGGCTGAGCAACAAAAAGGAGTCTGTTACCTCTCTTCATTACTGCATGTGAAATAACATTAATAGAGATCTTAATGATCTTCTGGCATCACAGGAAGGCCTTTTTTGTGCCTGTTAATCTGTGTCATATTTACATTTTCTACCTGTATGTCATTATTCGCTAAGGTATATATATAAGTATATTATATATAAACCACTTGTTTCTCTAAAGAAACACCACTGCTTGAAAAGGTGCGTTTCCGAACTGTTCACGTCAGCTCATGAACCCATAAACGGAACGTTTCCAGCAGTTTCCGTGTATGTGCCCTAGCGTTTCTGGTTTCTGGACACTGACAGAAACTGACTCTTTTGTGTGCAGCAGTTTTCCAGTCCGCTCACTAACGCGATAAACTCCCAGACACAGATGGAAATGTTTACTCACTCACCGGTAAATCCACGTACATCCCTGTGCATGAGAAGTAAAGTCTCCGCAAAATTCAGGGTACAAGCAGTTAAATCTCAGTAAACGGCCACTCATGCCTCAGTAAACTTCTATAAATTACCGTACACTTAATATATTTTAAATTCTACGGGCCTTATACACAAAAATGTGCCATGTTGTAATGTCATTCTCAAAATAAAAGAAGAATGTCTTAGTAGGTACTCTGTAACTAATTTTTTATTGAACCAAGTCCTACCTCCATCATTCATGTTCATTTCTTCCCCTCTCTGCCCATCCCCCCCACCTCTCATACATTCTCACGAGAACTCCTACAACTATACTACATCCCTTCCCTTGTTAATATTTAAGTCTATAACTTAAATAACTTCTTTACTATATAAACTAACAAAATAAACTTTTTTTCATACTAAACAAAGAAGGGTTCTATGTAGCTAACACAACCACAACTATTACTTCAAGTAACCATGTCCTTGAACTTTGTAGACTCGTCATTCTTCACTTTCTCCCTTTGCACTTGTTCACTTTGCATATGTGAGCTTATGTTCTCCTTCTCAAGCTCAGGAAGAGGTGAATCCGCAAACAAAGACGCATGTCTCATGTTTTTGACATTTCTTTTGATCAAGGATCCATCTTCTGTATTCACAAGTTCAAATGAGCTGTCTGATGTTTTGTTCAGAAGAACATATCTCGTGCTTTTGAACCTTGAGTCCAACTTGCTTTGCTCCATATTCGCAACGTGGACTATATCTCCCACTTTGAATGAATGAATGCTCTGTTTGTTTTATCTGCATAGTCTTTCATTTTCTCCTTGTACATCTGATGATGTATTTTGACTTTTTGTGTGCTCTGTTCTTGTAACTGACCCACACTTGGTAACTTTGTTCTAATATCTCTGGAAAACATAAGAAATGCTGGAGTTTCTCCTGAAACACGATGAGGAGTGGCACGGTAAGACATCAGAATTTTCGGAAGCTCCTCTTTCCACTCTTTATTTTCACACTTGCATGCTCGAAACGCCTTTTTGAGATATTCCCATTACTCTTAGGATAATATGGTGAAGCACGTATGTGCTTGATACCTCCATTCTTTAGAAATGTGTCAAATTGTCTACCGTTGTCAGTTACAACTTCTGATGGATATCCAAATCGAGCAAACATTTTCATCAGTTCTGCTGTAACTGTTTGTGAGGAGATGTCAGCTATTACTGTCGCCTCAGGAAAAGAAGAGTAGTAGTCAATGACAGTCAGAACATATTCACCTTGAATTGGTCCTACTAAGTCAATTCCCAGTTTTGTCCACGGCTTTGGGGGCAGCTCAAGAGGTTGCAGTGGTTGATCCTCCTGAAGAGATTGGTTTATAACACATGCTGCACAATCTCTGACTATTCTCTCAACATCCAAATCCATGTTGGGCCAGTAAAATTTACTTCTCAGGTACTGCTTTGTTCTCACAATACCCTGGTGTGTCTCATGAGCAAGTCCCAAAGCCCTTTTTACTAAAGAAGAGGGAAGCACAATTCTACCTCCACGAAGTACAAGTCCATCAAATACTGACAATTCAGTTGCACAGCGCTGATATGAAAGTAACAATTATGGAACTGGGTTTGGCCACTGATTTGTTTGGACCACTTGAATCAACTGCTGAAGATGTTGATCTTTTTCCGTCGCCTCTTTAAATTGGCATTGCCTGTAAGTCATGTGTCTGCACCAGCAATACTTTCTTCACATAATCCTCCACATATTCAGTGGTTTCAGTCTTTGGCAAGGGAAGCCTAGATAAAGAATCAGCAACATTTGTCTTACCGACTATATGCTCTATTTTATAATCATATGGCTGCAGCCTCCATCCTAAACGCTGTATACGTGGTGGAAGCAGTGTGGCTTTTTCAGGATTAAACATGTGAATTAGAGGCTTATGATCAGTCTGTAATGTAAATTTTCCTCCCCACAGATATGTTCTGAAATGCTCAACAGCCCAAACACAACCAAGAGCTTCACGCTCTATTTGGGAATACCGTCTTTCTGTGGCAGTTAGGGAATGACTTGCATAAGCGACTGGCTTGTTGTGTCCATCTCCTTGTCTTTGGAGCAAAATAGCCCCGAGACCAACAGGGCTAGCATCACTCATCACATACATTGGTGCAATCAGGTGAAAATATGCAAGGCAAGGTTCACTTGTTAGAGCTACTTTCATGCTATTAAATGACTGTTCAGTCTGAGTTGTCCATTCCCATGGAACATCCTTTCTTGTTAGTTGTCTGAGTGGTTCTGAGATGTTTGGAAAGTTAGGAATAAACTTCATTAGATACCCACATGTACCCAGAAAATATCTCAGCGGAAACTTAACACCGGACTTCAAGCAACTTGGGCTATGAGCTTCTCCACCCTTCCTCCAGACTCTAGGAACTTGGTTTCCAAATGAAATACAAAACGTGCTCTCATCTGAAAAGAGGACTTTGGACTACTGGGCAACAGTACAGTTCTTCTTCTCCTTAGCCCAGGGAAGACGCCTCTGACATTGTCTGTGGTACAGGAGTGGCTTAACAAGAGGAATACAAACTGAGCCAACGTTCCTTGACACGTCTGTGCTGTGGTGGCTCTTGATGCTTGACACCAGCCTCCGTCCATTCCTTGTGAAGTTAACTCAAATTCTTGAATCGATTTTGCTTGACAATCCTCATAAGGCTTTGCTTGACACTCTGTGAACAGACAGCTTTTTGGCAATGAATGTTTGTGGCTTACCCTCCTAGTGAAGGCGGTCAATGATTGTCTTCTGGACAACGGTCAGATCAGCAGTCTTCCCCATGATTGTGTAGCCTAGTGAACAAAACTGAGAGACAATTTTGAAGGCTCAGGAAACCTTTGCAGGTGTTTTGAGGTTGATTAGTTGATTGGCATGTCCAATATTCTAATTTGTTGAGATAGTGAATGGTGGGTTTTTGTTAAATGTGAGCCCAAACCATCACAATTAAAAGAACCAAAGACAAAAACTACTTCAGTCTGTGTGCATAGAATTAATTTAATACACGAGTTTCACAATTTGAGTTGAATTACTGAAATTAAATTTTCCACGACATTCTAATTTATTATGATGCACCTGTATTATATTATAGATTATAGATTATATATATATCTCTCAATACATTAAAACATATACATTAAATCACATCATAATAAAACAAAATGCATTGTAGATTTCTACACATTAAAACTAGAACACTGACACAAACAAAAGGAGTGAAATTTACGATGCACTTTGAAAATTATGATATATTAACAAATTAAGACACACCATTTCTCCTCCAAGGCTGTCTCAGGTGAATCAGAAGTCAGCTGCAGTGTTTGGAGCCTCTGAAATCAGATGAGCAGAATGTGTCTGCAGATTTGTCAATGGGGAATATGTTAACAACTAAAGCACGCTAGCTAACATTAATTAATAAACATGTAACATTATATTGTACTAAAAGCTAACTTTTTAAAATGTACGTAGCAGTTGCTAAGTACCAGTTTACCAAAATAGCTAGACTAATTTTAGAACATAAACCCACTCAAATATATCCATTACAACACTTAACATTAACTTTTGGTAAATAGCTTATTTATAATGTTTCTGTAAATTCTTCCTTACTTTCTTCTGATATAAATCTCTCTGGACGCTGTTACCGCGCACTGACTGAAGGCCGCTGAAGCGGCAACCAACGCCTCGAAACAACACCGTGCTAGAAATACAGTTCGAGAGAAATGATACAACATTGAACAAATTTTAATGTTATGTTCTGGTAAACATGTTATTTAAATGGTTTTAGTTATTCATACTAACTTTCGTCTGATGTAAATCTCTCAGAAAATCAGCACACGCAACACCGCGGAGCAGCTGAAGCGGGAATAAACGGCTCGAAACAATGTCATGCTAGAAATACAGATTAAAAATATTAAAACATCGAACAACTTTTAATGTTATGTTCTTGTAAACATGTTTTTCAAAATGGTTTTATATATTCACACTTACCTTCGTCTGAGGTAAATCTCTCAGAAATTACCGGACGCTGTCAGCGCGCGCAAATTCAAAAACTGCAGCTGCGGGGGGAGGGGTAAGAACAGTGAGGCGATCCGAAAAGATTGAGTCAGGGGCATCAAGGGCTGCATCCGAAAACTTTAGCCCCGTTCACACTAGCAGCGACTTTTATCGCCAGGGGCTGGCGATGAGGTTGCTAGTGGGCCGAAAGTCGCTCTTCATTTGCATAAAGTTGAAGGATTCTGAACTTTGTTGCGTCGCTGGACACGCCCCATCCGGTCGCCAACGGCCGCTGTCGCTCGTGTTGCCGGAAATCGCCAGCTCTCCATTGAAATGAACTGCTGCCGTATGAGGCAATGACTTTGCAGGCAGCGTTTTTGCACGAAGGCACCTCATGAAACTGATTTCGGACAGGGTTCTGAGGTAGCGTAACGGTTTAATGATCTACAACAAAATAGAATGAGTTTTTGTGATAACTAAATTAATATTTAATTACTATAATACTGATTTATCGCTAGAAATAACATCAAAAGTGCAAAAAGTTAGTCAGAAATATACACACATTTGCCCATTTACACACAAACTGACCACCAAACGCAACTTTCAGATGCCATCTTTATTTTTTAGCCCAACCTGTCACAGAATGGAACGTACAGGATTGTGGGATATCAAAGGCAGTGAAGGATACATCTATGCTGCCTTCAAAATTCGATCAGAAGAAGGTATCTCCGGAGACAGGAAGTAAAGCAGAATTTGGATTCGGACGTGCCTTGATGCCTTCCTGCCTTGGAATGCTGCCTCCGAAGGCAGCATTTTAGAGTTTTCGGATGCAGCCAAGAATTGCGAGTCTCGTGTGAATCAGCTCTAGTCTAAATGCGAGGCCTGGAATGTCAGTGTGTGATATTACGGTTCATTACCAAACTACAACAAACCCCGAGATACAACACTACCGTGAATAGTGTGGATTTTTTTTTATTAATCTCACTCAAATTTTGCGATTCTGTTCAAAAGACTCGTTTAGATTCATTCAGTTCGGATTAATTTAAACTAGCCTACAGATTTAAAATGACTGGTCAAATAATTTTTAACTGATAAACTCCCAGAAAAAACATGACAGCGCCCGCTCCCATAATTACGACATTAACCATGGTACAAATAAAACCAAAATAAATCATGGTTATTGTACTCACCATGGTAACCATAAATTAACCATGATACACTAACCATAGCTTAACGTGGTATTTGTAGTAAAACTGTCGTTATACAAATGGCAGTCAATCTGCCAAAAAAATGTAAGATAACTTTACTATAAAAGGGGAAGGTGTTTCTGGAAATCGAAAGCGAAACTACTTTGTTTGGCCTTCCAAAAGAGGACACAACTAGAAATCAGTGGTTAAGTTGTATTTACAACACTGTTCCAGAACAGTTCAACCCACATATTCAGATGAATATATAGGTTTCGTGATCCTGGGATAGTAGACTACAATGCCGGCTGTTCTAACTCACAGTCTGTAA
>JADLZN010004442.1:25000-302500 GCA_018155175.1 Sinocyclocheilus anophthalmus
TGTTTGTTTTTCTGTTTGTGATAGAATGACTCTGGTAATGCATGTGTAGAAAATGCATATACGTATTATTTTAATTATGCATGTTAGAACTTTTTGACTATCTTTATCTTTGGGAGGTAAATATGTAAGAGACCAGTGTAAAGCTGAATTCAATACAACCCACTGAGATCTCAGAAGCTTTATTGTAATTAAAGCATTTAAGTCTTGAAAGGAAATCTATGGCACACTCTGTATAATTACCTAGTTAATGGCTAATGAGTCTCCATGGCTCTTTAATTTTCTTTTCCCATATAACAATTATCCCCGATGACTTAAGATGCATGCCGTTTGTTTCTGTCTACGCTAACTGCTCAAAATCCAAGCAAATGGAGAGTCTCTGCATAGCCCAAATTATTTTTTCATATGGTTTACCACATCTACCAGCTGGATTCCATCTTAAGTACTTTACATTCAATGCATGAGTAAAACAGATCTCGTGCACTCCCACCATCGTGGTATCAGAGCTGAGGAGCAATCTGGACCCATTGCACAAGTTTCCACCAAAGAAAAAGTAGTTGTGTGGTGGAAAATTTGTTGAATGTTCTCAGAAATTTGGTTAATGTTTTGGCAAGGTTCTCACAACATTATAAACTAACAATCTTCCAGTAATGTTAAAAGATTTTGTTCAAACATTCAAAAGTAACTTTCCAATAATGTTTGCAAAATGATCAAATGGAGCGATATCTCAAACATTCACATAACCAAGTAAAATTGTTTTTAAACATTTAAAAAGCTGGATGCTGTAGCCGCTGAGTTGTAACTTCTTCATCCGGTGCTTCTCCATCCGGATCAGATTCTGGGTCAAACTGAAAAGCTTGAATGACTGCATGTCTACGAGCCATTGTGATACATCCACTGTCAACATTAGCGCATGGTACCGTGGCCACAAGCTGGTTAAGGCCACACACCCACTCTCCACCTTGCCCCGCCTCTCTCCTCCTCATTAGCATTTAAAGCTACAGACAGAAATGGCACGTCCTAAGGAAAGCTCATTGTGGGACTGGCTCGTAGTGGCTGAAATTCTGCACCAAGGCTGAATTTCTGGAAAGAGACTTCAGATACAGAACTAGGAACCACTTAGGCCTATATAAAAGCATCCAAAAAGCAGCATGTAATGGGACCTTTAAAAAAACAAACAATGTTTTTAAAACTTAATGGGAATGTTAGCAAAATGCTCTTGTAATATATTTTTGTTAGCTGTGTTTACACCGGCTCATTAAACTTAATGGTCTCAAATCAAGATGAATTTTATTCATTATACATTTAATGGGATTGTCAGTTTTAATTGCATTAATTGCATGATATGCTGATCAATTACTCAATATTCATTGCATACATTTATATATGCAGTGAACTGTGATTCATTTAAGACTCGAAGTCATTATTGTGCCAGATTATTCAATAGACATTATGTGACTATAATGCTTTAGTTTCAAAACTAATTGATTATTTCACATGTATTTTTTAACACATTATGTTTTTATATAATTAATTCTGATAAATGAATGTGTTAAACTGCTGACATTTTTTTCCCTAAAAAACAGAAGTAACACTAAACAAAGTTTGTCATATTTCATGTTTGTTTGGGTAGGTTATGTAGGATCTCAGTAAGTTGTTGTAAGTGGAAATGTGAACTTTTCTGTGAGATCCATTACCATTACCAGTACTATTTCTATTTCAAAAAAAGAAAAAAAGTGGTATCACATCTCCAATCACTGTTATATCTTTGTTTAGAAGAGTAAACACTTGAAATGTGATATCAGTGTCACATTTAAAGTCTGTTTAGCAGGAAATACTGAGTTAATAACTATTATTAGTTTAGGTAAGCAGCAGTAAATTTGGGAGTGTTGGTGTGTAACAGCAGTGTGTACAAACGTCTCGGTTACGTATGTAACCCTCGTTCCCTGAAGGAGGGAACGGAGACGTCACGTCGGAGGACCGACGAATTGGGATCTCACTTAGAGAGACCAATCCACTTTTAGTGTAAACTAAACGAGCCAATGCACTTTGGAATGCGATTATTGCATCCAGCTGCCACAGATCACAGCGTGAGCATAAGTAGGCAGCAGATGCAGCTCATATTCAAGTTTTCGCTGAGGAGCTGAGCCGGTGACCCAGCCGCTCATGAAAAGGAAGTCGGGGGATGGGCAAACGAAGGTGAAATGAATCTGTGGCGAGGCTGGTTGGAAAAGGGAAACGGTAATTTGACGTCTACAGCACTGAATCAGAACACTCCTGTCAGGAGAGCAGAACAGGTTACAGTACTAAGCGTGCGTAAACTTTCTCCCAATCAGCGTGCGTACAACACTGGAGGGCTATTAGCATGTGGCGCTGAGTGGAGGTCTCCATGATCTGTGACATGGGGCTTACGTCGGAAGACCGACGAATTGGGATCCTACCAAAAGGCCACGCTACTGCCCCTTCCAGTGGCCTGTGGAAGCCACCTGCGCCCCTAATTTTTGGCGTAGACCAGAGCTTCTTCACAAGAGGACCAGCTACTACTGCTATGGCACTACACAATGAGTAAAACTGGATAACACTGGGAAAACATACCCTTTCTACTTGGAACAGGGGCATTACGGAAACTCGAACCTTCCCGAAGGAGGTTTCGGAGCCATACACATATGGACTCCCTTAGGTTGCATATGGAGAATGGATTGATTGAACCCTCTTGGAATGGCAGAAGTCTGCCGGGGAAACACGGGCTCAAGGCTATACCGTGGACTTTACACATATGAGATCCATTTAGGTCTTACATATGGACCCCAGCCTTCTACCGGTTCTCCAGGATTCAGCGAGTGAAGGCCGGGCTCCGACGCTCCCCCGTTTTTTTTTCTGGCTGCCGAGGGGACGGAGGACTCAACAGGGTCTACTATATGGACTCTCTTGAGTGGTTTTTGCAAGCCGACCCGAATCCGGGGCCTCTCAGTGCTTCTACCCATCTGAGTTGAGGATACCGGCTCCACACGAAGGCTAAAGAATCTAGCGAACGTGTTAGGGGTCACCCAGCCCGCAGCCCTACAAATATCTGTCAGCGAGGGGGGGGGTGCCACTAGCCAGCGCCCAGGAGGATGCAACACCTCTTGTTGAGTGAGCTCGCAACCTGAATGGGCATGGCACACCCTGTGCCTGATAAGCCAGGGTGATGCATCCACTATCCAGTGGGCCATCCTCTGCTTTGAGACGGCATTCCCCTTCTGCCGGCCTCCGTGACAGACAAGAGCTGGTCTGAGGTCCTGAAGCTTTGCGTCCGGTCTACGTAGCACCCTTAAGGCTCGGACGGGACAGAGCAAGCTAGGGCTGGGTCTGCCTCCTCCGCGGGCAGTGCTTGGAGGTTCACCACCTGATCCCTGAAGGGATTAGTGGGAACCTTGGGCACGTAGCCGGGCCGGGGCCTCAGGGTTACCTGGGAATCAGCCGGCCCGAACTCTAGGCACGAATCGTTGACCGAAAATGCGTGCAGGTCCCCTACCCTCTTGATAGAGGCCAATGCCAGCAGGAGCAATGTCTTCATTGATAGGAACTTCAGCTCCACTGCCTGTAAAGGCTCAAATGGGGCCTGCTGAAGTGCTGTAAGCACCCGACTCAGGTCCCAAGAGGGTATAGAGGGCCAGAAGGCTCACTGGGGGAAAAGCATACTTGCGAAGGCCCCGCGGCCAGCTGTGTGCCAGAGCGTCCGTGCCAAGTGTTCCGTCGGTCAGGGCGAAGAACAACTGGCACTGGGAGGTTTCTGGAGAGGCAGACAGGTCTACCTGAGCAGCTCCAAAACGTCTCCAAAACATCTGGACCGTCTGGGGATGGAGTCGCCATTCTCCCGGGCGCGCAGCTCGGGACAGCTCGTCGGCTGCTCGGTTGAGCAGCCCAGGAATGTGAACAGCACGAAGCGACCTCAGATGCTTCTGACTCCAGAGGATGAGGTGGCGGGCGAGTTGCGATAAGCGACGTGAGCGCAGACCACCTTGTTGGTTGATGTACGCAACGTTCGCTGTGTTGTCCGTGCGGACTAGTAAATGCTTGCTTCGTAAGCGCCCTTTGAGACGGCCCCAGGCTAGGTGCACTGCCAGCAACTTGAGGCAGTTGGTGTGCCAGTGCAGTTGGGGCCCCGTCTAAACCCCTGACTGCAAGCCCGTTTTACGTGGCCCCCCAGCCGGTGGTTGAGGCATCTGTGCAAACCACAGCATGCCTGGAGACCTGCTCCAGGGGCACTCCTGCCCGGAGGAACGCAAGGTCTGACCACGGGGTGAAGGTTTGGCGGCAGGCCGGTGTCACCTGGACTCGGAAGGTGCGCGTTGCCACGCCCACCTCGGGACTCGGCCGTGGAGCCAGTGCTACAGCGGTCTCATATGGAGCAGCCCCAACGGCGTGACTGCCGCCGCGGCTGCCATACGCCCCAGGAGCCTCTGAAACAATTTCAGTGTGACCGCCATCCTGCTCTTGATTGTATTCAAGCAGTTCAACACCGACTGGGCACTTTCCTGCGTGAGGCGTGCTGTCTGTTCGTCCGAGTCCAACTCCATACCGAGAAAAAGATCCTCTGCACGGGGGAGAGTTTGATCTTTTCCCAGTTGACCCAAAGGCCCAACAGGCTGAGGTGTGAAAGCACCAAGTCCCTGTGCTCGCACAACTGCCCCTGAGACTGGGCAGTATGAGCCAATCGTCGAGGTAGTTGAGGATGCGAATGCCCTGCTCTCTCTTGGGAACAAGGGCTGCCTCCGTAACTTCCGTGAAGACACGGGGCGACAGGGACAGCCCGAGGGGCAGGACCTTGTACTGGTATGCCCACCCCTCGAACACAAACCGCAGGAATGCCCTGTGGCACGGAAGGATCGAAACATGAAAGTACGCATCCTTCAGGTCGATCGCTGCGAACCAATCTTGGGGACGGATGCACCTGAAGATGCGTTTCTGCGTCAACATCCTGAACGGGAGTTTGTGAAGGGCCCGGTTCAGCATGCGCAGGTTCAGGATTGGTCGTAACCCACCGCCTTCCTTGGGTACAATGAAGTAAGGGCTGTAAAACCCCGTCTTCATATCGGCTGGAGGACCGGCTCTATCGCATCCTTCGCAGTAGGGCTGCGATCTCTGCCCGCAAGACAGGGGCATCTGCCGCTTTCACTGACGTAAAGTGTACGCCCCTGAACTTGGGAGGGCGCCGGGCGAACTGAATCGTATAGCCGAGCCTGACGGTTCGACGGAGCGATCGAGACGGGCTGGGTAGCTCTAGCAGGCTCCCAGACGCCGCGCAAGTGGCATCAACGGAACTACAGGCGTACCCTCAGTGGGGCAGCGTGAAAGAACGCAGGGACCCGGCCCGGCGTCTCTTTGCCGGTCCGAGGCGGGGTCTGGTGTGTGTAACACTGACCTGCGTTCGAGCAGAGCGTGCGTGGGTAGTCCGTTGGTTCGTCTCCCGATCCGCCCACTACTGCTCACTGGCGAGAGAGGAGGGTGAGAGTGATACGGCTCTGGACCGTCCACCGCCCCCCGTCCCCTCAGGGGACCCAGAGAAGGGAGAAATTGCTCTTTTGGCGAGAATTTGGGTACCACTGACCGCGAGGCCAGTGGCAGAAAAAAGGAAACAAAAGATTCTCCACCCGGCCCTCCTCCGTGGGAGGGAGTGGCGCGTTCACCATCTCCCGAAGAGCAACTCACTCCATCTCTGGGTCGCCCATCTCAGGGCCACTTGCTCTTCCGCTTGCCATCAGGTTTGGCGGGGGCCTGGACGGGCAGGGCGGCCTGCCTACGCCCAGCTCCACGGCGCCGCTTGCTGGAGGCTGCTGCGGATGCTGCGCGGGAGCGGGGGCGGCGGCAGGGGGCCGCCCTTGGCGACGAGCGGGCTGAGGCGCTGCCGGGTGGAGGCAGCAGCTGCACGCTGGGGCAGGATGTACCTTATGGCCTCAGTCTGCTTTTGGGCGGCGTAGAACTGCTGGGCAAAGTTCTCCACCGCGTCGCCGAAGAGGCCGGTCTGGGACACGGGGCCGTTCAGGAATCTTGTCTTGTCCGCCTCGCGCATGTCAGCCAGACACAGCCATAGATGGCGCTCCTGGACCACAAGCGTGGACATCACACGACCCAGAGACTGCGCCGTAACCTTCGTCGCTCGTAGCGCGAGGTCCGTCGCGGTGCGGAGTTCTTTGAGAACTTTTGGGTCGTGACCACCCTCGTGCATGTCCCTCAGTGCCTTGGCCTGGTGCATTTGCAGTAACGCCGAAGCGTGTAAGGCGGACGCAGCTTCCCCACAGGCCGTATAGGCAGTACGATCAAGGCCGATGAGTGCCTACAGGCCCGGGAGGGGAGCAACGGTTTGCCCCGCCAAGTGGTAGCGGCATTTGGACACAATTGCATCGCAACCGACCGCTCCACCTGGGGGACTCCCGTGTACCCCCGCGTTGGACCCCCATCGAGGGTGGTGAGGGAGGAGGAGCCCGCCTGCCGGTTTCTGGCAGTAAAAGTTGCCGTCCATGACCTAGTGAGCTCCTCATGCACATCCGGGAAGAAAGGCACCGAGGCGGGACGCTGAGAACCAGCACGGACCACCCCGAGAACCAATCGTACAACCTTGAGGGCTCGGGACACGTTGAAAGTCTTCACTCGAGCCCTACCCATACGGCGGCCCGGGAAAGCATAGCCATCATTTCCGGGTCCGTCTCCGGCACCGCTGACCGCCCAGAGGGCGGCAGCGCTGACGGATCTCATCCCGGAAAAGTCCGTCTCACCCTCCGATGCTGCAGTCGCCATCTGTTCGTCGGGGGGAGCCTCAGAAGAAACAAGTGGTACCCCCCGGGAGGAAAAAAACGGGGTCCAGCCTGCTCTACTGCAAGCTCCGCTGGTTTCGCAGTGCCGGCGTGTTGGGCATCCCCTGAGGGGAATTCCTCACCGTGACCGTACGACCAGTCCGCCCACTGCTAGAAAAAGGACGCCCCCGGCTGCCACCAGAGGGAACCCCAGATCTAGGCAGTGGCACGGGCACTCCGCCCCCTTGCAGGTAACGGAGTCTGGTCCGCAACTCCGAGATGGTCATGCCCCCGCAATGGGAGCATGAGTCATCCACGAAAGCCACCTCAGCGTGTTTAATGCCCAGACACTTGAGGCAGCGATCGTGATCATCACCCGGCGTCAGGTAACGACCGCACCCTGAAACGCACGGATGGTATGACATCTTTAAAAAGACGCGTCTTTAAAAAGACGTTCCACCCGTGAAGCTCTTTTAGTATGGAAATTGCTCTTTTAATGTTGCCGAAGCGCACAGGGGGGATGGCCGTCTGCAACACACACAGGGGTAGTGCAGCCTGCCGTGTGCAGCCCACTCGACACGGGAAAACCACCACCGCTGAAGCGCCGTCCACCAGCACGAGAGCCCACCGAAGAGCGTGCTTGACTGTAGTTTATCACTACTGCAGAGGTCAGGAGCAGAACGATAGAACCGCTCGGCTCCGAAGCGAAAAGCTGAATATGCGCTGCACCTGCTGCCTACTTATACTCACGCTGTGATCAGCAGCAGCTGGATGCAATAATCGCATGCCAATGTGCATTGGCTCGTTTAGTTTACACTCGAAGTAGATTGGTCCCTCTAAGCGAGATCCCAATTTCGTCGGTCCTCCGACGTGACGTCGAGAGTGACCGAAGACTGAGAGGTAACTGGTTTTATCGACCCATGCACACCTGTATTTTCTTATAGATTAGAGCGTGGGTTTGTGTTTGAAGTATAATCACTGCACTTTTCAGATACGGAAAGCCTGACTGTGTTTATCACAGGAGCTCAGAGCTGACATCAAACATTTTCATCAGTTCACCTGCTGAGCCCCTGCAGACCAAAGCCCATTGTAAGGGCCTGAGGACACACACACACACACACACACACACAAACACACACACGCACACACTTCCCAAGGCCACATTCCCCAGCACAACTCGCTCAAAACTCACTTGCAGTGCCATGTACATGCTACTGAGCACACTAAGGCGGCGTACAGTATTGCAAATTCCTTTCAGTGTAGTCGTTTCAGAAATGCAGTACCATTTTATGAAGTCCACTATATATTTAAAAATAAGATTTAAAAATGTCCCGTAATTAAATGTAAAAATGGTTTACACTATGATTAACACATTTTTTTATGAAGGGAAATTTAGAGGAATTTTTTTAATGGTTTGTGATTTTGATTCCCCACTGTTCTACTGCTTATTTACCTGAAAATAATAGTGAACTGTCACTTTACATAATGACATCATAAAAAAGTGAATGTAATTCTGAGGAATAAAAGTCAAAATTGGGAGATTTAAACTCGTAATTCCGAGTTAACATCTCACAATTTTGAGTTTATATCTGGCAATTCTGACTTTTTTTCTCAGAATTACAAGTTTAAATCTCACAATTCTGTTAATTTTTGTCTTTTTTTCTTTCCTCTGTGAAATAAAAAATAGAAAAGGTAATTGCGATTTTTCTTATTGCGAGTTTTTATCTCACAAATTAGACTTTATATCTCGCAATTCCAAATTGTCTTCTCAGAACTGTGAGAAAAAACTCAGAATTGTGGGATAAAATTAATTAAGGTTGCAATTACCTTTTATACGTTTTTATTTTTGTGGTGGAATCAAGTTTTCATAGTAGACTGAGAATCTTTATTAGATCTATGCTTTAGTCAATGTTGACTGAAAGCTATTACATCAAAGACAGTCATGGATTTAAAAAAAAAATCCTAATGAAATTCTGTTCATCTAATAAAAGAGGAAAAAAACGTTTGACATTGTGCCTGACCTTTTCTTTTCTTCAATTCTTTTAATGCAAAAATCATATTGTTGACTTATGAATGGTGATGACAGCTGCGATAGCAAGGAGAGCAGCTTTTTATGGAAGCCTGTCTCTGCCACTGAATAAAAAAATAAAGAAAGGGAATTATGACCTTTTTACTCAGAATTGCTTGATATAAACTTGCGATTGAAAGTTATAAAGTAAAAATTGTGAGATATAAACTTGCAATTATAAGAAAATAGTATTTTTTCCCCCTGAGAAAAATTGTATTTTAACGCGCAATTGCGAATTTATATCACGTAATTCTGAGAAAATAAGTCAGAATTGTGAGAAAAAAAGTCAGAACTGTGAGATAAAAAGTCACAATTACCTTTTATTTATTTATTTTATTGTTTATATTTTATTCACTGGCAGGAATGGGCTTCCATAGCTTATAACTTTTGCAATTTAATAGCAAAAATACATTATTTTTCTGAGAAAATATTTAAAATTATAGAAAGATACTTTATTTTGTTAAGGTCAGGTCAAGTCAAGTCAATTCACCCCTATGCGTAAACAATACAGATGGTTTCAAAGCAGCTTAACAGTGTTAAACAGAAAAAAGTGTGCTGATAATGCAGGAGGACAATAGAAAACAGTCAGTTTATCAGTTAAAGTCAGTTCATTGACGATTCAGTGATGTAATCATCCAGCTCATGTTCAGTTCTCTTCCAATAGTGTCTGTACAGTCAAGTCAACAATGTTGCCACGCCGTGTTCATTCTTGACGCAAATTTTGATTTAGTTTTAGTCATAGTCTTTTGACTAAAATGCCATTTAGCTTAGTCATATTTTAGTCATCTGAATTGTTTTAGTCTAGTTTTAGTCGACTAAATTTCATACAATTTTAGTCGACTAAATCTACAGTAAATTTAGTCGGCTAAAATCTAATGGGTTTATTTACAGTGCATTTATTAAGCATTTCTCCAAAATGTCCAAACTCTTTATATAGTTTTGATATTAAGGTTTTATCATGATATATACCGATTTAAATGTGGTGACACACAACATGCCTTTATGCCTTTATGTTAAAATTAAATAAAGCCACTTCTCATAAAGAACAAGAACATGGTCTTCTTTTTAATGAAATACCAATGGTTATATAGGCTAATTATGCATTCTTTATAGCAACTTGTTTACCATATTCTTCATTATTTCAAGCAGACATATTTATTCCTATAAATAAATTTAGATTAATCTTTAGGGCTACTAAAGTTTTTTCAGTCAAGAGCAGTGAATGATTTTCTCCTTTTCTTTTGATTAACATCAATGACTCGTACATATCAACTAAATTATGTGCTATCCCTTTAAAAACCGAAGCACGCTTTCAGTGAATGGCAATGTACAAAATGCTCACACGTTCTCCCTACTGTTTAGCGTTTCACTAACTAAGCAACTGTGTTTCCGTGAATACTGGTCAAACGACAATGACGACTCTTTGTGTGTAATTCCTCCTTCGATGCGTTGCAAAAGATTACTCACAGCTGTTTTTACGCGCTTTCTGTGTGTGTATGCTTCAGTGTCTGCGCTCAGAAAACCGGACCAAATTGTGTTTTCTTTTGCGTCATCAGATTTATCCATATGTCTTGCTCTTCTCTTACTCCCACATATTGAAATTTTCGAACGTTTCATGTGACGTGCAGCAAGTGCATGTTAGCTTATGTCCCGTCGGTTCATATGTACGCATACTAACCTCCGAACCACGCAGCAGATTCGTTCTGAATGAATCTCTTCCCAAATCGTCCCTCCCTAACATTTCTTCTCGTTTTTATTCGTTGACAAAAATGTCAATAGATTTATGTCATAGTTTTTGTCATTCAAAAAGAGTTTTAGTTCGTTATCGTCTTGTTGTAGTCAGTGAAAAAAATGTAATCGACGAAAATTATTCGTCAACGAAATTAACACTGGTTACCAGAAATTGTGTCCTCAAGTATGCAAGCCAAAGGCGACAGTGACAAGGAACCAAAACTCCATTGGTGGCAGACATGGAGGAAAAAAAAACCTTGGGAACTTCGCTCATTCGGGTGGCCCTTCCGCCTTCATGGTGTTTCTTGCACTCATTTAATAGAATTACAAACATGGAGTGCTCCCTACTGCATTCCTTTATGACTCTTTGGAAAAGTGAGACCATATCAAGTGCTCTTCTAACCATTTTCCCAGATCTCTATCTGAATGGCGTCACCCCATAATACAGATATCCAGCATTGAACTCTTAAAATACCCAGCTTGCACTTCGTTCTCAACTGAACATGTCCATTATGCTAATAACAGCCCTTAGCTATGCTCACGGAGAACTCGACTCACATTTCTTTTATTCGTCTTCCAGTTCTGGCTTAACACAGTTCTCATAATTATGACTAATTCAGTGATAAGGCTATCCACTGAGATCCACAGTAATTATGCTTGGAGGGCATTTCTCCTACTCTTCTTAGTAATCGCGCTAGTCCGTGCTCCGCTGGGAGGAGGGAAGTGGCTCTCAGAGACCGGCTGACGCCCCTAAGGGAGCGGTTTGGAAGACAGAAACACATCCACACTGGTGGAGCTGAACTGGATGATGAGGTCTCAAGGGTGTTCGTAGGGCTAGCAAGTTTAAACCGAGACGTTAGCTTAGCCAAAATGCTGTCGATTTTGCAGCACACAGCGCTAATCCTATAAACCTATTATTCTGCGTAGACAGCCTGTAATGCATTTCTCTTGAGGGGCTTTTGAACCATTTTGTTCTTCGTACAGGTTGTAATTTTGTGCATGGGCATTGTGTAGCAGTGTTAACAAAGTATCACAGCCAAGATCAAAGTCTAGATCTGTGTTGTTCCGTTTGGTTTCGCCGCAGTGTCTCTGTTTATTCATTTCGACCTGACATTTTCTCTGTGTTTTTGAAAAAAATTAATCTCTCAAAGCGCACAAGCTCATCTCCATCTGCTCAGCGCCATTATGCATGCACCGTCACTATTGTGTTTTAAGATGCAAATGTGTCTGGCTTCTTGGTGAGATGACACTCTCCGGTTTTGCTCTCATATCCTCGCTCTTAATGCACATGCACACTGAGCTGAAATTGGCTGAAGGTTGCGGCTCAATCGGGGCCTAATCTACCCGTCACTTTTTCTGTGATGGCTGGCCTTTTGCTAACCTGCTAGTACACGTACGTCATCATGTTGCCATTTTGATGTGTGCGTTTTCATAAATGTTTACTTATTTTTTTTAATCTAAAAGGTGTTTCTAAAATGTTCCATTATGAATATTAGAATGAAAATCTGCAGATAATTCTTGCAACATTTGAATGTATTTTAGCATATTGAATTTTAGGATTTATTTGACTTCTTTTTATCTCTTTTTAAGACTCTTATTAACTTTCTTGATACACATTCCTGGTCTTATCAGGCACAACAGTGTTATTTTAATATTATTATTAATTATAATTATAGGATTTATTAATGTTTAATTAGCCTTTTTAATTGCAGATTTTCAATTTAAATTGCTAGTTTAATTTAATTTTGTTATGTGCTTTTTGTCATTTTTATTAGTTTGCAAATATTTCTAAATATTATTTTATTTTTGTTTTAACTGTAGTAATTTTAGAACTTCAAATTAAACTTATTTCAATCAGTTGACAAGTTTAAGATTTATTTATTTATGCATGTATGGATGTATTATTTTTTTATTTAATTAATTAATTCTGCTTTATTTCAGTTACGGGTAAATATTTTTTAATACTGTTAAGAATAACACTGATGGACAGTTAATTGGTCATTCCAAATAAATGTTTTACATTGTATAATTTTATCAAAAATGAACTTTAGTTTAAGTTTTAGTAATTTATATTTCTATATACATAGCTTAAAAAAACACACTGGTGGACAGTTGATTTCAAATAAATATTTTTCATACTGTAAATTAGACTAGACTAAACATTTTCTGATATTTAGTGATTTCGTGTCTAATTTAATTAAAAAAAATAACTTTTTTTATAATAAAAAAACTAAAAACTTTCCTTTTTGTCTGACATAACACATTTTTCTTACTTTTTTTTAGCAGCTTTTCTCTAACCAACTGGCTGGAATTGTATGTAAACATATAAACTATAAAAATTCCACTGTTTCTATTGCATTTCCATCTGAAATACAATATGGAAATTAATTGTGTTGCAGATGATTTTTCATGTTGGCGAGCATGCATTGCTTCCCACTTACATTCTTATTGGAAAGCTACAATCCCAAGCATTACATGCCAGAAAATGAACATGATCTCCTATCGTTGGCTAAAGGCGATTTCTGTGAATGCAGACTGGCTTTTGGCTTGAGCACAGTCTGTTTGGCTCATGAACGTCACATCTATTTCTGTAGGTGCGTCTTGGCAGATGTGCATCACTCCCATTTGCATCCATAATTCCCTGGCAGTCTGTCACATCACTCTTCGCTGTGGTTGTCCCCTTTATGCTTTCGAGCCAGATCCCAGATGTAGCAATTCCTAAGCAGTAATTTGTTTGGGAAAGGGAGTTAATTAGTCTTGGTCTGCAAGTCATATTGCCCTTGTGTGTCATTTGTTTATCTGTGTGCGTCTGTGTTTGTGAGATGTTGCAAACAACCATCGGGGAAAAAAGTAAGTCAAAGTCTTGCATTATCCAAGAAACTCCCAAACCAAATGATAGGATTTTTTGAGAGCTGCTCCAATTTTGGCCCCTTGGGATGTTTTTAATGATCATATGTTTAGATTTCAGTTGGAAATTGAAACAGAGGTAAACATAGCCCTTGGCTAAGTATTAAGCTAAATACACCTGTGCTATCATCTATGTAGGGATTTGGTTGCAAAGCAATGGAAAAGTCTTTAATTATGTTCCAATGAGATTAGCCTGTCAAACTATTTGTAAGAAAACAAGCATGAGAATAAAGGAGTTTTCGTCATGTATTAAGGTTTTTGTGTTTACTAGTTTTGTGTAACGCTAGTTTTGTATTTATTTGTTTCGTTTGTTTGTTTGGGAGGTTTTATCAGGTATTCAGAAGGTGGGTTTTGCATTTGTATGTATGTATTCATTCATTCAGTCATTCATTTGGGAGGTAATTCAGCGTACTTTTAGGAAGGACACCTTTGCATAAGTTTTTATTTTTAATGGGGGCTAAAACCTTTAATTTTTAGCTTTTTATATTTTAATTTGTATTTATTTATTTAGCAATGATAATGCTAATTTATTTAAATGAGCTCATAAAGGAAATATAGATTTTTTTTCATATTATTCTATTTTATTTATTTACAGATGATATGGTAATTAACTTTAATATATAATTAAATAAAAAATATTTCTGTACTATTTATTTAATTATTTATCCCAATAATAATTATAAATAGTTTAAATAGACTAAAGGAATGGTTTAAACATTAATAAGCAAAAAAAGGTATATAAAATAGAATAAAATGAACAATAAGCAAAGAAAAATGTACAAAATAAAAGGACAAATTAAAAATAGAACACTCCAAGATCTACTGATTTACTGATATCTCATCTGTATTATGGTGGTATATCTCAAGCCTAAACGAGACTGCTTATGTGAGAAGCAATTTTATTTCGGCCAAAACAAAGTTCATCCACTTTTCCATCATTTAGGTTGTCTAGGTAAGCACCAGCTATCAGAGCGGCCAGATTGCTGCCCTTAGTCACAATATTTATGCTGTGACTGACCGCGGGAGAACTATTCATCTCAAACAAGTCTGGCTTCTCCACTGGAGAGGTGTTTAAAACTGACCTCTGTTTCCCCAGAGTCCAATCTGAATTATTTACAGACTGAAACACGGTAACCTCATCTCTCTCTCTCGCTGGATTAATCAACTAATTATGAAATCATCTGAATTGCAAGGAAATGGAGGAGTTCTTACCGGGTGATGATGGTAATGGAAGAGGTTGCTTTAAATTAAAAGCTTATTTACTGACATTGGAGACAGTGGTTATATTTCCTGTTCGAACTGCTCAAGATATTATGTATGTGTCAGAACAAGGCGAAATTACAGAGAACTGTAAGAGTAAGATGACCTGGGTCAATATAGGTCAACACAAAACCTTGTGCAAATGCGCAATAACACAAAACACTGAAAGCTAAAGAAAGTAAAAGGTCAAAGTGTTGCTGCACATACAGTCAAATTTGATGCTAAATGTCATGAATTTGGTCCTTTGAAATGTGAATATCTGACATTTGCATGTGTATATATAAAATATTATTTAATAATAATACCATTGGAAATGTCTTTATTGATATTATATTTTTGCATTTATAGATAGATATGATTGTCATTTTCTTATATATGTAATCATTATTATACATAGGCTTAAAGCATGTATTTTAGGACATTTTGAATTCCCCTCTACTCAATATGTTCTTCATCAGTGTTCAATAACATAAAGCTCCTCATCTTCTCATATCTGTTTGAAATACCTGCGGTGATATTCCATGTAAATGTCAACAGGACATCAAGTGAGCTTCCTTGGCCCCTGAGGGGGAGAGATGCATTAGGCTCCATAATTGCTGTTTTTTTTCTCTCTTGTGATGTGGATTTAAACTGGTGCTATTGAATGGAGGTGTAATAATAGTGCACAAGTCTCCTCTACATCATTTCGTGACTTTTAACTGGAAAACAAGGATGCTTGGCTGTGGAAATCAGCTCTCAACTACAGCCTGACACAATGGCTCTGATCCAAAATCTAGTGAGCTGCCTACATAGACAGCAAGGCATCACAGGCACACTCATGATGCCAAGCTGTTAAAAACAGCAAGATCCCTTGTTTTGGGCAAACTGCAAGTCAGAATTACACACACACACACACACACACACACACACAAAAATGCTGGGTTAAAATTGTGGTTATCTTAACCGTTTTGTTTGGTTTTATACATTAACCCATTGTCTGGTTGTTTTTGTGACATAAGGGCCTTTTTGCACCGCTTTAGTTCCAGAACTAAACGCACGTTACTAAAGTACTGGGACGATTTTGCAAACTATTTCCCAGTACCATTTAAAGGGTTGCATTCGCACCGACAGTGTGTACTAAGAAGTGACGTAAGCCGGTCGACAGCGACGTCATTTGTGCGCGGCGTTCAACAACGGAAACAAAGAAGAACAACGTTAACAACAGGAGGATGGAGGACGCTGTGATCGGAGCTGTGTTTTTTTGTGTCTCGCGGGTTTCACAATAATGGACATGGAAAGTCGACGTATGCGTAAATCGATTGAAAGAACGGAAAGGAGGACTAAGAATCTCCAACGACAACTGGCAGTGCTACATTTGCTACAAGTGCCTGCGCTTCAGTGTCCGTCCATCTATCGCTGTTCTCCATACTTGCGAAATAAGTTGACACAATGTTTACAGTATGTTTACACAGCATTTTAAATCATGGCGGGTGAGGGTGTTTTCGTACGCGTTTGGCCAATCAGTGTCTACTTATGTCACGATTAGTACCAGTTGTGCTAGTTAGACCCTGCTCCGGAGTAGGAGCTAATTTGGTTCTCGAAAAAGGCAGTCCGGTACTAAAATCGCTCCCAGTTCCGGCGGTGCGAAAACGCCAAAAAGTGGGTAGTTCCACAATTAGTTCTGGTACTATGAAAAGTTTCCTGCGGCGCGAAAGGCCCTATAGTGCTGGGTCAGTCAACCTATTGAATGTTTTTCATTTTAAATAATAAAAAAGCGCTCAGATCTGTATATACTGTATATATAGTACAAGAACAGTTCATATACAATTTTTTTTATTCAATGTCAAGTGTTTTACAATCATAAAATATTCAAAAACATTCAGTAAAGGTTTTAGGACGTGACAGGAGCAGCAAGAGCAACCAATGGGAATCTGTGGGAAGAAAATTAAATGACTTATATTCATGTTTGAAAAGTTACATCAAAAACAACTTTACCTCATGCCATCTTGTCTGTCAGACATTTTCAACCCGTCAAACGCATAGCACAACCACAGCTGCAACAACGGCACACTAGATCAATAGCGCTCCTACTATAGTCAGTGGAGAGCACGGAAACTTTGTTAACAGCGAAGGCAAGTCATGTTTCAGCCTCGGTCACACATTTGTTTGGCAGGAGTTGAAACTTCCAAGGTGGTGCCGGCGCGTCATTCGCTTTTTGAGTGCAGATCCAGTGGATGCTGCATTTGTAGAAGGCTACACTCTAAAAAATACTGGGTTGTTTCAACCCAACTTTGGGTCAAATATGGACTACCCACCGTGGTTACATTTGGGTTAGTCCATATTTGACCCAAAATTTGGTTGAAACAACCCAGTATTTTTTGTAGTAAGTGTAGCGTTCCAAGCAGACATTTGTTGGAGCCATGGTGGAGCCGCTGGGTCGACGGGACGAGGCGAAGTCCTGGTCTCTGAGGCTGGAGGCAGAGAGAGCAGATCCTCCAGCCACGACGCCGATGTAGACTGGCAGACCTGCGGTGATCCCACCACACAGATGGTGGGCTAAGGGTGAGCAGAGGGGCTGCCAGATGACAGCAGGGGAGGAGACAGGAGCGGGCAGGCATTTGTGAGCCTCCGGGCTCTCAGGGCTGCCCTTGGGAGCAGACGGCCTCCCTGGGCTGGACATGGGAACAGGAGCCCTCTCTGGGCTGGACTTGGAAACAGGAGTGAAAGAGGGCTCCGACAAAGAGAGGTATAGGGGGCCAGGTCGTCAAATTTCCTCCATTCTCCTCCAGGGTTGCACAGTCCCAATTCCAAAATCAGCTCACCCTCAGCCGTGGTGCAGTGGGCGGAGCTCCTCTCTGCGATCTCACTGTCCACAGCGCCTCCCTCGTGGGCCTTGCGTTGTATCCGGCTCTACATCTGGTCTGACATCATCATCATCTCCCCCGGGTCCGTGGCGCTCCTCACTCTGTCGCTTTCATGCTGCGATGAATCATCGGTCGCGCGTCTCGGGGCTTCGCTGCTCCGGGCTGGGCTCTGGGTCGGGAGTGGAACTGGCGAGCTCATACATGGGACAGATTGTGAGAGGCGATCCGTTTCTCGGCAGTGTCCACTCCACAAAGGTGGCGAAATTCGCTCGAGGACCATCTTCGGACGACGGTGCTCTGCAGCGCTTGGTTCAGCTGAGCATAGAAGCGCGACGTGTCAATCCGGGTATTGCTGGTAATTATCGCGAGGGCCAGACTTCCGTAAGTCCGCTAGCGATCTCTCCCCTTGCTCCAGCAGGAGGAGGAGGTATTCCGGGCAGGTGAGGGCATCCATGGGGGTGACAACAGAAACAAAAAACCCTGAATCAAGCACGGAAACAAAAACAAAGGGAAAACACGCCAATAAACTTTTGTTGGTCCGGTATTCTGTCACACGTCTGCTACTGTGAAGGGGCGAGGAACGAGGAGTCAGGAAATAACTCAAACAAAGGTCTTTAAGTAACAATCATCCAAGGGGTAACACAGGGCAGGCAGGAGCACACACGAAGAACCACGTAGACATTCAATACCGGACAAAAAACAAGGGGCAGAACACACTATAAATACACAACTAAATGAGGTAATTACGGGAACACAGGTGAACCGAATGACTAATTAACCATGTAGAAACTAGGTCACGGGAGCACATGGGCTAGGGAAAACAGCAACAAACAGTTCCAGAATCCTGACAAGGGGGTTCATCATTTGTATTGACAGTAAAAAATGACCCAGAAACTGTTACAGAAAAACTACACAGCACCTGGGTAAAAAAATATTAAAAATAACCCAATAAAATGATCAAACAGGCTGAACCCAGCATTTCGGTTAAAAAAATAACCAACGATGATTGTATTATAACATATATAATATTAATATATATATATATATTCTGATACACGAAAACATATATATATATATAGATACACAAATACCCAAAACTCTAGTCAGTGTTTTGAAAATTCCCTATATATATACAACCGGCTGGAGGTACATTTATCGCGAATTAGACACGAAATGTTGATTTGAGTTGAAATATTTGAACGCAAAGATTCCGTGAAGACAGCAGTTGCGAGTAAGTGGCAAATTCAAACTAGACGGACATTTAATGGAAAAGGTGCAGTCAAACTACTTATTACACAACATTTCACCACAAAAATAACTAAGGCAATAAAAGAATTAAGACGAAAATGTTTTAAAATCTTACCTGTTTGTTAGTTATCTTATAATCCATTACAGTGTGCAAAACAATCATTGCAAAATGGCAGCAGCTGCTTTTGTATGAAACGAGAGAGCGAGTCCTTGATACCAGGATGACATAATTAAATAATTATACACCATTTTGAATCGAGTTTTAATATTTTATTAGCTAAAAAAACGCAAAGCTTCCACCAAGAAAAAATAGTTGAGGATGAGCCTGTGTTATTAGCTTTTACCGGTTGTTATCGAGGGATAGCATACATCAGAATGTCGCGACTGACCAATCAGAATCAAGTATTCCACAGAGCCGTGTAATATATAGACGTATATATATATATATCTATATATATATATATATATAATATATATAATTATAGTAAATGTGACCAGTGACTGTTTTTTTATTTTATTTTATTATGGTTCTTTTAGTTGGCAGCTCTTCAACCAGAGAAGAGCGAGAGGGTGGTTTTTATTATTTCATTTTTTATTTTATTTATTTTATTTTTTAAAAAGGTTTGGGACTCAGAATTCTTGTTGTGTCAGCCGTTAATTAGTATTGTCATGCATGATTTTCTGTGGCTCTGTGAAGAAATTAGTGACTTGACATTTATGACTGATTATATATATATTTATGAGGTGATTATATATTTTTTCTTGAGGTTTGTATGGAGATCATAAAGGCAATATCTTCGTTTGCTGATTCTATGAAAATCTGTGAAATATTTTAAACCTCTGTTTATTCCTGATAAAGAAAACGTGTTAAATACCCTCCACTGAGTATTTGAAATGTTATTTTTTTGTTTAATCTGTTGATTTTAGGAATTATGTGAACAAAGTAGTAATCTCATAAGGCTTCCTCTCAAATGGTTTTTTTTAGTTTTACAGTTTTACTATGAATCAGTAACATCACACCATGAACAATTTAACACAATCTGCCTCAAGAAACCTCAAGAAAGAAGTTTTTATAGTGTTTAAGTACTGGAAGGTATTTTATATTATGCAGCACCAGTGTTACTGAGTTTAATATGATTTGAGTGGGTGTTTATATATTTATTTCCCGCTGTGTTTGTGCCCATGGGGAGGCCAGTCAGATAATGAAAAAGAACTGTGCTCTTTTTGTAACCCACAGGCACAAGTGTATCAGGGCCACACCTCACCTCGTCTTCAGACCCTCACTGCTTGATGTCTTAAAAGCTAATGCCATTTAGTCAGCAATCTAGAATAATATGACATTAATTTACAGCACTAGAGAACCTATATATATATATATATATATATATTATCTATATATATATATATATATATACTATATATATATAGATATATATATATCTTTATATTAAAATGTGTCTTCTAATTAACAGGTTAATTGGAGTCTTGATAATTATACATTTGAATGTGTACCGTTAATGCAAATCCTTAATACTGTATACTGTATGTTATATCCTTAATATATCATATACTTTTATAATCAGGCATTTTTATTTTCTGCTTATTTTTCCAATTCCTTATTCTATACATTTATGATGCCCCAGAATCTGTTTACTTTTATTACATCTGTTACTTTGATGTGTTGAACTATACCAGGTACTGGCAGATATATTCAATCTTTGTTATTTATTATTATTGTTATTGTATTCATGTTTATTATATCTATTCATCGTATTTATTTCTAATTATTCACATTTTATGATTTTCTGTTTGACCCTTACAATATTTTAATATGAATACTTTTGATTTTAGCTTTAATGATACTTAAAATAATATTTACCCATCATTTGCACTGCTATGCATCTTGTTTTGGTATGTTTTTTTTTTTGTCGAAGAGGCCAGCTGCAGTGAGATTGCGTTTATTTTTTCAATGTCCTACTCCCCATTGAGTTAGTGACTAATTAACACAAATTCAGCTGCAAACTCATTCATTCACAGCTCTACCCCATGTACGCCTGAGCTGTTATTTCCCTACTGCTTTTGGCACCATGTCGTGTGAGTGTGCCCTCACAGATTTTACTTACACTCGATTCAATATGTTAGTGCTGTAGGTTGTGAAATAGTTGCCACTATGAAAGGCCTCTGTTCTCACACATAACAGATGCATGTATCATTACCTGCCGCTGCAGAAACCCTGAGATAAGCACGGAGATCTCACCTCTGTAGTTCTCCATTATGAACCATGTCCTCTAAGCGCTTTATGGATTTCACACTATAGAGTTTACTCACTGTTTTGGCTCATCCGTTTCATGTCACCAGGCTTGTGTTCTGCTGAGGGGGAAGAAAAGGGTTTATTCTGCATCATTTGTACTGCATGATAAGCTCTCTTTCTATTGCTCTCCTTCTGTGTGTGCGTATATGACTGGCGAATGGTGATTACAATGAACCGGATTTGTAGTGGGTGGGGCTTAGTGGGCTATTGTCTCTAATTGGTCAGGTAAAATTGGGCTTATGCTGCATTTCATCTAAAGTTGAGTGTGTGATATTCCTGTTAATATTTCCGTCTTGCAAGTGTAAATATGCTGTATTGCTCAGCATTCGAAAGATGATATATATATATATATATATACACACAGTCATGGCCAAAAGCGAGATCCCAATTCGTCGGTCATCCGACGTGACGTCGAGAGTGACCGACTGAAAGGGAACTTGAATGTTTTATTTTAAATCTGTTATGTACATTTGAAAAACAGCCACGGGTAAAATTTACCCAGTGGCGGTTTTAGTGTTAAACCTTATGATATGCTAATCATTGTTTTTCAGTATAACACCCAAACTGCCAAAACATTTGGCCATGACTGTACAGTATATATATAAAACGGAATGACAATGCTACCATTGTTTTTGACTGTTAACAAGGCAGTATCCTTGCAACCAAATGGTGGAAGATAAATTGTGTTATGTGAAGCAAGCATTTCAACATTAATAACGGTGCCATATGGTGTATGTTTATTAAAAGAGTGCTGGGTCATTTTTATCTTAGGTTTTACTGTTATACAGTGCAACAACTTTTATGTATTTTATTTGTTGTCATTGATGTATTTTATTTGCTTAACAGAAAATCCAATATTTATGTTTTATCATAAAATGACCTACTAAGACTTAGTGTAGTCTACTACACTTTTCAGAATTGCGACCTTGTTTATAATAACTGTCACTTTACTTTTCATAATTTTGACTTTATATATTACAATGCAGCTTTGCATTTGAAATTCATAAATGACAAAATACAACAAAATTAATACAAAATTAAATGAAAACTAACTACTTTGACAACCATTTGTGTTCTGTGTTTTTTTTTTTTTACTTTCTGAATATAACAGAATTCAGCATAAATAATATTTCTTCTAATTTAAACTTTTCCCAACAGTAAAGTATCATCCAAACATTCTTTAAATCATTTTATAGATTGTTGGAGATTTTTTTCCATTTCCCAAACTTGGAAACAAAGTAGTGTTCCAATCTATCAAATTAGATATTTATTATGCAGAGATGTGAATGCTGTTCAATGAAGTGACCAGATCTGGAGTCACCTAATGGAGCGTATGCAGATAAAGAAAAGAAGTTAACTCTTAGCTCTGTAGCTACCCCGTAGGAGCGTATCATAAAGACTAATAATGTGCAATGGTCAAGAAGCCATAATTTAACTGGCAGTAACAATAGGGCCTTTCACACCGCCGGAACCTTTTCATAGTACCAGAACTAATTGTAGAACTACCCACTTTTTGGCTTTTCGCACCGCCGGAACTGGGTGCGATTTTAGTACCGGTCTGCCTTTTTCGAGAACCAAATTAGCTCCTACTCCGGAGCAGGGTCTAACCAGCACAACTGGTACTAATCGTGATGTAAGTAGACATTGATTGGCCAAACACGTATGAAAATGCCCTGACCCACCATGATTTAAAACGCCGTGTAAACATACTGTAAACAGTGTGTCAAATTATTTAGCAAGTATGGAGAATAGCGATAAACGGACGGACGCTGAAGTAGCACTGTTGCACTTGTAGCAAATGTAGCACTGCCAGTTGTCGTTGGAGATTCTTAGTCCTCCTTTCCGTTCTTTCAATCGCTTTACGTATATGTCGACTTTCCATGTCCATTATTGTGAAACCCGCAAGACACAATAAAAACACAGCTCCGATCACAGCGTCCACCATCCTCCTGTTGTTAATGTTGTTCCTCTTTGTTTCTGTTGTTGAACGGCGCGCACAAATGACGACGCTGTCGACCAGCTTATGTCACTTCTTAGTACACACTGTCGGTGCGAATGCAACCATTTAAATGGTACTGGGAAATAGTTCGCGCAAAATCGTCCCAGTACTTTAGTACTGTACATTTAGTTCTGGAACTAAAGCGGTGCGAAAGGCCCTATTTTAAAACACCCTTATGGACCAGAGCTAAATCTCAGAGCAGCCATGCGTCTCTTGACCAGAAGAGATCGCAATGATTGACAGCTTCTAGTGTGACACAGTGAGAGCTCATGCTTGTGTCACTTCCTTCATTAGCGGGTTCCTCTGAGAGAAACCACCAGCACACAGAATCCCTAATTAGCACAAAGCTATCGTTGCTCTGACTCACAGAATAATGGGTGGTCATTCTCGAGGTCCCTCTTTAAAAAATTTTCTCAGGCACTTTGAATCATTTAACTCCTCATGCATTTAACTCCTTATTGATCCCAGAAGACTCTGCTCCAAACTCTGAATTGTTTACTGTCTGCATGGGCAACTACTTTCTAATGAAGCACAACGAACATGGAACAAATAAATAACTTGGAATTTCCTTTATGAGGAGCGATCCATTATTTTAGTCATTTTTTATTTATTTATGTATTTTAGCTAAAGAAGCAATTTATACCATTTTGTCAGATTTTATTGGAGATTTGAAATTTTGCATAACAACATTCAAGTAGATAGGACATTTTCTATCTATATTTAGCAGGCATAAAAGTAAATCACTTGTTGTATTAACAATATCGTGGCTGCATACATTGAGTTTTGAATCACTGTTGTATTTTAGCATTAGCATAGCTAGCATTGTATTTAAGCACAAATACCCACAAATACACTGTGGGAAGTGGTATATTTTAATTAGATGAAAATATATTCTGATAAATATATTTACTATTTTGGTACCACATATGATATGCAATACCATTAAAAAATGAGCTTGGTAAGATTTTTTATGTTTTTAGAAAGTCTATGATGGTCACCAATACTGTAGTAATTTGATCAAAATACAGTAAAAAGTGTAATATTGTGAAATATTTTTGCAATTTAAAGTAACTGTTTTCTATTGTAATATGTTTTAATATTATATATTAAATATATTTTAAAACATGTATTTAAAAAAATGGATAAATGTAAAAATGTCACAACGTCACAACTTACCAACGTTGAAAATACAGTAAAACAGTAGTATTAAAATATTATTACAATCAGGGTTGGGGTAACGCATTACAAGTAACACGAGTTACGTAATCTGATTACTTTTTTTCAAGTAACTAGTAACGTAATGCATTCATTTTTAATTTACAGTAAAATATCTGAGTTACTTTTTTCAAAAAGTAATGCCAGTTACTTTGTTTCCCATTTATTGACTGACAAGTCTCCTGTCCCTATATTGGGAGAAATCAGAAGTGCATAGGAGTTGTGTGCGCTGTGTGAACATGATGTTTCTGTAGTTCTAGACTAAATGTGAACGTGCATTTACTCATCTTACTTGCACAAAAACAGATTTAGTATTCCTCAAAATGAATAAAACAGTGAAATGCAAACTCAGAAAATGACTCAAACCTGCAATAATTAAATATGTTAAATAACACAAAATGTATCTAATCCCATTTTATTAACTGATGTCTTTTCTGCTGACCTTTGATGATCCAGTTCACCCATACTAATAAACACAAATGACTTTAGATAAACTAACAATTGTGCTTCACTGTTTTTTTTTATTGCTGAAGAGTGTTGAAGCTTCTTCTCCTGTGTTCTACTGTATAGACGTGAATTTACTTTTGCTTCAGCCGGAGGTTTATTCATTACACTTTTTGGTATGAAATGGCTTTTACATTTGCTATAAACAGAACTTCTTATATTAAAAACAATCAAGCCCTGCTTATATTTTAAAAGTAACGCGAAAGTAATGCAAAAGTAATGTAACGCATTAATTTCCATAAAAAGTAACTAAGTACCGTAATTCGTTACTTTTTTATGGAGTAATGCAAAATTGTAATGCATTACTTTTAAAAGTACTTTCCCCCCAACTGATTACAATTTGTAACTGGCTTTTTATTTAATTTATATTAACTTTTTAAAACCATATATTCCTCATGTATACCTATCACATGATCCTTCAGAAATCATTCTAATATGCTGATTTGCTGCTCAAGAAACATTTCTTATTATTATTAATGTTGAAAACATTAACATTGTACAGCTTAATAGTTCAAAAGAACAGCATTTATTTGAAATACAATGTTTCTGTAACATTGACCATTTTAATTTGTCCTTTGCGGAATAAAACTGTTAATTTCTTTAAAAATAATAAAAATTGTATTAACCCCAAACTTTTGCACGGTAGCATAGTAAAATTTCCCCTTTTTACTATCATTAATTTATCTGTGTTAATATATTATGACAGTTAACAGTTTCTTTTTTAATTATTTTAACAGTGGGTTAATCTGTATTAAGATTTATCTGCTTTTATATTCTACTATATATTCTTACTTGTTATGTTCATATATTAACTGTCTGATCTTGTAGACTATAGACTTTCTGTAGCTTGAGCAGTGGAGCATGATGGCGCTAGCTGCTCCAAGGTCACAAGTTCACTTTCCAGAGAATGCACATGGTAAATTCATATTTAAAATGCAACACAATACCTGCCAATTGAGTAAATCTAATGGTGATATCTTATCGGAAGTAGCATCCCTAATGCATGCCATAATGACAGCATTGTTGATGAGCAATTTAGTTGTGTGCTATTTTCTAACACACATGTGATTAATCGGGTTGCATCAGTGATTCAGTCACACATTGGGCTGGGATTTCCTAGACTCTGCCCACATTCATAGTGAGCAGACAGCATGGAGCTGGGTAACAGGGTCTGGCAGGGCTGGATACAATTTGGGCATGTAGTGCACCCACAGATGGTTGGACAGCACAAGCCCCATAGAGTTGGCACGCATTAGATCTCCATGTTTTGAGGATTGTCAGAAGACTATAACAACCTAGTCTCCTCTCATTTTAAGTAATGCATCCTCTGTGGGGCTTAACATTTCGCTTTGACAGTTATAGCATGATTGTTTATTTCTCCTAAAGCTAAAGTCAGTTGTCTTGAAGCAATACTGCATCACTACATTTCAGTTATTAGCAATATGGGACAAGGTTTCAGGAATATGAAGTCAAGCATACCGTATAGCAGTGATCCTCAAATCCGGCTCGCGAGATCCACTTTCCTGCAGAGTTTAGCTCCAACCCTAATCAAACAAACCTAGCTGTGATTTTCTAATGATCCTGAAGACTTTGATTAGCTTGTTCAGGTGTGTTTGATTAGGGTTAGAGCTAAAATCTGCAGGAAAGTGGATCTCGCGAGCCAGATTTGAGGATCACTGCCGTATAGTGATCCATAAATTAGGTACAGCTTGGACAACATGACTTTGACTGCCTTGTGGGAAAGAGGGTCGTTTCCGACCCAGATTAATGTTCCTCTGTGCTTATTCTTCATTACAGTGTAAGGGTTAGTAATGATTATACTATAGGGGTCTTCACCTCTTTCAAGCTTTTAGTGGACTCCTTGGTGCATAGAGAGAGTGTACTGTATATTACCATATTATTGTATTTGGATACTTTATTTCGATGGTTGCATTGCAGAGGCATTAAAATAATCATTACTGACGATCAGAGTCATATGTTTGTACATTAGTTTAATTTTACTTATACATTTTAATGTGGAAGGTCCAATCAATTGTAGCTTTGGTTGATGTAAACTTGATATTGTATTTTAAATATAGGGACTGTTTATTTATTTAGCACATTATAGTGATTTACAGTGGTAATTTAAAGTATTTTAAATAGATAAAAAAAAAAAAACTAGAATAAAAAATATCCAAAAAGTGAAGATCTTAAGAACAATATGTATATATTTGTATTATTATTATTAATAATTTATATTTAATTTTTTCTGTATGTATATTTTATAACATTTCACAGTGGTAAGTCAAAGTGCTTTGAGTAGATAAATGAAAAAATAGAATAGAAAATACACAAACTTTAGGTTTTATTATTCTATTTTACAAAAACTGTTCATCACATAATAAATCATACATACATACATAAGTAAGTAATTGAGTGTTTCATTTGCAGTGTAATGATGAATTTCATTCTCCAACACAAACTCTATTTTTTGAGATTTTTTTCCCCGTGTTTGTTGGTTTCATGAACAAGCCATACAAGGGTAGATCTTTGACTTACAGTGAATACGTATTGTTTTTATTTTATTATTTAGTTTTATTTGTTATTTTTATTTTTTTTTTTACTTTTTTTGTCCATGGTGGCAGTGATGATGGGATAAATGATAAGGATCTTTGATTTCAGTGTTGGCGGTACCACGTTTAAACTAACTTAAGCTCACAGAAACTTAGTCATTTTCAAATTGTGTACTTTTCCAAACTTGTCTTTTCAATGAGTAGTTAATGTACTCCACTTTACAGCCGAGTGAGCTGGGTGAATAACTAAACAAGCTACATGATCATTTCTGTCATGTGTAGCATTGAAAAAATTGATTCTTGTGCAAAATACTGTATTTAAACAAACATTGCGTATTCATATTGATTTCTGTACTATAGAACTAATAGTGGGTTTATACAGTTCATCGCTGTGGATGGCATAACTGTTGTACTCACTAATGCGTCACCATCAGTTGTGGCAAGTGATCTGGTAGCTTCTGTCTTGGCTTTGCCGGCCCACACAGGCTGTGTGTAGCTGAGACTCTGTGTGCCAGTCGTGCTCAGAGAAGGGAGAAATGAGTGGCAGGTGGACACGTTTACTCCCAGCATGCCTGTTGCTGGCAAAGGATTGACACAGTCTCCCTACTGTTGCCCAAACTGCTCTTGTTCCTTAAGCATGGCTTATCTGAACCTTTTTTATTTATTGATTATATTTTTTGCCTTAAATCAATTAATCAAGAATTGCATTCACCTTAAATAAACATATAAATGTTTCCTTATGTTATTATTTTTTTATTTGACAGTGTAAAGCAGAATTCCTCAAAGCCACTTAGTCATTGTAAAATCACTGTATTGAGTGGCTTTTTTTCCCTGTTATAAATAGGACAGCGATGGGAAAAAACACATGAATGTTCATTACATGGATATATATATTGACATTAGTAATCACAACTAGATTTTTCAACTAGTCTTTTCCTATATTTTTGCAAAATTCCTAAAACATATCTATACATACAATTAATTAGTTTCCAGGTGAAATGAACACTAGAGGCAGTAAAACACCAAGAGCCTTTATTCCTTTTCAAAAACAAATAATAATTAAAGGGCAGATTGTTGAATAACAAATACTTATATTTATGTGGTTCCTTGCACAATACAAGATATTACCTCAGAAATTTTTTTATTATAGTGCATGATTTGTAAACTAATACATTTTGATGTTTTTTTATCACATAACCAATATGCCATATAAATGGGTTTTCTGACATAGTAAACTTGCTCGGTAGCTCACCTGGTCACTGCACTGCACTTCTGATACGAAGCAAACACGTACGAGTCCTGTGAAACAGAAGTTAAGATAAAAACAAAGACAGAACAAACTAAAATGGCATGGTTGCTTCAGAAAATGCATTTTTATCTTACTTTAGGTTTAGGTTTAGGTTAGGGTTAGGTTAGGGTACACATTAATTTTAAATGCGCCACTCACTGGACATTTTATTTCCCAACTGCCTCAAAACGCACAACAACCAGTGTAATAATACGTTGCCAGTTTCAAGTTTAACAGTTTGGATAAAACACAATGCTCTTTTAATGCTTTTCAATTTGAAAGTGACACAAAATGCACAAGAAGCAATGTAATATAATTTTACAGAAATGTCTCCACGTTTTTCCAGTGAGCCTGGCTTGTGATTTTTACACTTGCTGAAGAAAATGTGAGTGCTGTTTGACTGTACAAAAACAATCTAGATTGCTGTTGGTGGTTAAAAAGGGAATGAAAAGAGTTGCTAAGGTGTTGCTATGTGGTTGATTATTTGCAAAAGAGTGATATTCTGGTCCCCATGTTTCATGGTTTGTAGTAACTTGCTACTTAGAAAGATTGAACAAACAGTACCTTAAACAGTCAGATTTTAAAGCAATCCATTTTAAAATGGATTTTACTAAAGCGTGTAGGCAAAACATTTAGCCTGATCTTGCCTGAGCTCTTTCTGGACATGATATTGTTCTGATGTCAGTGGTTTTGCTTTTTGAAAGATGTCTGTCAGAACAGCTGGATTTTTATAAGACTGAGGCCACCCTAATTTTCAACACAAGCGGATCCATCCACTGAAGGTGTCAGCACAGCTGATTTACGATGAATAAAGGCACCTCTACTCAGGCGTACAGATGGGAAATCTTGGTTTCCTTCTGTTGGCTCTACTGGAGCTGGAAGGTTGGTCAGATAAGGATTTTTCAAGGACTGTTGGATGATATATGTCATCCACCAGGTGACTGAATATTTGCACCTGTTTATCCCTTGGTAAGAGTCAAGGGAGGTCTTCCATTAGCTTGGGCTTAGTGAGATTTTGAGAAGCTTACACCTTCTTGCTGTGTTCTTTTGCTTTATTGGTCAACAAATCACTGTGTTTTGGGATTATATGCTGGAATGTGCTGATTCCCTGGTGTGTAAATCTTCATGCACAATCATGGTGTGGGGCAAGTTTCCAAACAGGGGCTTTGCATTCATTTAGGCTTGAAGCTCACATAGTCCTTCATGGAAGTGCTTAAGAATGAATGGTTCTCAGCCAGTCATCTGTGGCATATTGCAGATTCTTTTAAAATTTAATTTTAATAAATAAATGAGTGAGTGAGTGAGTAAATGACTGACTGACTGAGTAAATGAATGAATGAATGAAACAGTTACAATTTACTAATGTTATATACTAATAAGTGCAAGAATGAAGAGTAATCACAGTTCAATATGCAAATGCATGGACAAATCAAGCCTAATTGCAATTCATTATTCAAATATTACGATAATGCCGTCATGGCAATGATGGATAAATGGGTTCTTTTCACATTTCAACTTAAGTTATTTGTACAAAATTTATGTTAAAAATATACAAAATTTATATAAAGTGTATGCAACTAAAAATAGTAAATGTAAAACTCAGTGTTGTTATTGTTTATTGAAATAAAGCTGAATTAAAATCAAATATAAATGTTAAATGAAAAACTTTAAAATCTAAATGAAAATTAGAAATATTGCCTTGGCAACTAACTTAAATAAATAATACAAATCAAATAAAAATAAATGTAAAACTATTTAGAAATATTTTAAAATGAGTAATAATAAAAAAAATACTAAAACTTGAAAACTGAAAATATATATAATAACTCTTCAAATGATTAATAATATTGTAATAATATATCCATATTAAATAATAAATATCTATAACCCCATTTTGGCCATGGGGAAATATATGACATACCAAAATAAAAGGTTGTGCTCCAGAGTGCTTTGACTAGATAGATAAACAACATATATTTACAAGTGACACTTGAAGCTTACTGTCAAGCGCAGAATACATCAGGATGTTATGAATATGCGATTATCTAAGCTCGACATAAAGAAAAAAATTAATCTTTTTTTTTTATTTATTTTAAAAAGAGGGATCTAGTGAATGTTTTTACCCCCCCCTACCCCCCCCCGGAAAAAACAATGAAGCTGAAGCCACAAGTCTGCTCATTCTGCATTTCAAATTTGAGGATGTTATCTCTAAAACTTTTTCTCTGAAACATTTTCTAAGACCATGTCATCTGTGTTTTTAGAGAAGGCTAATAAAAGGCTAGTAAAATATATAGTGCCCCCTGTAAGCTCCCCTGCATGCTATTGTCTGATGTCTGGCCCGGCAAACGGCCCCATTCATGTTTCTATTGTCCTCACTCGACAACCCTTTCACACCTCTGCAAGGTATGAGATGTAATCCTCATTATTCTTTTGTTTTTATTCAGCCATTATTAGCCTTTATTCTGGCAGTACATGACTTACCAATCCACATGGCTTTGATCCCAATATACATACACCCACCTATTATCTTTTTATATCATCTTTCTAGAAAACAAAACAAGACATTTTCTTGTGACCTTGCGTGAATTATTTTGTCAAAATACATCATGAAATATAATTGCACCTGTTCAGCAAAAATACAAAGTTTGTCTAGATCAAGTAAGAGTGTGATGTTTTAACATGCTGTGAATGTGAAACAACAATAATCTGAGGTCGCCGGCAATCTTTGCGTGTTAAGAGGATAAAATAACACTGCTATATGCTAGAGTAATCCTTAAACCTCTAACAACACCTACCTCTGATTAGTAATATTAAGAAGAAAATCATTGTTCACAACTGTGCATAAACTAAAAACTATTTGTTAATAAAAAGGTATGAGCCCTTCAAGCTACTGATTGTTTAAATAGAAAATACATCAACATAATTGTCAGTTTATTTTAGGGAGCATTTAATGATGCTAAAAAGCTCTTATTTAATAATGTAAAGTAGTTTTTAATTGTCAACTGGCAAGATTGTGCCAGCTAATTACAGAAATGGAGAGATCAGTTCAACACCATACAATCGGAGTTAATGCTTTGCAAATTATGGGCTGATGATGTTGGCCAGCACAGGCTTTTCCTGCTGTGCTGCTGCCGCTACAAGATTTCACTGTGTCTGGTTGTAAGGCTCATTTTTCTGCTTTGGTATATAGCTCAAGATGCCTTTGGTATATAACAAGTACAGTAGCAAATCTCAAAGCCCCCTCAAGTTGGAGTTCTGACTCGGAAACTTGGAGGAACCGCAACAACCCTGACTTCCAAATTCCAAAATGGCTGCTCAACTACTTTAACATTTTGCAAACATTATGGGGATATTACTGAAACAAGTAGCAACATTTAAAAAGTGTTAGATGAAATGTTCAACTAAATGCATGAGAAAAAAAAACATTCCATGTATGATGTAAAGATAATGTTTGTGGCAATGTTTTGAGTACATTATTAAAGATCAGATGACTCTGGGCGAATGTTCTGTTAATGTTACTGGAAGTACGATTGTTTATATCTTGGAAAGAACCCGAACAGTAGGGAACTTCTGAGAATGTTCCCTATAGGCTACTTAAAATGCTTGATCTATGTCACTTTTCAAAATCATAATGGAAAGAATTTGCTGTAGTTTGGGATATTTGGAGTAGATACAGACAGGGGCATTTCAGGCTCAATCAAAAAAAGTGTGTCCATATTTTGATACCTTTTTTGATACTGTATTGGAAATTAATATGGTCTTTACTTGCAGCACAGAGTTGTTCACAAGCTACATGCGCAATAAAGAGCTGGTTTGTTCTTGCAAACGATAGAAGACATTTGTAATTTGATTCCTACAATGGATTGTATAAATATCCACCACATCCAGTGCTCTTTTTGATTCCTTTCTTATAAAACATCTAGTTACTATTGTGCTGTTAGAAACCGCTGCAAATGATTCAGTGCATGAGTGAGCTGTCCTAATGAGTTATGCTGAATCCCAAGCAATTTCAGACCTTTTTGCAAACATGTTTGACCAATTAGATTAAAAGACTTATTAATACAAAAATCCCATTGACACAAGGATATATCAGTAATATTTTACTGGGGCTTGTGCACCAGTAAAAAGGGCCCAAGCACCCATGGATATAGGCATGCAAAGAAAACTTAACTTAAAGAGAGTTCACCCAAAACTGAAGATTCTGTCATCATTTTCTCCCCCTCAAGTTGTTCCAAATCTGTATGAGTTTCTTTCCTCTGTTGAACATACAAGAAGATATTTTGAAGAATGTTGGTAACCAAACAGTTGCTGGTTGCCATTGACTTCCATCGCATGAAAAAAAAAGTAAATGGGGACACATTCATCTTCTTTTGTCTTTAATAGAAGAAAGAAACAAATGCAGGTTTGAAGCAACTTGAGGGGGAGTAAATAATGACAGAATTTCCATTTTTGGGTGAACAATCCCTTCAAAGTTTAAACTCAAGTTGTGTGACAGTGGCGTAAGAGGATGTATCGGGGTTGGATAGCTGCATCATGTAGCGATGTGATGGATGGTTGCATTATCTTTCTGGAAAAAAACCCACCCACCCCCCACTTAATAAAAACAAGATGGAAATGCCTATCTGCCTGTACACACTTTTCCTCAGCTGTTAATTAGCTTTTTATTTACAAGAGATGTGAAATACAGAATAAATAAATAAAACAACAACAACAATGTATTCAGTGTCATAATATATTCATTGAGCTAATAAAAAATAAACACAAACAGGAGGCTATTCATGCAAGTAGGCTAAATTACCATATCTAAGTATACCCACACATAAACATCTTTACATACCTACCAAATTTACACGCACATCTTTTTTTTTTTGCCCGTTTCACCCTCACTCCATCCTTTTTTTTATCCCCCCCCTTTTTTTTTTCTTTCCTCCCTTTTTTTCCCCTCCCCTCTTTTTTTTTCCCCTTCCTTTCCCTCAAGCTTCCAGTGTTCAATTTGTTATGTACTCGTGGACAAACCTGTTTCTTAACTCAGGATTACAATAAAACATAAGTAAAATGGACGAACCATTTTCCTTCGCAATTGTGACTTTATTAACAATTGTACTTATACCTTGCGACTTGTTGGCTTCATTATCAAAATTCAGTGAATTTATATCTCACTTAATTTTTCTTATTTTATTTTTGTTTTAAGTTTCAAACTTTTTTTTTTAGAAAAATTTTTGTTTTTTTTAGAGTAGAGCTTGTCGAAGGAAGATATTCTTGTTGGTGTTGCTATGAGCACATTGGCGCATAGCTTTATAAAATTCAATGTCACTGTTGTAGAGTCTTTGACATTTGGCCCGAGAGCAAATAGCTGTCATCTAGCCTTCAAGTTAATATAGGGAGTTAGGAAGAGGAAAGTAAATATTGTGGCCGAGGGATAAGCAATGTATGATTTATGCTCACCCGTTGGTAACCTCCTCTACCCTTTTTTTCCCCCTTGTCCATAATTTATATCACTTAAGCATGGATGCATCTTAGGGCCAAAGGCGGAGTGGAAGGAACAAGAAAACTATTTGACAGGTTCTTGGCCAACAACAAGTGCATGGCTACCCCTTCTGGTTTCGTTCCACCATCTATTATACGTACAGATAACTACCCTCATAGGTTGATGGCGTGCTAAGTGGTGCTGCTGCATGGGTTCCAAAATGTATCGCATTTTTTTCTATTTGATGAACAAAATACAAAGAAAAACCTAAACTACAGTTAATTATACTGGCAATTTAATACTATCTGTTGTCTGTTGTACTAATTTTGGCCTCTTACTGCACTTTTGATCATTGATGGTGTCAGCTTTTTTGTTATCGTTTATGAAGATCTCAAAGCTTGCCTTTTTGTAAAAACTTTCAAGTTTATTTTAGATTCTTGCAGGTCATGATGCAATACATTACTTTTTCCACAGGTCTAAAATCTGACACACTGCTGGGTTCATCCTCCATTCATTCATACTGGCTGGTCAGCAGCCTGGTGGGGTGAATCCAAGATGAATCTCTCTGTTAATCATAATCTGTGTTGACAGGTATGTTCAGTCGCTTGGCCTGGTGTTGGCGCCAGTCTCACTTTGCCAGCCTCTCAACTGTGGCTGCCACATGCAGCATATGGGACTTCAACTGGCCAAGTTTGTCATTGAACCCAACATGGATCCAAAACAAAACCCAGATTAAAGATCACAAAGGTCAAAATTACACAGCAATTGCCACTTTTATGCCCTTAACAAACCTTTGGAAGATGTTGAAAAACGAGAGGCTATTTACTGAAGGCCAATGACAGTAATTGTACTTCTTCTTATAGGTGTAAGTGTGTTAGTTCAGTACACTTTTCCATTGAGTAAATATACACACAGTGACAATTGTGTGATAATAATTAATAACCAAAGCATTATTATTTTATTCGTTATATGATTTATTTGTTAGCATAAAAGAATTGTTGTCAGCCTTTGGAAGACTTTTTATTTACCCATAAAATAATTAATATAATACATAACCAACAACTAATAATAATAATATAGATGCTTAAATGCAATGCAAATTCTTATTCTCCTTCTTCTAACAATAATCATGCATCTCTTAATTACAGTCATGGATGGGGCACAACATAAAAATAATAATCATCATCACCATTGCATTTGTCACGATGTAAGGGAATACACGCAAGGGGTCTAAACAAATGTGATTGACAGCCTTTTTTATTTTTATTTTTAAAATAAAAAAAGTCAGCAATGTTATTTTACTTCTGGGTAATAGTAATGCAATATTGGTAATACAATTGGGTTGTTGTGATGCAGTTAATGAAAAGGAAAGTGTCCTGTCAAAGGCATATGCAAAGATGCTTCTTTAATAAGAACAGCAACAACAACACCACACGTATTCCACATGTTTGCGACTGTTTTCTGAACTTTTTTAACCTCTGCTAATTATTTTCCTTACCCCTGCACATAAAAGCTCTCAGGTGGGAAATTACTACCTTCAAGTAGTCAATTAGCCATTTTTATTCCATTAAACAGATTACTTAAGGATGCTGTCTTTGAAGACGCTTTCAAGGTAATGTCTCACATTTGCAGACCTCACAGTTCCTTTTTGATGTTTGCTCCTCCTCGCTGGAAGAACAGGGGGCACATCAAATAGTTCCTAAGTACTGGGAACCGGCCTTGATCTTGTTTGTGGAGTATTCTGTCGGGGATTTCTCTACAGATAAGGGGAGGGGTGCTGTGTCAACATCCACTAGTTTTTCTAGGCTTTTTAGCCACTCTACAAAACTTCACATTTTTAAGCCTCATTTTTCGAATGATAGTCTTTGTTGCAGCTATTATAACAAGTGTTTCTTCATTCTTGGCAGTAGGAATATTTGAAAAATCAAATCAAACAGAGTCTGATGAATTAAATGGAAAAATTAAGTCTGTAAGATGGTGCCACAAATTTGACGTGCATTGATTTGGAAAAAGCTTTTTTCTGCAACTGTGAAAGAGGAATTTCAGTTTTGTTTGTGGTTTTTGATTGCATGTGATGACATTTTCACACCTCTAGTGGGCTATCTTATTTTCAATGTTATTTTTAGTATATTTATATACATTATTAGCCTCTATCTTATTTAGGTGCTGTGCAATTAGACACCCCATGCGATTGCAATGCACATCTCATCAATAAAGCGGTCCGTGATTATCGAATCCTCACCTGCGATACACTAAACGCGTATGCCTAATTGTCCAGTGAACTACGGCTTGTGTAGTAAATTGCCGCTCCATCTTAAAGGAGGTGAGTATATGTACTACTAATAACCTGAACCGTGCTTTTGGACGAGATGCGCATGACCATAGCAAAAATGGACTAAAGCTGAAGGCGAGAGATGCATATGTAATTGACACACCCTAATACCCCTTAGCAATTTTTTTTTTTCTTTTTTCCCCACAACACAAACCCCCACTATTTTTATTTTTTATTTCTTATATTTAAATTTTTTTTTAATTTATCTTTAAATATATATTTACTCTATCTACTTTATTGTATTCTTTATTTAGTTATATTAGCCACTTTAAACTTGTTTGTATGCATTTATGTCTATTTTAATATTAACTATGTCCTAATTTCTATTTATATTTTTAGTGCTTCACTCAACTTTTTATAATTTATTATTTTATCTCCTATTCCAATTAATTTCAAATTTAATAGATTTGGTTAAGCAAGGAAGAAAGAAGAAAAAAAGGAAAAACCAACATTGTTATTCCACTGAGCCCATTATGTATTATTTGATACTGCATTATGACTGGTATTGATTCTTGTTTGCATTTGCATATTGTTATTTATGCGTTTGGCGACACCGTTATCCAAAGGACTTTATTCGTAACAAAGTTTTGTTAGATATTAGCATAGAAGGAGCGCCGGGAACGGCGAAACAGTTAAACATAATCTTTAATAATAAATAACACTAAATGAAACAATTTAGCGCAAGAAAGCCCCTCCTCACGGACGCACGCGCCACCGCACAAACAAAAGCCAAAAACCAAACAAGAGTCCCCCAGGCGTGGTCTCTTCCTCGTCATTTTACTGTCGTTTATCCTCCTTTTATCCTTCTGGAGCTACCTCCGTGGGACTCAAGACCGTGTGAGTGGCGCAGGTTGTTGCTCATTATAAATTACTCCACCGGCATCACTCCGTTCCACGGTCATCTCTGACTCGCCACTCGTAACACTTTATACTTGCATGAAACGGTACAATTTTATTTTTCATACAGTCATGCTCATGACATTAACACTGCTGAATAAGAACCAACTCACAAACAAACAGTTGACCCTCAAATGCTTAAACTGTACAACTTATTTCTTTTTTGCCTTTTTCCCAGAAAATGCAATCCGCCTCCGCCATCGTTCGAACCATAAGGCCTGAAAACCGTGGGACAAATTACAACATTTCACTCACCGGCACAACTAGTACAGTAACAAACACTCTTATTTGACATGGTCTTTCGCTCAGCCCCAACCAGATTAATGATTTACCTCTGCTGACTCCTTAATATTAACAATATTTGGATGAGTTGATCATCAGCCAAGGTTCAGTAGTCTTTCACTCTTGTTTCTCCGAACGAGCCAAACAACAACAACTGCAACAACAACAACAACTTTATTTCCGTTTTCGAAGATTTCCCTTTCTTGCCAAACCCACACACACTAGGTAGGTAGTCCCCGGTGGAGTGCCGTAGTGCTCTGGCAGAAGATGTGTATCCAAGGTCAGAGGCAGAGCCGAGTTCTCTGGGGAATCATTACTGCAGCCTGTCTGCTGTTGGGGCAAGATGAATGGAGCTGTGCTCAGTGTACTAAGCCTCGCCTTCAACACCACCACATCAAGGCCTTCTCTATCAGCGCTCATCTGTGTTTCTCAACACATATCTCCCTTACGGCTCTCTTTTGTTTATACAGCCTTTTCAGGAAAGGCACATGGGATAGTGGCAGGTTTTCCATGCTATTTCTATACCACTTCTTCTCAGGTGAAAATATAGTTGTAATTGACGCTTCAGGCACTTTGTGGCTTGCGAGACGAGTTCCTGGCTGGAAGAATCTTGCTTGTCTAGAACTTGTAGTCAAAAAAAAACTTTTGTCTCAGAAATAGACCTGCGCGCCCCATGGGGGGGGGAGGTTTTCCAGATAAAAGTGCCTTCTGAAGTGAAGTGATGCATTTGTGTAAGAAAATATCCATATTTAAAACCGTATAAACGTAATCTCTAACTTCCGCTAACTGTGACCGGTACACGTTCACAAGAGACGGCGAGTCCAGTGCGATTGAAATGCACGAGGGTTGTAGCCACAAGTTCCGTTGAGGAAGTGAGAACCGCAGAAGCGAAGAGGGCGCCCGGAGCAAATTCAATCTCAATACCAGTCAGATTAGAATTAGAAAACGAGGATTTGTAAAAAAAATGTTGGAGGATTTCAATTGTTGTATATTTTCCGCACTTAATGAACCAATAAAACCTCACTATATAACACTTCCCTGCCCCCATCTGCTAGCTGTCCATAAGCAACATAAGCCCTTACCTCTAATTTGGGAAGGTGATGTGGTCCAGGATCCACAGCGAAACGTCTGATCAGCCTAAGCGGGTTTTCACCCAAACTATGAGAACACCGCACTGGGATCGACTTATGAACCAAATTTCAGATAAAGTGTTTACCCTTAATAAATGTACTCAGGGGGGAAGTCTTGATTAAAAAACAAGTTATTCGAATCACAATATACAAAGGTTTCGCTTTATTAAAAACCAAAATCATAAGCAAAATTCCAGAACGTAACAGCGTATAGTCTTCAACCAGTTTTTCGGCCCGCAAAAATCATAATAGACACTTGATTATATAGGAGAGGGGGTTACAAAAACATCTCTCCGACTAAAAACCTCTGCAAAAGCATCGAAACTTAAACAACACTCCATTGAAGATAAATGCAAGGACACACAAAAAACTGTACACCCCTTTTCTAGCGAGTTGCCATTCCAGACTCATCATCCACACTAAGCACAGTTTCAATACACGGGAATACATCTCCAAATATATGCGGAAGGAAGGTTCAAACAAGAGTGTATCACGATTCCCGTTAACACAGGATGTTGAATCCTTTTATGACTACACTCAATTATGTTCTCTTCTATACCAACACCAGCAACAAATTTCAAAAATCTACAGAAAGTAAGTTTAAACATCTTAACATTTTCCCATCTTTTGTTCCACTGTTATTTTTCACCCAGATAGTGACAAAACAGCTCGTCAAGCTTTTGAACAGGATGTCAGTGTAAGTTTAACCTTTGGAAAGTGGTGTTGGCTCTTTGAATCCTCACACAGTCATGCCTCACCCGCAAAGTTTCCATCTTCAAAGATAAACTCATTAACTTCAATAAATTTGTTGAACCCTTTTCATCGAACCATCTTATTTTATTAAAACCTCAACGTGTAGATGTTAATATAGTTATGTATATAGAACGCTTTATTTTTTAGTTGGACATGTTACGAATATCTGAAGAACGCTCCTTTTAGGCTGATCACAAATGACGAGGTCCACTCGTCTCCTTGTCTGGCACGTGCATCTCTTCTTCCTCCATTTTCTGCGTTCTTTGACGGATTGACGTAGTGCTACAAAGATGTCTCTTCTGCATGGATTCTAAAAGCAGATCATTAATAGGAATCTCTCATTTACTTTTTTGGTTTAGTCTTCGAATATGTGGAGTTTGACCGGGAAATTGAATAATTCCTATTTCACAATATAAGCCTTTGCTGTAAACAAAACTCGGTTCTTAAAGACTAGCATTTTCTCCACTGGAGCGTACGCTACGCCTACGTCATCCACTGGAATGCCACTCTCTCGTGAAGTTTGAGAGACTTAAAGTAATTTAATAGTTTCACACATTAAAAAAAAATTATTACAAGTTATTGTATTTTATGTCAAAATTAATAACTAAATATATACTGTATATATACTAATACATCAATTTGCTAATTTAGAAATATGTATGTAACATTTATTTCAAAGTGAATTTGAGAAAACATGATTGAGGTCATGGGAATTTGTCTTTCGAGTGCTTCAAAGTGCTTTATTATTATGAATTTGTGTTAATGGGGTACATCTATGCATGGAAAACCATGTGGCATGAAATGTGCATATATTGTATGTAAAATATGGAGTATTGTTTAATGGGGAGACATAAAAAAAAAAAAAATTTTTTCCACAAACTGTGGATGACAGATTTAGTGTGAAGTGTTTTTTCACTCTGTTGGCCCTTCATTACTGTGAACAGGAGGATTATGGCTATAGAAGACGAAGAATGATGAGATGCCATTGAATCAGACTGTGGGTGGCAAAGACTGGTCACTACACTTCTGTTATCTCATATAAATGATTACCCTTCTATTTTCATCACTGCTGCCATTTATCTGAGAGATGAGGGATGTTTTTGGATAGCGTATCTTTCTAGGGAAGCACAGACAAATTTAGAATGACAAAGTGTAAAACACAACAGGATACTACTTTTCTTTTTGCCGTTAAACTGGTTGCTTAGGTTTTTTATTTTTATTTTTTTTTTTCTTTTTTTTTTTTCTTTTCCCCCCCCCCAGTTTCTTTTTTGTTGGGTTGCAGATTGCTATTACGCAGCCCACCCCCCCCTGTGTCCTTGTCCCCCCGGCCATTCTGTACTCTTTTGTGATTATTATTTTTTGTCATTGTTTTTTTTTGAGAAACATATTTTTAAATCAGACATTTTACCTGCCCACCATTATCACACCACCCCCCAATTTGTTGCTTTGTGTCTCTCGCACCCTGCCTTAGAAAGCCTAGACGGTTACCCACCTTCTTTTTTTTGACCCCCTGTACCCCCCTATTTTGTTGTGTTGTGTATTAATTATTTTTTTTTTTTTTTGTTTTTTGTTCTCATGCCTCGGTTTATGGTTCTCCACATGGTCAGCATGGAAATCCAGCCGATTTACATCCTGGAAAGTTCAATAAGGGGACCATTTGGGGCTGTTTAAATTAGTCTCTGCAGATTGTTCTTTGTACACCCTCCAGGCAGCTACTTTTTCCTAGATATGCTAAGTACAAGTTCTGTTTCACCCTCATTTAATACAATAGGCATCATACTAGTCATATTTTTTTTTTCTTTTTGTTTCACGTGTTGTTGTATGTGCAAATTTACGCACCGCCTATTTTGAAAATCACGCCGTTAACGTCATGTTTCACCCCAAATTTTTATGCCCATTTCATGTGCCAGCACAATTTATTTTGTCTGTTTTTTTTGTGTAACAAAAATGCATTTATTTTAGTACTTCAACGTCAACTTATTTTGTTTCAGGTAGTTGCCAACGCAACATTTTTAATCTTCTTTTTCTTCCTCTTCTTCTTCTTCTTTCTTTACTTTCAACCAGAAATGTGACAAGGCAGATCAAAACAAATAATGCTCTTGTGGTGCCTACTGCAGCGGAAGCTAGAGTAACATGAATTTTTTTTCATTTTGGTTCCACAGATTGACAACAGAAAATCAGTAAGACATCTCACAAGGTCACAATAGGGACAAATTGGGCATGTTTACAAATTGTAGTCTTTGTTTTTAGTTTTATTTCCCCCACCCCCATCCCCCCTTTTGTTACACCCTCAGGCAGCCATTTTTTTTAGACATGCAAGTACAGCTCGTATCTATTTAAACTGGGAAAGACTGAAATTCCCAAGCGTTTTTTTTATTTATTTCAGCAGCAAATTACTAATTAAATATGACCGCAATTGCATCACAACTTTTGCCTCTTTAGCTCAAATTTGGCTAAACAAAGATTCATTTTTTCATCTTGACAAATGAGTTTGGACTATGGAACGATTTTCCGGACAATTTTCAAAAGGAATTGCAAATTATATTTTCAATTGCATTTTCAATATGTGGACGCATAAATTGTGACATAACACACCCAGGCTCAACTCCCTGTAAAATCCCGCCACTTACCCGTTTGCATTTTCCTTTTTGCTTCTATTCCGCTGAACCCCCGCACAGTGACGGCCAAATTTCAAATGAAAAGCAAATTCCATTTGCAACTGTATTTCCCATGTTTTAGGATTTACGAGCCTGTCATATTTAAATAGCAATCTTAATTACCACGGCTGCTTTTCACTCTCGCTGCGTTGCGCAATGTAACCTGCCAAAACACTCAATGGAATCGCAATTCCTTTGGCATTGAATTTCCAAAGTGTCTACATGGAAAGGCTGGCTAAATAATCGTCAGGGGCGGGGACACTTATACTATGGGACGTTGTTTGTATGTGCGAAGAGGCTGAGATCACTAATCAGACAACGCCGGTACACGAATGCTTCGCATGTTAAATGGAGCGTAATCGCGAGTAAAGCCAGCTAACGGTCCGCTAGAAATCAGTCCGTACCTGTGTGAACGAATAAGACAGGCAACCAAGTTTGGCACATTTTATCAATAATTTTCCGTCTTTTACCCCAATGTAGCGATTATCCACACCTCCGCTCCAACAGCACCCGGGAGCCACAACGGTACTGTGACCTTAGGTCCATAGTCACTAGCTAACCAAACGCTTTGCACCTGTACTCAACGAATCTCTCACCCTGTTTACAATCAATTACACTTTTAATCCATAATAGGGAGCTTGTTTTTTTTGGGTGTGTACACCCTGCCTCACACCGGGGACCTTTTACCGTTTGCACTCACTTGAGCGCACTTAAGCAAGCCCACCCCCAGAAAACTAAGTAAGTATTTACACCATTGTGGTTCGGTCGCACGTGTGTTTTTTGTGTGTTTTTATTTAGATTAACTAATAGGCCTTTTTTGTTGCACCTGCTCTCACAGACCCTCGTTCCTCAGTGGTGTCTTACGATACTGACTAGCTATTGTGTTTGTGTCCAAAAAAGAAAATGCGGATACGTCTTATTCGCAGCCCGTTGTGCCATAGATGACCTTCCACACCAGTCGCCCCTTAGGTGTTTAAGCTAGCACCAACACGCCACAGCCAAGGCAAGCTGTTTTGTTTAACTAAATCACTGTGCCATAAGCAAGTGCACGTGTCCAGTCCCGGCTTGTTTAATAGTGTCGAGAGCTGCCTGATTCGGTTAGGGCAATGCGGTGGTTGGTTCGCTAGACTACCCGCGCGCACTTTTTTGCCACGTACGGTTCATGTATACCGGATAAAAACTGTTGAATAAATATGTACAAGTTAAAGGTGAATTAAGAAGGCCCTATAGATTTCGCACTGTGTACCTTGTTTGTGTAGTTAAGTGCATCAATGCCCCCCGCGGAGTGCAATATACCCACCCGGTAAAGAGGTCTTGAGCGCCCCAGGTTTTTTCCGCGCTTTTTTTTTAGCTTTACAACGTGTTGTAAACCACTCTCTATTACGGACTTCACAACGCTGCTGTATACCCCTTTTTTCCCCGTCCGCATGTGTTTTGTTATTTCCCAAGTGAGAGATGCTGCCACGTTTCGTTAAACGCAGCTCCGACACTTAAGCCTTTGGATGATAGTGCCTATGGATTTTTTTTTTTTTTTTTTCTCCTAATGTGACGTACCGTGTGTGGCTTTTCCCGCGCTGTTAGCAGGTTTGTTTATTAATCGCTTACATTTGGGGGGTAGACACAAAGATCAAATAGATATGTGCCAGAGTTGGCCTGTCTATCGTTCACTAAAGGTATAGACGAAATGATTCAAATGTGTTGCCGGTAGAACCTGGTAGTTCTTTATTAAATCCATTTGAGATCAGAAGCGCACATTTTCGGCATGGTCCAACCTAACCCCAATTATTTACATAAAACCCGCGCCTTTTGTCCGCGTTTATATCGTCTCCGCCGCTCATGATTGATGGATTGGCAGGTTGCCCCACCCAACCCCGACTTGCCAGGTAGATAGCTGGAAAGTTACAAAATGCACCCCCACAAAGGAATTGCAGATTCCATTTGATGTTTTTGCGCAGAGTTAATATGTTATCATGCGCGGCGACGCCAGCTGACCCGTCCTTCTTTTTTGTTATTCCCCCACCCCGTTAGTATGAGGGCGAAAAGTGAGGCAGGACGTGCGAATGAATGTTGGCTATTTTAAATATGAAGGTCCATAACTCCTTAAGACATGGGGACATATACAGTTGCAAGATGGACTTTGCCTTCTTTCACTTTGAAATTTGATTCACTGGCTGTTCGCAAAAAAAAAAAATGCAAACGGTTAATGCAGGATTTGCAATGCATGGGGACTATGTCACAATTTATGCATCCACACATTGAAAACGCAATTGAAAATACAATTTGCTATTCTATTTGAAAATTGTCCGGAAAATCGTTCCATATTGGACAAATATTAGATTGGAAAAGAAAAAAATGTGCCCATAAACAAAATTATGCTCTTCATCCCTCAAAATTTAACTGGCGCAAGAATATCTCATCTGAGCTCACACTTCAGGCATCACCTATATTCCCCACCCAACATAACATGATGCCTCTCAGAATATCCATTAGCAATATCCATCCAGTTCCCTGAATCATCAAGCATAGAGAGACAGAGAAAGTTTGATCAGAACTGAATGGTAATGTGTTTTATGGTGATGTGCAATTTATTCAGACTGTGGAAAGTTTTAGATGGGATGTTGGCTTTTTTGTATGACACTTTGAGACACAATGCATGATCCCTGTATACTTAATGTGTTTGTGTTTGTGAGAAGCTATAGGATTCTAGTGATATGACTCCATCAAACCTTGACATATGCTATTATGAAATAAGATTACAGATGTGCAATGAAATTACTCAGATATGGTGAGAAGAGCAACACACAAACACATGACAACACAATGTCTGGAGAGGGGTTGCAGAAATAACTCTTATGACAGTTTAATGCATGCAAACATTTGTCAGCAGCACATCTGGTACAGGTGGCATTACCCAGGACAAAAAAAAAATCACTTTTTTTCACTCTGCTAAACACTGTGGCTTTTCTGTCTATAGCAGAATCTATCCCTAAATCTTTTCTTGCCAGACCTTCTCAAACCCAAACTACAAAGTGTCTTAGACGTCTTTTATTCTGAGCATGACCTTTAAAGGCTCCATGAAATCAGAAGGGGATAGTTTTGTGGTTCTTTTATTCCATGTCTGTTAGCTTTGAGGACGGTTATACTGGTACCCAGATCACAAAAACTACATTATGCAGTTTTAGTTTAAAAAAATATATTTTGAATCTAGGGCAATGGACCAAAATACTGCACAAATATACAGTACAGATTTCTGGAAATTAAAATGGAAATTAAAATCAGTCTGTCTGTCTGTCTATCTATAGCCACCCACCTCGGTGAGCAAGAAAAGAATATCCCCCCCCTTCCCGCCAAATATAACACATTTGTTGCTTTGCAGCCTGAAATGAAGACGGACACAGTTTTTTTATCATTGATTTCATCATGCCATTATCCTAGAAACTCAAAGTGAATACAATAACTCCAAAAAAAAAAAAAAAACAGGTTCACCCCCTTTTGTCAATATTTTGGTGACCATCATTTGCCTCACGTTCTTTAGTCTGTTGAGATATGTCTCTACTAACTTTGCACATCTAGACTTTGCAATATTTGCCCACTCTTCTTTGCAGAACTGCTCAAGTTCATTTAAATGTGATGGTGATCGTTTGTGGACTGCAGTCTTCAATTCATTCCTCAGATTTTCAATGGGGTTTAAGTCTGGGCTCTGACTAGGCTATGCAAGGACCTAGTCAAGGACCTTTTTCTCCTATAACTACTGTGTGGTCATTTTTGCTGTGTCCTTTGGGTAATTGTCATGTTGGAAGGTAAACCTTCTTCCCATTGACAACTTTCTGGCAGAGGGCAGCAGATTTTCCTCAATAATTTGACCGTATTTTTGCCACATCACATCTGTAAGCTATCCTGAACACGTGCAGCCAGTCCCAGGCTGCAGAGAATACACCCACAAAGGATAACAACACCTCCATGCTTTATGTAGGAACAGTAGTTATTTGTTATCGGTGAGCTGACCTGCGCCCCCCCCCACCCTCTGCTTTGTTTTTTTTCAGACACTATCAATTTGTAGGGGATGGTCCTCCAAATATATTTGCCCGCTAAACATACTCGCCACATTTTTTTTTCTTTTTGTTTATGTCAGAATCTCAAGGTCGTTTTGTTTTGGGAAAAAGCATTGTCACTGATTTGACATGTGGCCTTTCTGAGGGAGTGGCTGTTTTCTTCTTGCAACTCTCCCATACACGACACTTAATGGAGAATTTGTGATATTGTGTGCACTATGCTAACTGCAATGATCGTCACTCCTGTCATAATATTCTCCTGGAGCTGGCTTCATTTGAGTTGCATTTAGGCCCTTGGTCTCCTCTTCTGAGCCAGTATCCTTCTGCCTTCATCAGATGGAGCGACAGTCACCTGATCCAGGGAGGGTTCTGTACTGTAATACAAACTACCTTCCCCAATCTTAGACAATACGAAGTCAATGTGATTAAGTATGATAAACGCCTTTGAATTAACATGTTTTTTTTATCCATTTAGTGAATTGGCTTGCCCACAACTTCTCCCTACTCCCAGAGATCTTTTGACAAACCACACCTTGAATGGTTTGCTTCCTGGTTTCATAGTTAAGCCAAGGATCTGAAAGTGCTCCCCAGGAAAGATACTTTTCACGCTCGCCTAATCAACAATGACCACAGTGATCATAGTTGAAGTCAAAAGGATTTGTGTGCCAAGGGCTGAGTTTAAGGGAATTAGCTACACAATGAATCAGTTTACAAGTAATTTTAGGACGTCACTACTTTTCCAACTCAGTTATATGTTGAGGATGTATAAGTGCATGAGTTAAAAGATTATCGAAGTTCTGTATGATAAACAACAATACTGGTTTGTGTCTGTCTGAATTTCAGGATGTGTCATTCAGCAACGAAAATTGTTGATTATTTTTGGGCCGGGTGATCTTTTCATATACCCTACTGTATAACAGTTGGTGTGTTATAGACCCCTAGATAAGTTGCCATGCCCACACAACCTGACGCCTCTGTGACAGCGCTTCATGCCATCTGTACTCAGCACAAACCAACTCTTTGCCTACATCACGGAAATTAGACCGCAATCCTACAAGCACCCACCCAGAGACAGACCCGTACTTTCAACCAAGACCACTAGTTGGAACATCTGACAGCTGGCGGCCTGAGCTTGTGGGTCCATCTTGGGAGCCAAAACACACCAGGGCAATTATTATTTAGTGCTGACTTCATCTGCGAAACATAATGTAAAGGACAGCTAGTTTGTAGTTCACTACACTTAACGTAAATCTTTCAAGGGCAAAACAATTCAACACTAAAAGGCAGTTTCTTGTTTATAAAGACGCACAAGAACAGATAGCAAGAACTTAGAACGGCGTGGAAAACTTAGTGGGAAACTGCGGCAACTCTGTTGATCTACTCTTTCAAACTTATGGCGATAAACATCCGTGATGACGACTATGGGTCGCCCGAAACTGCACACTGTTGCGTTCCCAAAAAGAAGTAGGGGGAATTTCTGAGTGTTTGGTGTGCTGGTAACCACCAAATTTGTGGTAGTGATATATGAATGGATTCCAATCATGTCCATTAGTGACACTTCACACCTTCAGGTTGTTCCATAGTTCACCTTAACAAGTGAGGCATTATAACTTAAAGAAGTACCCTTTATTCAATATGGAGATACAAAGAATAAATGATAGCACATACAATGGGACTCTTATCCATCCATCATCCTCAGAAGCCTTTCTTTTTCAATATAAAACATGCGGCAACGGATAGCATTGCCTTCGGTTACTTGTTATATTGATTTGGAAGTGTGTGCATGGTTTACTGTTAAAGCATTTTCTGGTGTCGCCCACGATGTCTTAAACCTTGGTTGGATGCCTAATGCTGATCTATATTGTATGTTATCTATTCCCCTTTATTATCTTATATATCTTAGCGACACCCTACTAGTAGCTCACCCCCCCCTATCTATAATCGTGTTTTTGTTTTTATTTATGATGTAATTAAAATGTCTTTGACACCATCTCGCCCCCACCCCCCCCCCCTATTCACGCCTCCATCCTGACAGTTTTTTGTTTTTTTAAGTCTCAAGCTTGAGAAAAACCTGTATCTGCCGAAATTACCCTGCAGTTATAGGCGCTGTATGTCTGAAAGCAAGGATTGTGCTGTGCCTTGCGACAGCTATATACAGCTGCGGTTGGACCCCTGTACGAGACAGTGACATGACATGTGGCCAAGTATGGCTGGATTTTTTTTCATACTCGGAATTAGCAGTTGCCTCTGCATTTAAACACCAGTCCAAGTGACACACACATTCGTGAACACACACACAACCGAACACAACACCCGGAGCAGTGGGCGACACCCATTTTTTGCCTCGCAGCGCGCCGGGGAAGCAGTTGCCGCGGCGGTCGGTGCTTTGCGCAAGGGAACGTCAGTGTGGTATGGAAGGTGGGAAAGTAGCGAGAGGCGAGAGACAGTTCGACTCACAACCCCCACCCACATACAGTTAGTGTGGCGTTGCTGTTACACTTTTGGTGTACGGTCCCGACTCTCGCTAACACCATTACGGTCCGATGACACCCCCAATGCTATTGGAGCCCGATGACCTACCCAGCGTGTGACTGAAAATGTTACGTACAGCTTACCATAGTGTGAATGCTGCTGTAAGCGGACGGGTGAGAGCGATGATTTTTAGTAATTCGGATTATAATGGGACTCTATACGGTCTGTTTTACGTGGACTGCAGTTGCATGTGCCCTTTTGTAAACATAAATCCCAGTCATACGCGTATGTTATGAGTAGGCGAGAAAGAACATGACAAAACAAGCAAACGCTACTCTAAAGTTCATCAAAAACTCGAGTTTACATTTCTTCCCAGTGGCAAAATTCTTAATATGGGAAAATTGCTAACTGAACCAAGGTCTGTATAGTCCAGAAAAGACGGTATTGTAGTCTACTCTCACAGATCAGGACACAGCCTCATCCATAAATGACGCTGCAACATGTTGACTCATTGTGGGTTGAATATGTCTGAAACAGTGCTGACTAGAATACAATTTACTTAACCCACTGTGAGTTTAACGTTTGTGTCGTTTTGGAAGGACAAACAAAAGAGTCGGTCGCTTTCACAACGACACACACAGCGTCACACACCGCGGCGGGCTAGATTTGTGGAGCCGGTCGGCGTGGCCGGGGCTTGGAGTGGAGGCACAGGCGGCTTGGTGTTTGAGAATGGCGTGTACCCTGGTGGGGGCTATTCGCGAGAGCCCTAGCCAACATGTGACAACCCAGCTTGGAAATCAGCTGCTATCCACGTGAAAGCAGCACAATCGCGCGATCCACAGACTGAAGTTTGTGTAGAGAGGCATTTCTCTACCACAGAGACGACAGCTTACGGATCAGTCTCTAGGCATGGTGAAGGGATAACATCCTCTTTTGGGGAGGCTCCTCAAACAAAAGTGTTTCGGCGTTCACAACGAAAAGTGATGACCAGGTGTCTTCACGACGGGTCTGTGATGGCAACCACATGAAACTGTACAGGCGGAGAGTAAATAGTTACGCCCTTCGTTTCTTTCGACCTGTGAACATTGGGGTGGCGTTATGCCCAGGCACAAACTCTTCACCACGATTGCGTTGGACGGGACAGGTGGGCTGGCGTCGTTATGAATGAGCCATTTTAGGTAGGGCGGTGGTTGAACTCCTTAACTTTTATAAAGCATATCTTTTTTGGTTTGAGACTTTAGTCTTTGCCACCTTTGACACGCACTGTTTTTATGCACACCAGACTTGGTTAACAACTCCAAAGGACGAAAGGACAATCTTAAACTCGCAGCATGTGATGAGTCCCACTGTATATATTGTTGCTAGACTTACTATTGATCATATTTGGGGTTAAGGGGGGACAAAACTTGTGTGGTCCCAGATAAGTACAGAGAGAGCGCACCTTAGCAACCACACAAGAATGCCCTGGCAACTACCCAGAAGGCAAACAACACACTATATTTACTGATATTACCATAGAAACCACATAGGAATGTCCTACCTATATATTATTTTTTTGTTTGTTTGTTTTGTTTCTTTATTAAATTGTATTATTACTGAACAAACCTGACTACATGGAATGACAGCAGTGTGCAATTTTTTAAATTCAGACCAGGTAGGAAAAAAAAAACATTCAACTGCACATTTACAGCATAACGTCTCGTTGTGTAACAGTAAATTTTATGACTCTAAACTCTGGAAGCATTTTTGCAAATGTTTGTGAGGTGTAACATGGAGCATTATGCACATGACAAGCGAGGATGTGGTGTACATATAAAGAAGAAATCAGCTGTGAATTGCTAGCAATGTCAGACGTGTCAAGTGGTTCCAGCCCAAGTGATTGTTTAGGATTAATGGTGCAGTCTCTAGTGCATGTACTTTCTATGGAAACTCAAGTAGTCGGAGATAGGCCCTTGTGTGTGGCTGTTAGTAAAGAAGACAGGAACGCCAGAGCAGGGTGATGAATGGCCCAGCGCTGGCTCCAAATCTGTATGTGTGTATGAAACAGAGATATTAAGACTGTGAATACCAAAGGTTTCAAGCACACCTGTCTCCAGCTTTTGGTTAATGAGAGGCAAACTGGCCATGTGTGCCATGGAGCAGAAAATATCGAGCCTGTTTCCACCACAGAATAAAAAAATAAGTAATTTGACTTTATATTTGCGAAGCGTGACTGTTTTAAGCTTTACATTCTGCAAAATATTCAAAATTTGCCTAGAAAAAAGTCAGAATTGCGAGCTGTGAACTCGTAATTGCACGATAGAACTTGCACTTCTGACTTTATAACTTATAATTCTGAGTTCATAACAAAACAAAGTCAGAATTAATAAAGCAGCTTTGTTTGTGAACTTCTTTTCAATGTGGAATAAAGGGAAAATACATTTCAAAACAGTAGTTTATGTGACCAAAAAAGTGCAAAAAATTTTCACTTGGAAATTTTGAACATCAACACAACCCCATACTTGTTCTCCTGAATGGTTCTTCAAAGAAAGCAGATAAAGATGAGTGTGAATAATCATTACTCTTGAGTCATTGCCACGATGATCACTGATCCAGTTCATGGAATGATTAATTGATGAATCTAACAAATCCAAACTCAATTCACGGAATTGTGATCTGACCTCAAGGTTTAATACTAATTTGAAGGATGTTCGGAATATATTGACCTGGAATATAGAGATGATATCATATGAACACTTATGTGCATTTCATTTTGTTGAAGTCAAGGCCTAATTTTTCTTGTTGTGTGCACATTACAAAAAGAGTATGTAGTTTGGAAAAACCTGAGGTTGAGTAAATTGATGGTAATTTCATTTTGGGTTGAACCTCCTACATTAAACGTTATGCTAAAATAGCAATGGGTGGACTTATAACATCCTATTAACGAAGGGCCTCAGCAGCACCAAAGCTTTGATCAGTGACTTACACACACTTCTGCCTACAATCGATTCAGGATGTTGAATCAGACCTTCTATACCGCGGGAGTCTGCAATGCATGTTACTATGCAAGTGCTGAATACAGATGAGACAGTAGAGACACTACAAAATTCATACTCTTAACATCTCCAACATGCGTATTGCAGGTTCGAAGGCCACACAGGTGTTCAGTTCTCACTGAATCTCATATTGTCAGTGACTCTCTTGTGCAATTTACATAAGCTGACAAGTGACTGTTTATAATGACAATGACTGCAGCGATATTATTACTTCATTTCGATATACTGATTTGGTGCAAACAAAATAAAACACGGATTCGTCAAGAACGACATTAATCAACCCACTCGGTACAAACACTTATATATTCTATTTGTAGTAGAAAATAACAATTTACGGATTTGAGGGACCTGAACGTGAATGAAATAGACAATGAGATATTCACTTCTTAATGTTTTGTTTCAAAGGGCCGGTTTCAGTTCGTGGCATAATAATATAAACACCAGCACTATGAACCAAGTGGAATAGAATGAATCATTCCTCATACTTACTATTTGTTCAAAACCATTAATTTCGAATTAAGTTTAGGAACTTTGGTGGCATGCTCTGAGACTCGCAACATGTTTACGTTGTCTTGTTCCTAAGAGCTTTTGGTTTGAAAATATTATTTCTTGCGCTTGGCACAGTCCAAAAAATAGGAGCGCGAAAGTAATACTTGGGAGGAGTGCAGGAGTCTGTAGTGTTCAGTAAATGTTACCCGTGATTCAAAATGGGACATTTATTCATTCAGACTAGTTTGTGTAAATGTCAACTTATCTCCCCCGAGTAGTTAGCGCAAGGTATCTATAGACACAGACAGCTTTGTGTTGACTATGGAATAAATTGCGATTGATGGTACTTTTAGAGGCCGTTTTTTGGACATTGTTTGGACGAAGTGCTCCAGCCTTCTAAGTAGGAGCTGTGCGTCTGTATGGAACTAAAACCTTGTGTGCAATTTCTTTGATGATGATGACCGAAATTTTAGGATTGCCACCCTCTACTTAAAAGCTGAGGTGGGCAAACAGGGATGCGTGTCAGGGCCAAATGAAAGGAGTGAGTATTGCCCGCCGGAGGAATAATTTTATTACAACCACTATACCTAAATGATCATACGACACGTTACCCCCTTGGTATAATCCACCACACATTCCTTATCTGATACCCTCCCGCTTTTATTGTCTTCCTGACTGGGTTTATAAAATATCTAGGTTTTGTTTTGTGTTAAATGTTCCATGATTCTTCCACTTGTTCAACCTTATTGCTGAAAGGTAATGACTGAAAAAAAATAGTTTGACGTAGCATGGAGGCATTGTACATAATGGCAATCTGCCCAGCATGGGCGGACCGGTGGGAGTCTCATTGAGTCAAAGTCAAACAAGGCAAATACATATCATTAAATTAGGCTGAGGACTGTGGAACGCATGTCAATCGGAAACACACAGCCAACTACCTGGAAATTTGGGGCACTACATGCCCAGATACTGTCAGGGAAAAACGGAACTGTATGGTCACACTTATCCTCTTCCTTACACTCTGTAGCCCCTGTAGCGATATCAGACCGAAATCAGAAACATATAAGATTTGTTAAAACCATGATGAGGACCCACGAGCGAGTCACAAAAAATTCACAGGGCCCAAGAAAACATTGGGATGTCATAAAAGCAGCACTCCGAGCCATTAGCCAGGCTAAGCAAGCTCTATGGATTGACTTTTTCCCCCACCTCATGACAAAGAACAGACTTTCTGAGTTTCCTTACAGACCTCTTAATCTCTGGTATTCATACATTCACAGAATGGACGGCACGGAAAATGCCTTTCCATGCACCTAAATGACACTAAAAGGACTCGAGCAACTAAACATTGCTATATATATACCCCCATATCATGTATGTAACCCACATATGACTTATCAGGTCTTAATCATTTATTGTGAATGTATTGTTAATAAATATTGAAAGGCTTATTTGCGGAGGTTGTATTCATGTTTAGTATGTGTGTGTTTGAATTTTCTTGCTTAAAACGTTTCTTCCAATCAATTCTTGGTCAAATTTATCATATCCTCGTGATAGAAATCATGTCAAAAATCATACTCTACCAGAGCGGGAAAAACGAGGACTCATCCCCCCCCCCCCCGTGAATGATCCGATGAAAAACAATGATTTCACTAGCAATGTGGGAAGTAAGCGAATATACAAAACCCCTCCGAGCAACAGCCACATCTAATTGGTCAAAGACCATTGGGGTGGTTAAAACAGCCAGGTTAATATAGAAACACCATCAAAATACTCCTTTGGTGCCTTTGTTTCTCTGGTTCTCTTCCTTCAATCCACATTCTTTCTCTACTTTTTACGCCGCATCGATTGAGCTATGCTCTTAATCATTGTTCTTTAGTTTTGATGTGTTTGGTTTTCTGGCTTACCCGCCCAGATCCTCCGACCCCAACCCATCGCTCGTTTTTTTGATTTGTGTTCAGTCTTCTTTGCACCAACCCTTTTTCTCTTTGGTTCTCTTTTCAGTTCGCGGATACTGTCCCAGTCGTTTTTTGGTACACCGCGTGACTTCGTATATTTTTTGTGTATTTTATTTTCGTTTGGAGTTTCGTGTTTGATGTTAAGCTCTTGCTAAACGCCGCTCTCGAACAAGCAGTGACGTCTATACACGTAAACTGAAGTACCACCAGATCCGTTTGTCGCCAGCAACGCCCCATACCCAACTGGCTTACACAGGACTGAACACCTCAGCCATCACCCAGCAACTACGGGCACAACATTTACCTTTCAAGCAGCCCCCAAGGACGGGAAACCCCGACACTTATGAAACGAATTAGTACTGAGATAGCCTGACAACTAGTTGCATTTAATCTGCCACTATTTGAACACCTCATTGAGGCAACTCCAGGCGAGGGTTTAATAACGTGATTGTATGGTTGTTCAGATACATGCAATTGCACCTATTGCTTAAACTTGGCGTTCACATTTCTTATCTAAACCTAATTATTTCTCACTTTCTCTCTTTCTGCAAAACCGCTCGTGGTGATCGTTAGACTAGTTTATATGTCTTAGTTTTATCTAATAAAGCCTTATTTATATTGAAAAGTGAAGTATCTTGTGTTTTGTGCTCACAGGTTAATGTCTTAAACTGCCGATCTTGTTATTGTGCTAATTAATAGTGTTTTCACTATGTTTTGGATATAAATATCCATGCAGAATTTATGTTATACGGCTCGTACAATGAATCGCTGGCCGTCTCAGTGACAAGCCGTAAAACAGTGATTCTGTCGCTACATTGCCGCTTACATATTAATGGGGGAAGTCCCCTTAAAAGGCTGTACGATATTGATGGACTTTTGAGCTATGTAATTGATTGCCTCCGGGTTTCCACTTTAAACCCTTCACACCAGTACTACCAGTAATGATGCGTTTTACAGCTGTATCTGAAGTAACACACTTAACAGGTGAAACAAAAGAGTGTACCCATTGTTTCAACACAAGGTCATAACGAACGTTCCGTATTTTTCCAGTGAAGCACCATTCGAGCATCATATTTCAAAACATACCAGTAAAGTTTCGCCGCGTCATCATTAACTGGAAATTACCTCTTAAGGGCTGTGCCTCCCGGTGTTGTGTTTGTAAACATTGACGGGTATACGTGGTCAGTGTTTTTGCTGATGTTTTAATTTTTGTGTCAAACATTCACATTCATATTCACTGTCAGAATGTTATGATTGGCCCAGAGTAGATGTCTCGCATCAGCGTGTTCAAAACTTGTATGTGCTCATACTGGTAATCTTGTGCTGCGTTCACACAGAGCGCATTACCAGTAGTTTACTGGTAATGTTGCAACTTCTCATACCGGAACAAACTTACCGGTATTTTTGAAAAGGTCCTGTTCACTTTACCTCTTAATAGTAATTTACCGTAAAATCTGTATGTGTGAAAGGGGTTTGTGATTCACATTTCAGCATGTTCAGCAATCTATAGTTAATTGCCCAGTCCTAAAAACAGCAGAGTGTGAAGAGTGTTGACTATTATCAGTTGACGATTAATGAGTTTTCTGATGTGTAAGTTATGTGTCAAAGAGTCAAGTATAAACCGATGTACACAACATGTAGTGTGTAATAGATTCTGATCCACTGACATATTAATGATTATTCAGCTGTTAAACAGAATAACTGACAACACTCATTACTTATTTTGTTGCCAAATGTCATCATCTACTATTTTCAACTATAATTTTTTTAAATGAAATATAATGGCTATAGAAATACCATAGACTTACATTAAAGGAGGGTCCCAAGTCATATCTATCACTGGTTGGAGACACAGAGAAATAGATATGTGTGCTCTTTTGACTTGGCCTAGTAGTAAATAATGACTTAGCAACAACCCAGAACACTAGTTTCATAGCGATAAATGCATGCAAAACAAAGAGTGATGTAATTGCTGGCCTCCACAGCAATTACATAACCTTTCTCCCGCCCCTATATCATAGATGGGTCGGATGGCTTTTGCAAGCAGAGAAAAACAACAGTAGGGTTCCTGTGGCATGCTGTGGGTGAAGAAGAACAGTGTGACATGTTTGTGTTGTTGCATGTGTCATTAGCGCTACTGTGTATCGCTATTGTACATCGGATCTTAAAGAAGGGCGTCTGTGCATCACATGCATATACTGGAGGAAGATATTCAGACGGCTGCATTATTGCAATTGCAATAATGAAACCAAGGAATATTACACTTCTAAACTGATATATTTGTGCCACACCACTGCTTTAAATGCGATTACTGCTCTTATTGCAAAACTCAGAGCAACAATTTCCTCTTTAACTTTAGGTTTTGCAATAGCCTGAATCCACTATCAAATATTAGATTATAAGAGATCAGAATCCAAACACAATATGTAAAATTAGATATATTTCAAGATAAAATATATAATGGTAAAATACAACCATACGGAAAAGAGCCAGAGCCGAAGGAAGTAACTCAGTCAACATGCTGACACAAAATCTGCTCATGTCCAGATGGTTTCATCCACTAAAACCAGACCGCTTGGTTAATGTGGAGTGACTTTAACATACATTACTGCAAGCAAATGTGCCAGCTATGATGTAACCTTGTCCCTTGAATGGAACTGCTACAGGCCTAGCTCGTGAAAATGAGCTCATATTTGAACAACAGGAATTTAACTCATTACATATGTACATTTAACATTTTAACTAAGGTTTTAACCTCTGTATATGGTTAACTTTCACCTCTGATACTAAATAATTCACACTTTTGGATCATGCATTATCTACTCAATAAAGGTACATGCTAATAAATGCATTAAGGTTTTAGAGATTCAAGACACTGCTTGCATTCCTGAATATGGCATGTGGTAGAGTTCAGTTTGTCCTACAGGATAATTTAAAGGACCAGTCCACCCTATCACGTGCCCACAAATGGATCCTCTGCAGTAAATGGGTGCTGGCAGAGTCCAAACAGCTGATAAAAACATCACAATCATCCACACGACTCCAGTCCATCAATTAACAAGTCCATCCAGTGAACTGAAAAGCTGCATGTTTGTAGGAAACACATCCACCAAGACATTTTTAACTCCAAAGTGTTTCTTCCAGTTAAACAAGTCCTCTATCCCTAATATTGCTTTCTCCAGTGAAAAAGTCGTGTCGTCTGAATCAGGAGAGAAATATGCACAGATCAAGCAATGTTTAGAGCAAATAAACAGTCTAAAGCAAACAAATATGTTGGTGGATTTTGATGTGAGAGGACAACGGGATATGGACTTTCTCAATATTAGTTAGAAAGACAGAGAAACTATAGAAAATTTTTTGTACTTCCCGCCACAGCTTTCATCTTAAAGCAATAATTCATTTATTTTAATTACACAGCAAGAATTTGTGCATATGCAATTTTGTTTTTCACAAGTTTGTGTCACTCTCAGCAGTAATGATCAAATGGACATATACATGAAAAGTATTTAAGGGTAATCTCTCAATTGTTTTCATGTTTCCACTGAATTATTATTAGATATGAGACACTGATATTTAGTCAATATTTTCAGGGTGACCTGAATTTATTTTTAAGCCATAATTTTGTGTACATTTTTGGAGAAGAGCAATGATGCAATGGATTATTTAAAACATTGAGGACCCAGTTTGTTCTTTCAGTCCATGTTGTTCATATTCAGCCCAAATTGCCTGTCAATAATAACAATTTCTTTGTCACTTATGTTTTTTTTTTTCATCATTAAATAGCAGTTTGACACTAGGCAACATGGATAGGGCTTGCTAGTATCTGAACTTAATTTCACACATTGTGAAGTATCTGCAAGTTGCCTGATTATACTTGATCACATTATTTCAATTCATGTTTCAAAATTATACTTTCAGCTATGAACCCATAGTCATGTGAATGTCCCTCCTGCTTTGAGAGTCACTATTATCAGCTCAATACGACTATATTGTACTCGGTGTCAATTAGATTTTTAGTTCCCTTGCAATTTATAATATCGCTCTTCAATCAGTAGAGCTCTGAGCAACTCACATCATGTGTATTATTTTGTGTTTTACTTTGCAACAATGGCTTCAGCTACTCTTTAACAAATTTGATCACAGATTTGGTTAATTACTATTACAATTAGAAAAGAAAAGAAAAGTTTGTGAATAGTGTTTTCTGTCTATAGAATGACATTTTTTTTTCTAAACATTTTTTTTTCCTCAACAACTTGTTTTTTATTTATTTATTTATTGTGCAAATCCATGATCCCATGGCCCCTGGAACCCCACTGATGTTTTATGCAAAAGGAAGAAAAAATGATGCATCATCGTTGATTTGTGCCCATTATCCCGATTTAGTCTTGTGATCATGTCTATTTATGTTTGGACATCAAAACCATACAATAAAAAAATAAAAAAAACTCATGTATTTTGTTGCATTTTTGGATTTTTATAATGACCTGAATTTTAATGGTATCAAAGTTTTCATGTAAACACCCAAAATAGTCATTAACCTCAACATGTCATGCTCCATAAAAATGTTAAACTAGAAATTAATCTAAATGATCTAAATGTATTTAAGACATATTATTTAATATGACTATTAATTATTATTATGATTATTACTATTAATAATCTAATTGTTTAATCTGACTAAATCAACCTGAATACATAAAGCTGGACCAAAGAATAGAGCATTAAAGGTAATTATTTCTGAATTAACCGGTTTTATTCCAGTCAAAGTTATTGCTTAATGTCTAAATCAGCCTGAATTACTTTTGATTAGATGAATAACAAGGTGTTTGAGTCAGATCAAATAGAAATCGCACCTTCCATTTCACATTCCAGTGTACTTGTTCCTTTGATGTGATTTTAATTGTTATTTTGCATCCCGCTGACTTTCATGCACAAAAAAGGAAGAAGAAACTCTAGTTTTGTCTTCCACCACAAAATATCTGAAAGAAATTGAATAGGAAGCAGAACATTGCATCATTGCTGATTTTTGCCCATTATCCTGATTTTGTCATGCAATCATGTCTATTTATGTCTGGACATCGAAAGCCTAACATTTCAAAAACATGTCATGTGATTTCCACCATTTGTGGATTTTTATAATGACCGGAATTTTAATAATATCAAAGTTTTGTTATACATGTTAACACACACAAAAACCCATTTAAACCAATGAATTTCATTGGCTCCACCAAAAAATGTTAGTTAACCAAAAATATCCTTCATTCTGTAAAATCTAAAACATTTGAAGGCATATTAAAGTTTTAGACACATTATTTAATATATAACTTTTAATAATCTAATAATTTAATGTGACTAAATCAACCTGACTACATTAGGCTAGAACAAATAATTAAAGTTATTATATTTAATATGTCTATTACTTTTGATTAGATTAATAAAAAGTCATTTTTTGAGTCAGATCAAATAGAAATCGCATCTTCCATTTCACATTCCAGTGTACTTGTCCCTGTGATGGGATTTTAATTAGTATTAACCAATTTATAATCTTGTTTTGTAGTGTATAAGAAATCCATCAGTAATACAATAAGTAATACATCAGTATCTTTATATAGGACATTATAAAAAGGACCTCAGTTTGGCAATAAAGATTGTTTGTTAATGTCCCGTTTCAACCAAATATTCAAATGGTAATCATATGCAAATAGTAGAAGTAGGAAAGCCATAATAAAACACTTAGTGACTGGTATCTAGACCATATTTCTGCAACAGAATGTATCTAATGACGGTCTAGATTAGATACTTTGAACTTATACTTTGAAGCATTGTTCTAAAAACTCAAGGCTGCAATTGTATCTACAATTCTCAAATATGAGAGCCGGAGATGTGTCTTCTTTCTGTGCTTCACACGCTGATTCATGTTATTGCACTTGACAGAGTTCATTTCCAAGAGGAAACCATCAAACTGTCTGCTCATCGCTGGGGATATTACGGTCAATTTTGATATGAACAGCCTAACTGCAATGGGAACACATTACATTCGGAAGCCTGGAATGCAGATGCATGATTATGTCTATTACAAACATCAATTTCCATCACATTGCTCAACCGAATGTTCCCTGTCATGTGCACAACACTGCCATACCTACCTACGCTTCTTTGTAGATTTGTTGCTTCATATACTTCATCCCAGCAGCAAAATGCCATTGGTAGATCCCAAGTTTGATGGATTGGGAACATAATTCTACTCCCAACATGGTTTGCATCCTTCAGTGACCTCCTACAATAGCCGTCCACCTGAGATATGACTTTTACTATATTACATTCAGCAACTGTGACTCTTAATAAGAATATGGATTACAGCATGAATCCGATTTATAGTCACCTGATTATATATTGGACGACTGCATCATGCAATGTCCACTTCATGCCATATTTCTGCTATTTACAGCCTTCTTTTTTGCAGTTTAAGCAAATTATTGTTGATTCAGAATGTGAGAACTAAGGTTAATCTCATTAAAAAGGCAGCAAACTCTGATCAGGTCTTCAGCGTCATTCTTAAAGGATTACATTTGGGTCTCGATTTTTGTTGTGATCTGCATTTTAGGCTATGATAGGGCTATTTTAAGATACAAAACATTACCTAGATATCCTTTAAGTGAAATCTTAAGAATTATACTGTATGATTTTCTCACCGAGAGAGAAAGCTGTGTCCAAGTTCATCACAGATGTCCTTATAGCCAAATGGGGTTGGTGTCACTTGCTGATATTGGTTTAATCAATGGGATATATTAAGGTTTGTGATAGAGAATGATGATTCAGGGCAGACTGGAGTTTTTAGCATGAGGAGAGGGCGGCTCACTCTGACCCCGTCAGCTAATGATGGATGAGGGACTGCTGCAATTTCATTGGCCAATCTCTGAGCCATTAAGTGATCGCCAACATTCCGTAAAAACAGCCTGTTCCCTTATACTCATAGTTGGACTGAGGAGGAAATTTTGTTGCAGAGATGGCACAATTACTACAAGATTTTGTTGTTTTTGTTGGTGCTGAATATCATAAATTGGTTCAATTATTTGAACATTTACTGTAGCATATCGATTAATATTTACACTATCATAGTTGCATTAATATTAGTTTCATCATTCAGTAAAATGTAAAAAAATATATATGTTAAATTAATTAAACTGCACATAAATATATTCATAAATCAATGTATCAAAATATTATTGATTATTCCCATACTATATTCACAAATATAAAGATTTACTGAGAAAGTGAAGATAATTTCAATCCAGTTTTTCAAACCAGAGCTTATATCTCACAATTCTCTTTTTTTTTCTTGCGTGAAAGTAGATTTGTGAGTAACAGTTGTGAGACTTTGCCATTTTAAACTGCGATATAAATGGCTATATAGATATAAACAGTAAAAACAAAAGCAATTTTGAGGGGGAAAAAATCAGAATTGCAAGATGTTATCTTGCAATTATGAGGTATAAACTTGCAATTTTGAGAAGAAAAGTCTGAATTGTGAAATAAAAAGTTGCAATTATCTTTTTTTTTTTTTATTATTGCAGAAGTGGTCATTCTTCCTAATGTAATTTCCAAAATCTTCCAATAGCCTGCACATAAATGTCTACATTTTCGGTTTTCGAATATGTTTTATTATATTTTGAGAAAATATTGTGTAAATTGAGTGTTCAGTTAAAGTCAGCATTTTTTATACATCTAATTTACAATAGTTAAATGATTGTTCATATTGTTACATTATCCTGTTCAAGATGGCAATATCTTTTTGCCAGACTGTTACTGTAAATAAACATTTTGTTATTAAAAGACTTAAAATACAAAAGTAGTTAGTTTGTTAGTTGGTTGGTTGCAGTACATAGGCCAATAAACTGTTAACATTTGCAATGTAAACATACTAAGAACATGGATGAAAACATAAACGTTTGGGAGACCTGAAAAGTGCAGATATCTCATTGAGGCAAATGTGATGAACAAATTTGTTGCACATCAGCGCCCTAGGAGCTTGGGTTTACAGAGTCAAGAATGATAAGTGTGTGAAATAGCGGGATGGGTGTTAATGTGGTGATCTGTCACTCCATTGATCCTGCCTGAATCCCATATCCTGAAGTTCTGATGTGGGCTTTTCAAGTCTCTAAAGCTAAGGGCTCAGTTTCTGTCCAAAAATGCCATTGAAGTATGGAAAGGAATCCCCTAGCGTCAGAAATGATCATGGATTATTGGGTCAGTGTGAGCAGGGAGCAAAAGGACACATTCTCATTTATCATTCTTCGATTTTAAGCACATCAGTCTCCCTTATATTGAACATTTCATTTGAAACACGTTTGCCTCTAAGTCATAGTAAAGTAAAAGCTCAGAGCACTAAAAGTTGAAGGCCAAGATTGTTGAGGCCTTACTGATTGAATTCTGTAACATGCTGCATAATGTAACAATTCTCTGCAATTGTCAAATGTGTGTAAATGTTGGCTTTGGCGAGTAAATAAAACACACTAGTTATCCGGTAACTTTAGGAACTGCAACATAATTTTAAAAAATGAATGATAAACTGACTCTCTCTGATATAAGTGATGTACACAACAGTGTTATTTTAGTATTATTTATTATTATTCCCTATTACAGTATTTATATATAATTATTGTTTTATTTTATATGTTTCGATTTTCATTTTAGGTTTATAATTTACTGTATTGCTAATGTTTGGGTTTAGCATTATATTTTTCCTATTTTAAAAATAGCTAGGTTTAGCTTTAATTCAGTTATTTTAACTTATTTATTTGAGTTAGTTGCCATGACAAAATTTCTTAAACATTTTTCATTTAAGTTTTTTTTTTTTTTAAAGCAACTACTTATTCCAGCTTTAATTCAATTGATGAAAACCCATTTTTAACAGTTTTTTAGTTTGTGTTACTGATATTAACACTGGTGCACAAATCAAATTGAAGTCATGCAAACCATCAGCTTGCATATTTTCAAACTTTGGAAGCCGGTTTTCATCTCTGAAAATAATAATTAAATAAATAATTTATGCATTTAGCAGACGCTTTCGTCCAAAGCGACTTACAGTGCATTCAGGTTATACGTTTTTTACCAGTATGTGTGTTCTCTGGGAATCGAACCCACAACCTTTTGCACTGTTAACAAAATGCTCTACCACACAGCCACAGTTAGCTTTATTTATTTTTTTACCCTGAGGCAAAAATTGACTTCCATATTTAAAAACTTTTATCTAAATGGAAATTTACCAACAGAAATGTTTCTAGGATGCCTTTTTTTGAAGTAGGCAAAATATGTCGGGTGTCAGTACTTTATCCGCACCTTTAATCTTACTACATGCCATTTGTGTTCAGTGTGTTAAACCCCGGTGAAAAGTGAAAGTGGGACACTCTTTGCAATTTAAGTTTTTTTTTGTTTATTGCCTCAGTCTCCACATTTAAGCAATATCACTGAGAGAGAGAAAAACGTAGAAGGACAGGGTGGGGAAAAAAAGATCAACATCTTACATTTTCCTTTCTAGAGCTTTCTTTTTAAAAAAATAAAAAATACTCTCCAGCACAGAGGAAACCTCTATTTGTGAGAAACATTGTATCGGACGGCTCATTGTTCTCCTCACCAGCTGCTTTTCTCACCCAAGTAGATATATGGCATATTCAATAAGGGAATTTATTCTCCATTTGTCCAGCAGAGGTCTAAATCTTTGCTCTGTATACACCATGTCTTCCGGGACTACCTAAATGTGACAGTGAATGAATTCAGCGGGGAAGGGTGTAATTTGTCCACAACAATAATATAGAGTGGTTCGCTCTGCAGGCGGTGGGCTGTAATATAGCTTGCTGTAATGTAGAGAAACAGTCGCCCTCCGGGGTTCAATAACTGCTTATTACTCCTGCCTCCACTTCAGAAGCATCACGATCACCATCAGCCCAGTGGCCTCCCACATTATAACTCTGCACTATCGACTGGAGTTTCTGTTATTCGCTAAGCCTGTTGAGCAAATCCCTGTTTGTGGTCATGGTTCCACAGGTCCATGATCTAATAGAGGATGTTAGGGAATTGTCCTCTCCAGCTCTCATTTGTCTTCATATAGAGGCAAGAGCCGAGCTGGTCAGTTTTCAGAAACAGGTTATAATGACATATTGATGAAGCCAATTAATTATTTGACCAAAATAAGAGGGATCATACAAGATGCATGTTATTTTTTTTTATTGAGACGACGCTGAATAATATATTCACATAAAAGGGTAATGTTTACATATTTCCACGACAGAGAAATAATGAGTTGAATTTAGAAAGATGACCCCGTTCAAAAGTTTATGTTGGCCTGATTCTTAATACTGTGTTGTTACTTGGATGATCCACAGTGTAACGGGGCTGACGAGATGAGAGGCATGCGGATCCATGTGCAAGCTTTATTTCACAAGAGAAGTGGTCAAACACTGGCAAGGTCGATCGATGGTAAACAGGTATATGGCGGGCAAACACAAGAATAGTCCTAGGGCTATACGTAGGTCACCGATCGGAAGACAGAATCACAGGGGCGAGACGAGAGTGAAAAATCCAGGAAAACAGGCAAAGAACAGAAACCACAAAAACAGGCAAGGCAAAACAAGGAAAAACAGAGACTCGGAATGGGGTACGGGCTAAACAATACTCAGCAGAGAATGGTTGTTTGAGTGGGTGTTATATAGTGAGTGAGTGATATGAAACCGCTGTGTGCAATCAGTGCTGTGTGCAATCAGTGCTGTTTGCAATCAGTGCAATGAATGATGGGATTATGTAGTCAGGGGTGATATGCAACAGTTTGTGTTGTGCGAATGTCAATGTAATGAAAGGGTGACCTCTGGTGTTGATTGAACGGAAGTCCATGGACAGGATTTGTGACAGAGCCCCCCCAAGGAGCATTATCCGATTCTCCAAACACTATACGATTCATGGTGGGTGGCGGAGCGGAGGCGGAACGTGGAAATGACGGAGGGCCAAGTCCAGGATCTGATAGACAGGGACTGTAGCAGAGCGTGGACAGTAGCCAGGTTGAGCCGGCAGTACATGTGGAGCTGAGACCCCCACGTCATAGCGAACGAGGAACCGAAAGATCCCCGGTCGGAGCAGAAGACCACCATAGCCAGACAGTAGACCACCACGGCGGATCAGAGAACCACCACGGCAGAGCAGAGAACCACCACGGCGGAGCAGAGGACAACCAGACAGTAGACCACCACGGCGGAGCATAGGACCACCACGGCGGAGCAGAGGACGACCAGAGCCAGACAGTAGACCACCACGGCGGAGCAGAGAACCACCAGAGCCAGACAGTAGACCACTACGGCGGATCAGAAGACCACCACGGCGGAGCAGAGAACCCCCACGGCGGAGCAGAAGACCACCACGGCAGAGCAGAAGACCACTACGGCGGAGCAGAAGGAACAGGAAACCTTCTTGGTGAACCACACCGATCAGGAGATCATGGCGGAGACTGTAACAACGAGAGTGCAGAGACAGACAACACAGACAGAACCTTGGGGTTGATAGACAAGACTGAGCGTTCAGAGGCAGCCTCCATGGCTGGGTCGGGACAAGACAAAAGTACACAAACGGCCTCCATAACCGTGACAAGACAGGATGAGTATTCCCAGACGGCCTCCATAGCCGTGACAGGATGAGCAGAGAGTTCACAAACGGCCTCCATAGCAGTGACAGGACAGGCAAAGAGTTCACAAACGGCCTCCATAGCCGTGACAGGACAGACAAAGAGTTCCCAGATGACCTTTTTGGCCGGAACAGAACAGGCAGAGAGTTCATAGACGGCCTCCTTGGCCAGAACAGGACAGACAGAGAGTTCATAGACGGCCTCCTTGGCCGGAACAGGACAGGCAGAGAGTTCATAGACGGCCTCCTTGGCCAGGGGTGGAAAGGGAAGAGGGGGGGACGAGAGAACAGAACAGGCAGAGAGTCATAAGGCGGCCTCCCTTTGCCGAACAGGACAAGTGAGAGTTCCCCCCCCCCCCCCCCAAAATAAGGCAGTCTCCTTGGCCGGAACAGGACAAGCAGGGAGTTCATAGGCGGCCTCCTTGGCTGGAACAAGACAGGCAGAGAGTTCATAGACGGCCCCCTTGGCCGGAACAGAACAGACAGAGATTTCATAGACGGCCTCCTTGGCCGGAACAGAACAGGCAGAGAATCCATAGGCGGCCTCCTTGGCCGGAACAGGACAGGCAGAAAGTGCGTTGCTGGGCGCCACCACCACGCAAGGAACTGAGGCAAGTGTCGCCATCTCGGGAGGTTCTGCAGCCTGTGCCGCCACCTCTGAAGAAACTACAGTGGGCACCATGGTCTCTGGGAGCACAGCAGTGGACACCATTACCTCGGGAGGTTCTGCAGCGTAAGTCGCCACCTCTGGAGATGTTGTAGCCGGTGCTGCTCCCTCAATCAGATACAGATACCACCATGATGGGGAAGTGGCTGCAACCGGGAATGAGTTCATGAACAGAAGGGTTAGAGTGAGTGGGTTTGGGGATACCAGCGGTGCGTGCAGATACCAGCGGTGCATCCCTCACACTTGATACCAGACTGGGATACCGAAGGGCTGACCTTGAGAATCTGGGTGTGACAGACAGGACGTGACATGACTCTGGATGATCAGCTGTGATGCGATGTGATTCTGGATGAATAACTGAGGTGTGATGTGACTCTGGACGAACAGTTGAGACGTGACGAGACTCTGGACGAACAGCTGAGACATGGCGAGACTCTAGAAGGTCAGCTGTGATGTGACGAGGCTCTGGCAGATTAGCTGAGACTTGACTGGACTCATGAATATCCGCTGTGACTAGACTTGACTCATGATGATCAGCTGTGACTTGACTTGACTCATGAAGATCAGCTGTGACTTGACTTGACTCATGACGATCAACTGTGACTTGACTTGACTCATGAAGAACAACTGTGACTTGACTTGACTCATGAAGATCAACTGTGACTTGACTTGACTCATGAAGATCAGCTGTGACTAGACTTGACTCATGATAATGAATTGTAACCTGAATTGACTCATGACGATCAACTGTGACTCGACTTGACTCATGATGATAACTGTACTAGACTCGAATCAGTAAGACACTGGTGACCTAGACTTGCCTCATGAAGATTAGCTATGACTTGACTTGACTCATGATAATGAACTGTAACTTGACTTGACTCATGACGATCAACTGTGACTAGACTCGACTCAGGAAGATCAACTGTAACTAGACTTGACTCAGGAAGATCAACAGTGACTTGACTGAACTCAGGAAGATCACTGTGACATGACTTACTCAGGACATGAATTGTGGAGGGAAACCAGTCAATTTAGCTCAAAGGGAATCATTTAAGATTTAAAGGGAACTCCACCAATAATATGTAAGGGAGTTTGGACAGAATCACTGTTTTACGGCTGATTACTGAGATGGCCAGCGATTCATTGAACGAGCTGTATGACATCAATTCTGCAGTGGATATTTATATCCAAAATATAGTGACAACACTATATATATTAGCACGTAACAAGGTCGGCAGTTTAAGACATTAACTTGTGAGCACAAACCACAAGATACTTCTCTTTTCAATACGAACAAAGCTTTATTCGACAAATCTAAGACGTATAAACTCATCGAACCACGCTGTCAACACACAAGTTCAGATAGAGAGAAAGTTAGGAAATAATTAGTTTAAGAGAATGAAATGTGAAATCCCAAGTTTACAGCAGTATGTGCAATTGCATAGATCTGAACAACCGTCAATCACTTAATTAAGCCTTGCATTGAGTCCCTCAATTAGGTTAAAATTTATATTAAATGCACCAGTTCAGCTAGGATCTGGAGGTACTTGCTTTCCTGTGTGCGGGGTTCCCTTCCTTGTCTGGTTGCCGAAAGGGGTTTCCCGCTTTTCTGATTGGCTGGAGGTTCAGTCTTGGGAAGCCAGTGGTTGGGCGTTGGCTGGCGACGCGGAGCTGTGGTCTGCAGTTGAAGTTTAGACGGCACTCTTTCTGAGACATGGCGTTGGGCAAAACTTAACTCGGAAACTCGGAAACTCTCAACAGAAATTAAAATAAACTAAAGTAAAGAAATAGAAGTAAAGTTTGATGAGACTAGGTGGTGTTTCTCCTCATGTTTTGGAGGAGCTGGCGTGTAAGCCAGAGCACGCTCAAAACTAAAGAAGCATGATTTAAAAGAAAAACAACAAGGCTCGAAAAGGCAAGAAGGAAGAGGGCGAGAGAGACACAAAAAGCTAAAAGCTAGACACAAAAAGCAAAGTTTGATGGTGTTTCTAGTATTTAAACCAGGCTGTTTAACGCACCCCAAATGGGGTTTTGACCAATTAGATGTCGTCGTTGCTCGGGGTGTTGTATATTCCTCCTCCCCATTCATAAATCAAATGTATTTTTATCGGTCACATGGTCCGCGTTTTCCCCGTTCTTTGCACAGTATAGTTTTGGACATGGTTTCTATAACAAGAATATGATACATTCGACAAAGAATTGATTGGAAGAAACGTTTCAAGCATGAATTCTCAAACTCACACATACCAAACATGAATACGAACCATTAAGCTATTCAATAGTTATTAAAAATACATACACAATAAATGATTAAGACCTGATAAGTCACATGTAGGTTACATACATAATATGGAGTTATATATATAGAGCAATGATTAGTTGCTCACAAGTCCTTTTAGCGTCATTTAGGTGCATATACGGCTTTCTGTGCCATTCTGTGAACATAAGGACATGTTCTGTGAATGTATGAAGACCAGAGATCAAGATGTCTGTAAGGAATCTCAGTCTGTTTTCTGTCTCCGAGGTGGGGGGAAAAGTCAATCCGAAGAGCTTGTGATCACTATCACTGGTTTACATGTGATGGTCACGCTGTGCATCTCTTTTGACCATTAATCTTAATTACTTGCCTCAAAATTGACAATCTCCTTGGAATTGGCAGTAAGTGTTATTTTGTTTTAATGCTGTGAGCTACTCAAAGCTGCTAGTTGGTTCAGGCTTGGGGCCAGGATCTGATTTATGAGAAAAGAGAAGAAAGAAAAAAAAAAGAAAAAAAAAAAAAAAGAAGCTCTGTGGTCTTGGGCCTCGTGGATTTGTCCTCATGTTTAAACCATGTTTTGACCAAGCTTAGATTGTCTGATTCGTCTGATACCCTAACACTTGTACTGACTTGACTAGACTCGACTCATCCGCTGTTACTTGACTAGACTCATGATAATAAAACTGTGACTTGAACCTGACTCATGATGATCACCAGTGACTTGACTAGTGCTGTTTGTGTCCTCCGCCATCTTTGAGTGTGCCCGCTGTCGTCGCCATCTGTGAGCGGTCTCGGTTACAGCCGCCATTTCAGTCCCACAGAATTGTGTTGCGTTCTTCCTCCGCACCACCCACAGTAACAAAGAGCCAACAGACAACAAAGCCATTCCATAGGTCCCTTAAACTACATTTACATTCCCCTCGCAGTAACTACTATTTTGTGGTTCATCATTCCAAACGGAACAAGTCCCTTTTAAAAACACTTCATCATAATATTGGAACTTGATAGATAGCACACAGAACCGGTGACCTACCCTCCATTAAATGCCTCCTGCCGAAGATGTATATCTGGTGACGGGTCATACCTGGCTGGCCAAGTCCTTTAGAAAAGCTCTGGATCCTTGTGGGCTGGTATTCTGTACCGTTTCGTGACAAGACCGAGATTCTGCTGATCCATTGCAGCTTATTTCACAAGAGAAGTGGTCCACACTGGCAGGGTCGATCGATGGCCAAACGTTATATGTCGGGCAAAACACAGAATATACTAGGGGCTGCGAGGTCCACTGATCGCAGACATAATCACAGGGCAAGACGAGAGTGAAAATCCAGGAAACAGGGCAAGATCAAAACTGATAGAACGGCACGGCAGGCAAGGCAAACAGGAAACAACAGAGACCCGACCGGGATACCGGCTACACACTACTCAGCGGAGAAGGGGTTTTTGAGTGGTGTTATATAGTCAGAGTGAGATGAAACAGAAGTGTTGTAATCTGGCAATGAATGTGGATATGTAGTCGGGGTGCTATCAACAGTTTGTGTTTGTTTTGCGAGAGTCCAATGTAGGAAGGGTGACCTCTGGTGGTGAATGAACGGAAGTCCATGGACAGGATTCGTGACACACAGCTTTTCTTTTTTTTTTGAAAAATGGATTTCAAAATCATACAGTTAATGTTGGAAAGGGTTCAAATATGCAAAAAATGCTTGAAAACCAAACCCATTCATACAAACAGGGACTACTGAACAACTATCACAAATCAAACAACAATAAAATAATTTTGAATAAAAAGCGACGTATTCCCAACTATTTTTTTATGTGAAATATTTTATTCAGGTCAGTACTAAATAAAAAAAGAGCATGCATTTTGTATGATCCCTCTCTTATTTTGGCAATATACTGCAAACTGTATATATTTCCACTCAATGAACTGCTGGTGCAAAACCGTTTTAGTGATCTGATCAATCTCTCTTTTTTTCTCCGCTATAGTGTGTCCTGGTACTGATAACAAGCTCAGCACGCTGTCAGATTTGGACCAGCAGTACAAAACTCTTCGCAAGTTCTATGAGAACTGTGAGGTGGTCATGGGTAATCTGGAGATCACCAGTATTGAAAGAAACCGCAACCTGTCATTCCTCAAGGTAAGTACTCGCAACTGTATCTTTTGATTAAGAATATAGTAAAAACAGCAATATTGTGAAATCTTATTACAAATAAAAAAGTACAACTTTAAAAAACTGATTTCTATCTATACGGGGTTGTATACAAAATATATATTCATGTATTCCTGGATGCAAAGCTGAATTTTCAGCAATCTTACCTCAATCTGTCAGTTACTACTCCTCGAAATCATTCTATATGCGATTTGCTGCTCAAGAACCATTTATTTTTGTTATCAATGTTGAAAACTGTTGTGCTACTTAATATTTTTGTGGAAAATAAAAACTTTTTTTGAAACTGAAGTCTCATATAACATTTTCAGTCAGTCAGTCATCAGTCAGACAGTCAGTCAGACAGTCACACATGTTGGACAAAGTGCTTTACAGTAATAAAAGCATGAACAAAACTTCCCAAATCCTTAACAGAAGAACAATGTTCAGTTTTCGCAATGTTTTATAAATTGAAGACAGCGTTCTAATGCTTGCCTAAAGCTTCTACTTCTATAGATGATGGGATGAATAGGGTGGGTGGATGGATGGATGGATGGATAGATAGATAGATAGATAGATAGATAGATAGATAGATAGATAGATAGATAGATAGATAGATAGATAGATAGATAGATAGATAGATAGATAGATACTTGCATTGTGCACCTTTTTTAAAATAAAGCAATGAACAAAATATGGCACATTATTATGTGTGACTAACAGAATACTACATAAATATATAAATAGCAGAAGACTATTTACTCTCAATATGAACACTCCAGTGACATAACATTAGAGAGCAAGCCATCATATATTTCTGGATTTCAAAGGCAGTTGGAGCTTTTAGCAGTCTTTTGTATGGGTGCTGCAATTACTGGCAACACTGATGGTTAAATAGCTCTTTTACATTACATTAATGGATGTTACTCTGGTTCCAAACTTGGTATAACTGTAGAAATGGAACAAAAAGGCTGTATGAGGCTGTCTTTTTTCATACTAAAACCAGGTGTATTACTTATTCTCAACTGGCTTCTGAGTCTTAATAAATTAATGGCTTTTCATGAAAGTCACCTCATAATGGCTCTAATGTATCAGGATGAAAACATAGGAACAGGTCACATGGTATGGTGCAAATGAAAACAGAGTGTGTAATTTGAGGGAGATCCCATGGTGAGCATATTGTGTCTTCCTTCAGGAGGTGCTGGAGACTGCCAAACCTTGTATCTTATTGGAAACTAGGAAATATGAACATAAGATGTTATTTGCAAAAACTGATATATATTTATATATATATTATATCTATAATATATATATTAATATATATATATAATATATAGTGTGGTCCGAATTATTGGCACCCTTGGTAAATATAATCAAAGAAGGCTGTGAAAATAAATCTGGCATTGTTAATCATTTTGATCTTTCATTTAAAACAATTCACAAATATCTAACCTTTCATTGAACTAAAACAATTGAAAATGGGGGAAAATCTCATTATTAAATAAATGTTTTTCTCAAATACACAACTTTGGACACAATTATTGGCACCCCTAGAAAATCTTATGAATAAAATATCTCTGAAGTATATTCCCATTCATATTCACCAGGGCAATAATTAAGGATTTCCAATCAACAGAAAATTTTACAAATCTGCCTGGAAGAGGACATGTGTCTATTTCGTCCTAATGCACGGTGAGGAGGAGATTTTGAGTGGCTAAAGACTCTCCAATGACCACAGCTGGAGAATTGCAGAAAAAAGTTGAGTCTCAGGGTCAGAAAACCTAAAAAAAAAAACTTAAACAGCACCTACACCACATGTTGTTTGAGAGAACATGAAAATCAAGAAAAGAAAATGCTCTCATCCAAAAACAATCCCCAGCATATTCTGTTGTCAGACACGACTGGAACTTCAAATGGGACTGGCTTCTATGGTCAGATGTAACTAAAATTTGCTTTTTAGCAGCAAACACTCAAGATAGGTTTGGTGCACACAGGAATATAAATACTGCTGTATTTTTTATGTTGTGGGCCTATATTTCTGCTGGAGGTCCTGCACATCTTGTTTAGATATATGGCATTGTTGATTCTATCAAATACCAACAGATAAAAAAAAAAAAAAAGTGACTGACTCTGTTAGAAATAATGGGCCATGTTTGGATCTTCCAAACGGACAATAATCCAAAAACAAACCTTAAAAACAACACAAAAATGGGTCACTGGGCACAAAACCAAGCTTCTGCTATGGCCATTCCAGTTCCCTGACCTGAACCCTATAAAAAATGAGTGGGGTAAACTGAAGTGAAGAAGCACCAACATGGAGCTGGTATGCTGGATGTTCTGGAGTGATTCTGGATGAAGGAATGTCTCTGATCTCTTGTCAGGTGCTCTCTAACCTCATCAGGCATTATATAAGAAAACTCAGAGCTGTTATTATGCCAAATGGAGTTTTCAAAAAGCATTGAATAAAAGGGTGCCGTTAAATGTGTCCAATGTGTATTAGAGAAAAAAACATTTATGTCATAATGATATTTCCCCCCATTTTAAATTCTTATTCTCCAATGAAAGGTTAGATTTATGTGAATTTTTTTAAATAAAATAGCACATATACTTACCTGAGATGTTCCCTTTCAGGAACTCGAGCTGCGTTGAAACGCTACGGGAACGCCTCCAGCGGGACCACGCTCTGAATCACATGTGTAATCAGTCCAATGGTTGGGCGAGACATCATGGGCAGGGTGACGTAGCGACCAGGAAACTTAAAAGCATGTGCGGTGAAACCAGCATTAGCTTTGTCATTCAGCAAGCTGTGTGTGTGTCATTCCTTATTTGGTGTTTGGCCGTCCATTATCACTCTTTATTTTAAACCAATACTAGTGTAGTCAAACCACGGCGAGAGCGGGCAGCATCTCAGTCTGTGTGTTTCTTTCCCTGCCTGCGCTACAGTTCGGTGGGGATACACACAGTTGTGTGTTGTCTCTTGGGAGGCAAAAAACACAGCAGAGTCAGGGATCAAGTCCGTTTGTCCCTGCTTATGCGGGGGGGACATTACCACGTGCCCGTCACTCCTCAGTGCCCTCAGGAGATCGGTCCTCAAACCCTGCCGGTTTCCAGGCGCAGCGGGTCTCGGCAATCGCGTCTCTCTCTCTCAGTTACCGCCCTGAAATGTAGCGGTGCTAAGAGGCTCGCAACTTCATGGAGGTCTCTAGAGCAGCTAGTAGGGCCGTCCCTGCCGGTTTGCCGCTTCGGGGCACCGAGCTAGCTGCTCTGATTACACCAGAGATCAGTCTCGAAGACTGATTCCCTTCGTAGACTACGTGTTTCCAGTGGGTCCTGCACCTGTATGTGAGGCTATAGAATCCCTTTCTCCCTCCGCCTCAGTTTAAATGGTGTCATCCCCACTATGGTGGGTCCTGAGCAGGCTCTGGTCATGGAACAGAAGTAATTACTCTTTTGAGGAAGGAGGTCATCGAGGTGGTCCCTCCTCGTGCAGCAGAGTCCGGGTCCTACAACCTGTACTTCACCGTTCCGAGGAAGGATGCAGGGTGATGTCCTATTTTAGATTTGTGTCATTTGAACCGCTCAGTCAGGCAACTGTATTTCAGCACGCTCGCACTCAAACAAGTCGTGTCTCAGATCGTCTGAGGACTGGTTTGGCACTGTCGATCTAAAAGATACACATGTCTCCATCCTTCCTCATCACAGGAAGTGCCTGAGGTTTGCTTTTGGGGGCAAAAGCTTACCAACACCGAGTTCTTCTTTTGGCCTTGCACTCTCACCCCACACTTTCACACTTTGTTTTCTATGTGAATATATTGTAAAATGTAATTTATTTCTGTGATGAAAAGCTAAATGCTAAAATAAATGCTGATTTAGTGCTCAATTATTGTCACTTATTGGTGCTTAATTATTTGCTTGATTAGTGCTTAATTATAATAAAGGGGGTTTTTTTTCATAATACATTATATGATGATAGGTAGACAGACAGACAGATAGAGATAGATGGGTAGATGCATCTCCTTTGTATTTTGTTGTGACACTTCCACCTTTTTTCATCACACCCTATATTGTGCATGAAAACAACTGAAGGAACAAAGCCATGTTTCAAAGGTCTCTTGTTTACCTGTAGTCCTGATGTTTCCCCATCAATCTACCAGCATCCAGGATCAGGTTGTGTATCGGCAGGTGGTGTCACTTTGACCTGTCAAGTACACCTACGGTCCACTGCCAGTTTTTATCCTGGTCAAGGCCTGAGTGTTCCAGCAGCAGCTAATGATGTTACAGGGTTTGACTGACTCTTCATTAAGGTCTCATCAATCAGGCTGCTGGCTCCCTCCATGCCTGCTTAGTGGGAATACCAGAGTGGCTCAATGTCTGAGCTGCCAGCTTGTGTTAATGTCAGGAACTGCCACAGAAAATTGCCTCTTTGCATTTGTTGCTCTGCCACCGCAGTCCATATATGCAGTTCATGTGGAGAGACAGATCTATGCAGTGGTAGAACATCTTTCAGGTCATTTTTCCTCCTCATTAAAATCCTTCTCACATTTCAATCTCTAAGTTGAAAAATATGCTCTCCAAGGGTCTCTCTACCCTTTTCTCTGACCAGCAGAGACCCTTGGGGAGGAAAACACAAGTTTTTGAGGGATCCACTCCACTGTGAATTAAATACTCTCTGTGCTTTTCCTTTCATACATTTTTTTTCAGTATATAAAAAAGGCAATTGCAACGTTTTATCTCACAATCCAGACTTTTTTTCCCCTCGTAGTTGTAAGGTTCTGTCATGCAGTTTTGAAGTTATGCCTCACAATTCTGACTTTATGTTTTAGAGTTCTAACTTTATATCTTGCAATTCTGAAAGAAAGAAAAAAGGCGAGGAAAAAAGACTGAATTGTGAGATATAAACTCAGAATTGCAAGAATAAAGTCTGAATTGTCAGATAAAAAGTCCAGCTGGTGCATTATATGCATTAATCATTTTAGAGTGTTATTTTTTCCTGTGATTAACCACACCAGACTAACATGTTAAAACATTAATTACTTTATTTATTTAATTGTTTTTCCTAAATGAAGATGTCAGTGGGTATTCCCAAACTATAATAAAGTAAACTTTCCACACTTATCCCATGCACGCACACACACACACACACACACACACACACACACACACACACACGCACACACACAAATACATAAGTAAATGCAAGCATGCTTACATACATATACAAAAACTGTATTTTTTTTATAAACTACTTATTTCCAATAAATCAGTTTTAAGTAACACCTATAAGGCATGTTTCATTTTATTTATGCATTTTATATTGTGTATGTTTCAGTTGCTGCACATTTGTTGCATATGCTTATTGAATGCATATTCGAGTATATGGCCTTAAATGCAATGCATTTTGGGTGATAAGCATAGGAGAGCATTACAGTTACTCACAGTGACAGCACAACTAGCAAATAACTGACTCAACACAGACAGAAAGCGACACAGACTGGAGTAGTGGGCAGTTTGGACCATGTAAACAGACACTGTATACAAATGAATCCATCTGTGTTACAGAGCACTCCTTGTTTCTAACTAGTTTCCCTTTCTGCAAGAATACAGAAGGCAAGAAAACTTGACAAAAATTCTCTATTATAAGAAAAAACTGTCATGGTTTTGACCTAGAAAAATAATATTCAAGGCTTTAGCCACAAAACTCCAGAAATGATGATGCCCTTAACAGTGGATTTATACCTTACTATTTTATGCTGACACAACTAGTCCAATGACATTTAGACGTTTTATGTGTCCAAAAGTGTCCAGACTGAATATGTTTGTACCCAGTTTGTATAGATTGGGGAGACGTCTCCTCCTCATGAACTCCTTCAGTCTGTTGAATACCGAGTGCTTTGATGCTCTTATTTCTAATATTATTTCAAATAAGCTCTCATCTTGGAAAAATCTCTAGTGCCCAGTCCACCTTTAATGCAAAACACTTTTAGGCTTTTTTAAAAAGCTGTGTGAGAGTTGGTGTTAGTTTTTTAATTAGTTGCAAGATCAAATACATTTTTATTTCGTAGTTCTAGATGTCAAAACTATACACATATATGCAATTATTGTAATCATTCTTATGAGCTGAACAAAAAGGATACAATGTTCCACATTAGGAAATGTAAAACATTAACATTATTTAACATTAGTATGCACAAATATGCAATTTGGTGCAACTGTTGATATGAAAGCCAAAAAGTGATGAAATTCGGCTAGTAATGTAAATAAATGAGTCTTTGTAAGATGATATAATGCAAACAATACAATGATTGAGAGATAAAATAAACAGATACGTGTTCCTCAAAAGCCTGTTGTATCCTGTTTGATGCTTAGAGTTTAACATGATTTAAAAAAAAAAAAAAATGATGTATGGATAAACAAGTAAACCTAAACTGCTTCAGTCCAGTAAATGTTATTCTTGAAATAGTAATAACAAAGTTATTCATATGTTTCTTTTATAAAAATTTAAGTTTTCACAGCTAAAAGACGTGTCCACAACCTGAAGGTGGACATTTTTGAATCATACTAAAAGGCTTTTTACTTGCTAAAAAAAGTATGAACTGGCCGGCCGTCGCCATCTTGGCAGCGCGTCACTCCCAGATAATCAAAAATGGGCAAAGAGGTGAGAGCTGGTTGCTGAAACCATGCACACATAGCGCGACGGTGGTGACAGCAGTGGCAATCCACCTGTCACTCAAGCGGCCACGCACTTAATTATGCAGAACTTTAAGGCTTAATATAATTTAAACGGATGAGTTATAAAAAAATTCACCCCCCTCACAGTTGTCATGAAGGGCAAAAAGTTGGGCATTTTAACATAGGGAGTATATGGGATTGACTCCCTTTTGGAGCCAGCCTCTAGCGGCCAGTCGATGAATTTCAGTTTTAGTCACTTCCTTTTTGGTTTCATGAGACCGGAAGGTTGCCGCTTGCTCTCTACCCATTTCTATCTTATGCTCCATGAAATCCACTTGCTTTCCTTTTTAATTAGGATGTAATCAGAAACTGGGCCTGTCATTAATCAAAGCCACCCAAATGAGAGGGTATTGTCCAGCTCACTCGCCTCATTACAGGTTTGTGTGTGCTCTACTAATATTTCAAGGTTGAAGCTTTTTGCAAACCCAGACAACAGTAAGTTAGTCCTATGAGACCTTCTGCAGGTTACATCGTTACGCCAGTAGGTGGCGGTAAGGGAACATGTGTATGAGTGAATCAGTCAATCATTTGCTCAACTGATTTGTTCAAAAAGCCTGATTCATTCAGGAACACGCAACAGTTAATTCTGCTTCGACCTTTGGATCTGTAAGCTGAGCTAAAAATGTAGGGCTACAACATAAATATTGTGTCTGAAATGTAAGTTGGGCATTTATTGTTAACTTTTTGTTGACTGAATTGTTGTATTGTTGTTGTGATGCTGTAACATGCTATCGTGCTGAGCGCAATAAAAAGTATGGGATGAAATTAGACTCAAATTTACTAACAAATGCATGCACAATTATCCATGAACTTGATAAATGTTGCAAATATATCTTACTATCCACAACCAAATATATTTCAACTTGTGTCTGTGAAATTCAGAATTAGCATGAATGCAGCGGTTTGTACAAATAGAAACATGTTTGTGAATACAGATGATTTATTTTGCATTAGTGTATCAGAATTTGCGCATGCAACAATGAAGATGTGCATTTGTGGATCGAGTGGCACACGTGCATTCATTGACATCTCGAGTCGATTCTATCTGATTTATTTGGATTTTGAGACTTTATTTTCACAGTTTTCAGCATTTCACAACCCACACACAAACAACTACCAATTAATAAGACCCAGCGCTATTCATTAATGTCTGCACATCTACCCATCGATTAGAAAAATTCACAGATGTATCTTAGCCGACTATCCACAACCAAATGCCTTTTAACTTGTATCTGTGAAATTCAGAATTGCATGAATGTGCAGCATTTTTTTCAAATAGAGACATGTTTGTGAATACAAATGTTATATTTTGTATTAAAGTATCATGATTTGTGCATGTAGTGATTAAGATGTGCATTTGTGGATCAGGCGGCACGTGTGCATTCGTTGACATCTCTTCTGAGTCATTCTATTTGATTCATTTGAATTTTGAGACATTCGTTCCGCACTTTTAGCCTTGCCCAATCCACACACAAACAGCTCGCGATCCACACGCAGCTGAGCCAAAGAAAATCAGCGACCATTAGATGGCAGTATAGCACCAGCGGCATGTGCGCTTTCCATTGGGTGTGCTTTATGAATGATTTGCGTGCTTTTTTTTTTTTTTTTTTGGTTGGTTTGCTATTCCTCTGCCGGTAGCATATTAATAACTCACATCTAACTCTGCGATCTATATATTATCTATGTGGGTATATTTGGAGCAAAAACAACGAGCCAGTGGAATTTGTAGTTGTAGAGAATAGCCACATATGTGTACCAGTAAATTTGTATTCACAGACAAAAGTTGCAAACTTGTAGATTTTTTTTCCTCTCCCACAAACACAACAAAATAGTTACACCTTCTCGAGTTAATCCTTCACTGCAGGTGCACAAATCCTATTCTACGAATCACAAATCAAGAAACTCATATGCTCACATGTTTTGCTAATATTGCTGCAATGAATATGGTGTAAAACACATTCACACACTTGCATCAAAAATGTGAAGTCACAGACAAATTTTGTACATCCGCAAATCAGTATCTGAATTCTTGCTATGAGATTTGCACACTTGTAGAATGTTTTCTTACATATATATATTTTTTCTCTTGGATGTGCTTTTTCTAGCACAAACACAAGTGCACAACGACAATGGCATGAATCTGCTGCTACGAGTCTCAAACCCGTTTTTCACTTGCAAATGACAAGTTTCGCGCACTCTCCTTTTTGCACCACATATCATGCGGGGGACTTGTCCCCCCCACTTTTAATATCACATTAATTCGTCCCCTGCACTTTTTCGGGCAAGTGTGTTTGCATAGAGGTTTTCAAGAGCCGGTGTGAATAAATATAGATTTAATTCCAAAGAGACAGGATAGTCTGTGCATGATCTGATGTTTTATTCAGGCCCAGAATAAGGCGAGATGAACATCGCGGAGCGCAAAACACTCCATGCCGTGTGTTTCATTCATACTCGAAACCGGAGGTCACTCTCGCACAGAAAGTCGAACCAGGAAATTCCTAATGTGGACAAACGCGTCCAGCTATGGCTGTATGAAAACAGTTGTTTTCACAGAAAAACCAGAAACGTTTGGAAACATGAAGACAATAAACATACGATTGCGACAATATATGGTTTATTTGTGCTTTAAGTCATCTCCAGGTAATAAATAAAGTATATGAACAATGCAGTGCTAATTGACATAGCATTTATTACAGTATAGAAACTATTCTGCCTTATTATGTGATAAAAAAGTGTTTGTAGTATATAAACAAATCATTATTATTGGTTATTGTCCAGCAGTTATCTGATTTCTAAGCCAATTAAAAGCTAGACATTAGAGAAAAATTAAATTTGCTACACTACCAGTCAAAAGTTTTGGAACAGTAAGATTGTTGATGTTTTGCAGCTTGGTGAGCAGAAGAGACTTCTTTAAAACATTAAAAGTCTTACTGTTCAAAAACTGTTGACTGGTAGGTTATATAGATTAAAGAAATGCTATATGTAGGTTTATAATATATATCTATATATATATATATATATAAAAAAAAAATATATATATATATAATATATATATATATAATATGTTTTATATAACATTTCTGTCCCCCTCACTTCTGAGATGATGGCTACGCCCCTGAATACAGCACTGTAAACCATACTTTTTTACAACCCAAACCCCATAAAAATCACTAACTCATTAGCATTTGTCCTGATAATATTCTTTTTAATTGTTGAACATTTTCTTTTTAAACGATAAGATCCACAAACTTGAACATAAAAAAAAACAAATACAGTGTAGCTCTTCTGATTGGCCAAAAGTCTCTGATCTTTGAACAGGGCCCACTGTTGCCTCTACAGATGCACAAATCACTTTTACACCATATGTCACACAGATATGTGGTGCAAAAAGGAGAGTGCGTGAAACTTGTAATTTGCAAGTGAAAAACAGGTTTGAGACTCGTAGCAGCAGATTCACGCCGTTGTCGTTGTACAACTACAAATTCCGCTGTCACAGACGCTCAGTTGTTTTGCTCCAAAAATACCTTTATAATTATCTGTTTAGAATAAGGATTTCAGGCTATCTTGGCTAATATTTGATCAAACTAAAACACTGAATAAATGTCCTGCTTTCCAAACAAATGTATGACAAACACTTTCAGGGAAACCCAGAGCAGAGCTATTTTACATCAGCGTTTTATTCCTTTGAGCTGCTTGCTTTATATTTTTGTAAGATCTGTGGATAAGCTGAAACCCCGTATATTTACACAAATGATAATAATTCATTTCAGTTAAACATCGGACAGCAGCGGCAGATTTAGGCATGGACGACACACAGACAGCCGGCATGCTTCTTTGCAGCTGATAATGACTCAGAAGATACTAGTGTAGGCTATTAATAAATAATTAAGATATCTCCTTGCTATTTTCCCCCTACACATTCATAGTTATTATTTTAGCCGGCAAGCTTATACAGTATGCTATATCGCCTAATAAAAGCTCATTGGTTTAGTACAGAATATGTTTACGTAATTAAATAATGAACGTGCAAATACTAATGGCTTAAATGAGCAACTACAAGTCAACTAGAAAAATCTTTAGCATGGGCTAAGTTAAGTTAGAACAAATTCAATAAAACATCAGTTTGTTTGTGGATTGCGCAAGACTGAAAGGGCGGAATGAAAGTCTCAAAATTCTAATGAATCAAATAGAATGACTCAGAAGAGATGTCAACGAATGCACACGTGCCGCCTGATCCACAAATGCACATCTTAATCGCTACTGTCAGGGTTCTGTCACTTCGGTCTAGTGTAATTCATAGTTTTGTGACAGAGCCCTGACACTCGCGTCATGTCATTGTTTTCATGTGAGCTAGCGGCTTCGAGTGTGCTCGAGCCGTGCGCTTTCGTCTGCGTGTACTGTTTCATGTTGGAGCGTGGTGTTCAGATTAGGGATGGGCGATACCATTTATTTAGTTTTCGATACGATACCGATATTTTTCAAGGCAGTATCGTCGAAATCGATACCGATTCGATACTTCTGAACTAAACTTTTAAATTATGAAATGTATTAAATTATTAAATTACTAAGAGTAAAATGGGTAATGATAAGCACTTAACTTTGTTTAAAATGCATTTTAACATTCAATACGCCTTAATTGTAACTTAGGTTATATTTTTGTTTACACAAGGTTAAAATATGCTTACTGTAGTGGTAACCATGGAAATCAACAAATACTATAGTTGAACTATGGTCACTTTAGTAAAACCATGGTTAATTTTCATAAGGGACTGCCAGTGACTGCCAGTGATCAGTATTATCGTTCAACGTTCAATTTAAATAACTGTAATTGCACAAACTATGCAGGCTACAATTTCAGTTTGTTTATTGTGAAATAACATGTTTTTTTTCTGTCCTCTGATAAGCAGTGTTCAGGGCTGCCGTTCCCAAAAGCTTTAATGCTTTCTTATGATACTTTTGGGAAAAGCAGCCCCGTTTGAATGCACTGTCAGAAGTGAGTGAACACTCACTGTTATTGATTAGTTCTGTCTTGCAACATTAGCGTGTCCAGATGAGCAGGAAAATAGTTATATCCTACACAATTACTCACTAACAAAGGTTATTCGTCCAATTCAATGCATATTGTAAAATTATTTTTGTTGTTAAATTAACAAAATCACTGATAAATAAAACACACCTTAGTATCGATATATTTTGTTTGAGTATCGATACTTTCGATACTCACGTCAGTATCGATATATCGATACTTTGGACGATACGCCCATGCCCTAGTTCAGATCCTGGCACTCATGTCTTGAGTTTCGGTTTCGGGTCGGGGTCCGGACACTCGCGCTCCATGTTCTGTCTGTTGTGGGAGCGTGCGGTCTCGAGTTCACTCGGCCGTGTGCTCTTCTGTCCACGTGTGTTGTGTTTTGTGTAGCACGCGGTTTGTGTTCAGCCGCGTGCTTTTCTTGTTGTCTTGTGTGAACACGCGGCTTATGAGTTTTCTCATTAGCTGCGTGTTCGTGTCTTTTGTTCTAGCACATGGCTTGTGATTTGTTTTGCTGGCCATGTGCTTGTGTTTTGTTTTGTGTGAGCACAAGGCTTTTTGTCTCTGATTCGGTGTGCCATGTGCTCATGTAAATTGTCTTGACCCCTCCCATCTTGTCACCTGATTATTAGTTAATTTGCCCCACATGTGATCCCTCGTTACCCTCCTCATTTGCTCTCCATTTATTCTCCTTGTGTTTGCAGTCCTGCGTTAGTTCGTCGTCGTCTCTCCCTGGATGTGTCGTGTCCAGATCCTGCCTTGCCTTGCCTAGCCTGTTTTTCCCCCACGGGGTAGTTTCTGTTGTTTGTTTTGTTTTATTTTAATAAAAAGCCCCTTCTTTCTGCAGTACTGAGTCCTCGCCTCATCCCTCTACCCGGAACCCTGACAGCTACATGCACAAATCATGATACTTTAATACAAAATATGACATTTGTATTCCCAAACATGTCTCTATTTGAACAAAATGCTGCACATTCATGTAATTCTGAATTTCACAGATACAAGTTGAAAGGCATTTGGTTGTGGATATCATAGTGCGATCCACAAATGCACATCTTCCTTGTTGCATGCACAAATTCTGATACACTAATGCAAAAGAAATCAACTGTATTCATAAACATGTTTCTATTTGTACAAACCGCTGCACATTCATGCTAATTCTGAATTTCACAGACACAAGTTGACAGACATTTGGTTGTGGATAGTAAGATACATTTTGCAACATTTATCAAGTTCATGGATAATTGTGCATGCATTCGTTAGTAAATTTGAGTCTAAATTCATCCCATAAGAATAATGAGTCTAAAATGTAAGTTACCGAATGTTAACCTTTTGTTTATTGAACTGTTGCATAAATTCACGTTGGCTGTAATGACATTGTGGTACACAGTGTGTTTGTACACCATTGTTCAAATGTTTTTTGAAAGAAAGTAAGAGATATACAGATTAAATTATCAAAAGTAAAGACATAACGTTTTTAAAATATTTATATTTCAAATGCTTACCCTTGGAAATTTCTATTAATCAAAGAATCCTGAAGAAAAAAAAAAGGTTTACACTAAAAGCAGCACCAAGAAAGTTGTTTATTGAGCACCAAATATGCATATTAGAATGATTTCTGAAGCATAATGTGCATTGTGCACTGAAGACTGGAGTAATGATGCTGAAAATTCAACTTTGCATCACAAATATTTTTTTTTTATATATTAAAATATAAATTTTTTTTTATTGTATTAGATCAAAAATAAATGCAGCCTTGGTAATATTCTTTCAAAAACATAAAAAAAAATACAGAATCAAACGTTTGAATGGTAGAAGGCTGTATACTCCATGACAAATGGCATCTAGTTATTTGCTGCATGCTGCACAATCACTTCTTGTGCACAATTTACATATACAGCATGAATATCATAATAGTATGGAAGCATATCGTTTCGAACTCCCAAAGTTTCTGTGTAATTTGAATTTCTATTAAAGTTTCAAAGATATATCCAGTGTATTGCGAGTGAGTGTGAGATGTCCGTCTCTTCCCTATAGCTGTTCATTCACCCACTAAGATTGCTGCTGTATGGGCATGTCCTTTTCCAAGAGGTAAATGAACCAGGCTGTAATTTTACTAGAGATGATGCTACTTGACTTCTGCACCTCTCATTTACAGATGTAGAATTTCACTACCTCCTCACTAACACTAAACCCTCTAAAATCACTTCAGTCTGACATAATGTGCCCAGTGAGAAAGAGGAAGGGTTCAAGAGGGCGTATGGGAGAAAATGGTAATTGTGTCTGTGGGCTAATAGCACTGTCTCATTATCCCACTGCACTGTCACTGTAACATTGTCAGAGGAGAGCGTATCAGCATTGCTGTGAGCTCACTAACATCAACTTTTTTTTTTTTTTACACATTGTTAGATTGTGTCTCTTCACCTTCTCAAAATTGCTATCGCAAGCTCATAGCATATTAGTGTTTAATAATTACATACTTTAACTTTTCTTTATGCTTGAAATGCCATGAAATAAAGGCCATTTCCATGGCTCTGCGGTTCAACTTACTTTCTTGTCATAACTTTTGTGAGGACTGGCATCTAATGTCAGTTTGCGAACACGAGGAGAGAATAGTACAGTGTTTTTGCAGTGCTTTTACACATCTTTTACGCTGGACAGTTACCTTTTTCCAGCTTTTTTTTTTTTTGTGAGGGTACAGTAATTCTGTCAATAATATCACTAAACAACTTTCTAAATTATTCAAATAATATATTTTTTCCCCTCTTAGTCTTGTAAAGATTTTTGGAATTTTGAGAATCAAAAAGGTTAGCATATGATTTTTTAAAGGGGACATTGGATGCTCAATCTCCACAAGTTGGTATGATTCTTTAGGGAGATGTGTGTAACATACTTTGTTTCAAATTCCTCAATGGTTGTGTAAAACAACACTCTTTGTATCTACTCAAAAACAGCTGTTTACAGCAACCCATTTCAGTGCATGTCTCTTTAAATGATACTGCTCACCACAACCACTCTTTCTGTGGGTTTTGGGCGTCAGCCTTCTGTGGTGTGTGACCAAAGACAGGTGAATTGCTTCCTTAGACTCCGTATATGGCTCATAAGTGGTCTTATTCAAATAGCTAGCTGTCTATGTAGAAACTGGCTGCAAATTGAAACAGCTCTCTGGATGACACATTTTCACTTAGACAGCCCATAACAAACTGACTGGGTTTGCTTTTACAGCTTTTCTGAGCTGGCAGACACATCAGCAACCTAACTAAATGGAAAAAAAGGTGAAAATGTCATTAATGTTTGAGTGAGGTTAGTTGTTACTGGAAGCTCTGGAACTGTCACATCAGTTTGTTTAATTGACAGTTTAATTGACATTTAAACCAAGCATTTTACACATATAATTCTTAAAAGTACAGTACCGTACACTCTTAAAAATAAAGGGGCTTCAAAAGGTTCTTCAAGCGATGCCATAGAAGAACCATTTTTGGTTCCACAAAGAACCATTCAGTCAAAGGTTCTGTAAAGAACCATCTCTTTCTTACCTTTTTGTAATCTGAAGAACCTTCTTTCACCACAAAGAACCTTTTGTGAAACAGAAAGGTTCTTCAGATTATAAAAAGGTAAGAAAGAGATGTTTTTTTAAAGAACTTTTGACTGAATGGTTCTTTGTTGAACCAAAAACGGTTCTTCTATGGCATAGCTGTGGAGAACCTTTTTAGCACCTTTATTTTTAAGAGTGTAGCTAAAACAGCTTGTGGAAAACACTCATATAAACTTATTGTTATTATAATTTATGTTTTTGGTGCAATAAATGATTTATTTTGAAGCAATGATTCGGAATCATTATATAGTTCCACCAGTGTTATTTTAATGTTATCTGCATAATCTTATAATGCATTGATATTTTGATATTTTGAATTAACTTTTATTTTTTTTTATTTTCAGTTTCATTTTACATTTAAGTTTTAGTAATTCGGGTGTGTGCTTTTGTCTTTTTTATTAGCTTCTTTTTATATTTATTAGTTGTTTTTTAATATTTCTATTAATCTTTAATTTATTTTAATTTTAGTACACTGAAAAAAATTTCACTCCGAAATTACTAGTAAATTAAAAACAAAAATACAAAAAAGAAACAACAAGAAACACTGAATTAAATAATTTTGAAGTTGAAAATCTAAAAGTATTTTCTTGTAAAAAATAATAATCTTTGTTTTGATTACAACTTAAAAAAGTATTTTTTACAGTGTCATTTTAGTATTTTTAGTAACTTTAATTTATTTGGGTTAGTTTCAAAGGCAGCATTTTTTAATTTGTGTTTTTTTATTTACAACTTTAAAAAATAAGTACACAAACACACACACACACACACATGCATACATACGGAGTATGATTTACTAAAAGTCAAATTTGAAGTTTAATTCAATGTGTTACTTGCTTTCTTAATAATTTATTATACATTTTTAATTGCACTTTCTGCTCTAAAACCAATTTTTTTCTGTGTAGTTTTATTTTCAGTTTTAGTTAAGACAAACAACACTGCAATATACCCTTTTTTCTTTCATTAAAAGTCTTATGAAGTGTGTCCGTTCAGTTTGTCCATGGTTGTCTAAGTCTCATTACAGCCAGCAGTGTCATGACACGGTCTCTGAGGTGAAATTAATTCCTCAGCGATTATAGACCACCTATTACAGCTACACGAAATGCTCTGACAATAAAAATGACCATAATTGAATGCAGAGCATTCATATGAATGATGATTGAACTGTTGTGTCTTAATCTGTCAAATTAGACAATATTGACCCTAGCATAAACTAAACTGAAGTGTAATTAATTCTAAATCAATTACACAAAATCTTTTTCTAAAAGCTTCTTGCCTGCAGATTGATTTTTAGCACAGAGCCAATGCAGTAAAGCCATTTCTTGGCTTAAAAAAATCAAATGAAATAAAATACAAATTAGTTATTCTATGAATAACTTCTGTGTAATGAATTTAGATTCATAGCTATTTTCAGAAATGTAGTTATGGTTGATCATTCACAATATGCCAGCTTTCTTCTCCAATGATTGAATGATTGCCGTTGTTTGTAAAGATATTCGTAAAGGTCATGATTGCTATTTGAATGAAGGTAATGATCGTGTGCGACGGCAGGCACTAGAGGAAGACCCATTATTTGAGTTATGGAAGACCAAACTTTGCTTACAACATGAATTGTTATTAAAATGAGTCTTCAATGCTGCTTAATTTAGCCCTCCAAATTGTTTTCCTTTATGGATTTTCAATATTTGGCAGTGAGAGCTAGTTTCAGGCAAATATGTGCAGTGTCGTGACTCATGTAGCTTGCCTCATGGAGTGGAAGAAACAGATTGCATTTAACAATAGCGATGACATTTATATTGTGTTTTTCTTCGGTTTGAATGCAGAACAGACCGTGCCTGCTCGTAAAGACGCCTTCGCCACTTTCTGTCATCTAAAAATGGATGATTGTGACCCTGAAACTATTCCCACTTCTCACTGCGGGGTTCTGTCAACTACCCTCCTCATTCATTGTCTCATATCTCTTGTGAAAAATGATCTTCTGCCACTTTCTCGCTTGTAACTGGAGTTGTTTTGTTTGTTCGGAATATACTCCTGTTACTTCTCTCTCAAAATATTTCAGCTAACGTTCATTATGCTTTTAACAAAGACAGTCAAGTATTTGAAAATGCAGATTATAAAGTCATTAGAACTCCAAATATTTATAATTTGCTGGAGAGGTTTTACTATCAATTTCAGTCAAAGAGTTTGCTCTTTTGTAGCTCGCAGGGGAGCTGTTCGCTTACATTTAAATGTCAACCTTTCTTTGATGTTTCTCCTACATTTCCTTAGGAAAAAATAATTATAGATACAAATGAGTTAATTGTGGACAAAATAGAGGTATTAGTGAATGGATAGCAGATCAGGGGCGCATTTCCCAAAAGCATTGTTAGCTAACTATGGTCGAAAGTTCCATCATTGCCAAGATAGTTCAACGATTTGGTGTTTCCCGAAACCATAATAGAATATTATTTAACATGATTTTTTTGTTAAATTGTTTATTATTGTACTTTTTTATAGGATTTTTTTCTGTATATAATATGAACAGAATAGCACAATAATAAATTGAGTCAATAAACTGAATAAATCTGTAAATGTTTTTATCTAGTTTATATGTTTGTGTTGTGTGTGTGTGTGTGTGTGTGTGTATAATATATATTTATATATATATATATATATCTTATATATATAATATATATATATAAATATATATATATATATATATATATATCTACAGTCATACATATATAGATTATGGCACTGAGTTTATTACGATCTACCTAGGTTTTACAATGCTTTGGGTAAAATTGCAAGCTCAGGGTAATTATAGTTAATAACTAAACTAAAAACATAAAAAGTAATTTAAATAAATGTTAACTGAAATAAAATATATACTGTAGACATTTAAACAATTTAAATTAAATAACAATAAAAAGAGATAAAAATATAGAAATCTAAAATTGACATGAAAATATAAATAAAATCAAATTCAAAATATTAACAAAAAATATAATAGTATATCAATAATACTAAAATAACACTGACATGAAACTGTGCGCGTATATAAGTAATACCATGGTCGACCTGAATACCGCTGTTAGGTGGCTGGCAAGTATGCATAAATAAGGGGATAATCACAGCTAGCCGTGCATAAATAATTTGAATGCACGACTTGGAGGCAAAGAACCACCCGACGCAGGTGGTTGCCTCCGCGAAGTGCATTAAAATCCTTTAATTCCCGCCTAGGCATTGATTTCCCGATTATCCATGGTCATTTGCCAAGCTATAGACAAGTTAAAAAGTGTATTGCTCTTTGCATGCCGCAATATTTGCGAATAGGTTATTTTCGTCAGTATGGCTCGTAGCGCTAGGCATTCTGACAGCTTCAAATCAGGACAGAGAGAGGAAATAATATCGATCGATCGAGAGAAGAGCGAGACTAGCGAGACAACAGTTGTGTGTCAGTTACCTGCTTGCTGCGTCGTTGCTGGGGAATATAATGTAGAGATCCAATATTTTAGTAATAAAAATCACGGGGAAGCTTTGACAATACGTTTATGTGTGTGTGCACTGTGCAGCACAGTCTGCGATCTCCGACCTATCTCTCTCTCTCTCTCTCTCTCTTCGCCGCCTCTTCTCTCCCGGGTGTGTGTGCGAGGCGAGGGAAGTTGATGATGCGGGTGTTGGTTAGTGTGCATCAATTAAAGCAGCACATTAATATAGAATGTGGATTAAACTGACTTGGAACTACCTGTGCATTAAACGGTTTTACTGCATACCTGCCAGCCAATCAGAATTCAGAATTCAGACAGACCATGGAATAAAACCGTTTAATGCACAGGGAGTTCCAAGTCAGTTTAATCCACATTCTATATTAATGTGCTGCTTTCATTGACTCACATACACACAGAGAGATCGCAGATTGCGCTGTGCACATACAGAAACATTCAAGAGGACATAGACTTGTCATCATTGTTTTTGAAGTAACTAAACTCACAGCTTTATTGTTTGTGGAGAGAGACCCAGACACAGGTCATTTACACACGCAACTTTCATCTCTCTCTCTCTCTCTCTCTCTCTCGATAGTTAATCAAAATAAATGGTGTAATTCATTCAAATAAATGTAGTCTTACCACACTACTTCATCTCTGTGTCTGATTTAAAGTTGGCAGAATGCTAGATCTAACGAGCCGTAACTGACGAGTTTCGGGTGGTTTTTGCCTCCACGTTGTGCATTAAAATCATTATCCCTTACATATATTTCACATTATATTCATCAATGTTTTTGAAAAAGGAACGTAATTGTTTGAAATAATCAAATGGGTACACAAAATAATAGTGGTGTACCCATTCCTAAATGCAATTATTTGACCACACAAAAGTATTATTGCTCATTTACAGCATTTAGGTTTGTGATGCATTACATTGGACAGCCTATGTGTGATCCTTTGAATATTAGTATTAATCTGTTCATTGTGTGTTGTGTGTGTGTGTGTGTGTGTGTATGTATGTGTGTGATCTTTACAGATCACTGCATTAACATTTACTGCATTAACGGGCTTTACATGCACTCCATTGACTTTTCTCCTAGGAAGTGCATAGACAGAATAAAGTCATTTTAGCATGTGAAGGGAACAGTTAGAATAGCAAAAACTTTCCCTGATTTCAGAGCCTGTCCAGATCTATTAAACATACAGCTGAAACATTTATGATGACAGCTTGCTGTGTTACCCTTAATGCACGACCCTTAATGCAGGCAGAACATGTATGTCATACAGTATATTTTTATTGAAAAGTAACACCAAAATATCATACATCTATAATTTTTTCTGTTATTTCTTTTGAATTGTGGGGTTTTGTGATTTTTTTTCACCCACTTACAGTAACTTTTTTTTGCCTCTATTGTGCTTCCCTAACAACAATTTACCAAATTTTTCATTTTGTTGTTATCTTTGAAAACAAGACTGTGTGTTTAGTGAGTGCCTGAAACTCTCTGTCCTTAACTAAAAGATCTGCAATGTAAACCTGCCAAAATTGTTTTTTCTGTATTAAAAATACTCACAGCTACTGTGTTTATGCATACCATTTAGCTAAAGAGGTGTTTGTTAACATGCGGCTCACTGTGATCTGACATTATTCAAAGTTACGCCAAGATCCTGTTTAAAAGAGCAAAACCTTCACATGCATATTAAGCAGTTAAACCTCATTTAGCAATACATTGTTTATTGTTTACTGCTTGTTAAATTGGCTTGAATCAATTATGATTTGCGGTGCAGAACTGTAATTGCAATTGAATTAGCCTGTGTTTTTAGGAAAGTCTAATGAAAAAAAATCAAAAGCAAGATTTTCTTTTTCTTTTTATATTTCTTGGCAGCTAAAGCACTGGTCCAGTGATTGTTTTAATACCCAAAGGGTAAGAAAACAAATTAGTTTCAAAGTACGGTTATTTGAGAAGGTTGTGAAAAGCAAAGTAATCCTTTAATTAAATAAGGTAAATTAGAACCAAATTCGAAATTATCCCCATGTGCTGGAGGCCTGTGTAAGGTTTTAGAGGATTGTTGTTTGTTGCTAGGTAACATAAGCTGCTGATGACAATAACAAACGTTGCAGATTTAGTAGTGATATTTGCTAATGCCAGAGTCACTATTAATACTGCTCATACCTGTAGGGTTTTTAATTCGGACAAACCATTAATGCTAAATGTATGAAAGCTTTTCACATCATGGTACTGTGACATTATACCCCACAATATAAATATAAAAATCAATTTTATAAAGGATTGTTTTCCCTTTTCCGTTTGGGGGTTTTGGGAAGTCCTGTCATTCCATCTAATATCATGTGCTGAAATCCTTTACTCACATTTACTTATTTAAAATGTACTTACCGTCAGACCATCCAAGATGAAGATGAGTTTGACATTTGGAGAAATTATCATTGCATTACTTGCTCACCAATGGATCCTCTGCAGTGAATGGGTGCCGTCAGAATGAGAGTCCAAACAGCTGATAAAAACATCACAATAATCCACAAGTAAACAATGCAACTTTAGTCCATCAATTACCATCTTTTAAAGATAAAAGCTGCAATAAATCCATCATTATGGTGTTTTTAAATTAGTAGTTTGGCTAAAATATGAGTCTTCTATCCATTAAATTGCTTTCTTCAGTAAAAAAGTTATCTCGTCTGAATGAGGCGAGAAATATGCAGTCATTGGCACGTTTCAAGTGAAACCGTTCTAAACAAATCTGTTTGGTGGATTTTGATGTGAGAAGGCAACAGGGGATGGACTTTTTCAATGGAGGAAGCATTATTATGATTAGAGGACTCGTATTTTTGCAACTACTTAAGTTAAAAACGTCTTAATGATGGATTTGTCTACTACAAACACACACCTTTTTGCTTCATAAGATGTTAATTGTTGGACTAGAATCATTTAGACTATTGTGACGTGTGTATTAGCAGTTTGAACTCTTATTCTAATGGCACCCGTTCACTGCAGAGGATCCATTGGTGAGCAAATTATGCAATGATACATTTCTCAAAATCTGTTCTGATTAAGAAACTGATCTTCATATTGGATGACCTAAGGGAAAGTAAAAAGCAAATTTTAATTTTGGGTGAATTATATATTGTGTGTTAAATCCTCAGTAGAATCTCAATCTCTCTCTTTCTCTCTCTATGTATGTATATTCAAAACATAATAAAAAAATCATATCACAATTATTTTCACCTGTTGTGGCCCTTGAAGTCCTGTCTGAAATTTGATTTAATAATGATCTCTAGCACTTGCAGTGGTCCTGACGGGTATGTGACAGCTGTCAGTGTGTGCTTGGTCAGCTCTTCAGATGGATTTCTGTGACTATAGTTCCAGTATGTGTGTGTCCGATCACTACAGCTATATCACATTCACTTCTTCTGCATGAAATAGACCTGTCCTCTGTGCCTGCTAATGATACGCAGTATGAAATAATGATTGGATGTCAACATGATTGATGTGGGTGTGGAGAGGGAAGGTCCAGCGCTCTCTTGGGCCATTATCTCTTCAAATTATATCAAGGATGTCTGATGAATCGACTAATAGACTTGATGATGAAGTTTTGGTAAAGCCTTGACTAAAGTCCAAACTGCATAATTGAACCGCCTAAAGAAAATCACTAATGGGATTCACCTGAGAAATGTAACTGTAAAATGCAATTGTTTAGTTTAAAATTTCTTAATTTCTTTTTATCTCTGGCAGTCCATCCGTGAAGTGACGGGTTACGTGTTGGTGGCTCTGAATCAGTTCGACTATCTTCCTCTGGAGAACCTGCGGATCATCCGTGGCACTAAACTGTATGAAGGACGCTACTCTCTGGCCATCTTTCTCAACTACAGACGAGATGGCTACTTTGGCCTTAGACAACTCGGCCTCAAGAACCTGACAGGTATATTCTGCTAAATTTAACTCATTCTAATATTGTAACTGCAATTTCTGTTTTTGCTGTTTGTATTTGTCAAAATCTGTCAGAGAAGGTACATCTATTTCTTCAAAAGTTCTGTAAGATTCTACCCTGACAGCATTTGCCCAAAACAACGGTTTGAAATGTGCATTTAAGATGGTTTAGCAGTTAAAAAAGTGGTGTTTCTTTTTTCCGCTTTGTTCAAATAAAGCAAGAGTGCTGCAGAATGGAAAAAGAAAGCAGGGGTTTTTAAAAGTTGAACTTATTTTCACTTAAAGTTCCATCTTAAATTGCTTTATAGATAGATGCTTTTTAGATCATATGCTTTTTATTTAACAGTCAACATACACTACCGTATAAAAGCCTGAGATCAGTACGATTTTTTTTTTCTGAAAAATTAATACATTTAGTCAGCAAGGATGCATTAAATCGCTCAATAGTGACCGATGTGACTGGTTGAAATACATTTTTAAAATATAAAATATTTTGTTTAAAATATCGTAGTAATATTTAAGTAAATGCAGCCTTGGTGAGCATAAAAGACTTCTTTCACCAAAAAGAAATTAAATCTCACTGACCCAAACTTTTAAACAGTAGTGCATATGCAATTAGTGGATAGAAGATAATGAAGATATGTTGTTAATTAATTTTCCATATTGTAGTTTGGCTAGTGTTAGTGCAGCAAGTTTATCTAAATACCTAAGTAGTATACTTAAGTCTATGTTTGTAATGTTTAAATGTCTGACTGATGTCTGTGTAAGTTGTGGTCTTAGACTAAATTAGCATAGCAGGCACTGGTGTATTTGAACACATGTCTGATAAGATTGCCGTTAATTATGTCTTTCATGCTGTGCAGTGTGTCAGCTATGGTAATCATGTACATCAGAAGACGTATCTCATATTAATGATCCACTCTTCATTATATGACTGCGGTTTATCTTATCAGCATATTGTGTTTCACTTGAGCATGTTTTACAGATGACATCAAGGTTTTTTTTTCTTTTTCTTTTCTTCTTCAGCCTTGCTTGGTTGCCTCATAGGGAGACTTTCGTTTACATCTTATACCATGCAATATAGAAACTCATCTTAGAACAATATTTCCAGATCCCTGTTGGGATGTATAAAGAGATAGAGAGAATAAGAAACAGAACAAGGAGTCAAACAACCAACAGACAAATAAAAGAAGTTGGTGGCACCTCAGAGCAAAACAGCCAGAGGCGTGATAATGGTTATCTGAATTCTCATGACTCCTGGACGACCAATGGAAGTCCAGAGGAGTCCAGCAGGTGGTACGGGGTCACAGTAGGTGATGGAAAGAAAGTTAAGAAAACCACTGGCATGTGGCCCAGTGGGCATATTGCATGATCATGTAGTATTAATCCCAAATACGGCTTTAGCACTTTAATGGCTGATTAAACAATTTCTTGGTATATAAATAAATAGAGCACTGATAGTCTGGGTATACCGCTGCCTTCTTGTCTTCTTTTCTTAGTGTCCTCAAAGATATTTGCATCCTTTTATTGTTTCTCTCATCATTGTGATGAGGTGTCAGGTGGCATCTTTGAATGAATGGGGTGTGATGTTACAGGGCATGTACTTCAGGATTCAAGAATTGTGAAGTACATCCTATACATTTGTTTTGATAGAGGGAAACAAGATGCATTTCTAGTTTCAACATTTCTTATTCTTCAGACATTCTGCTTTAAATACAATAAGTATTGGCTGTAAACAATGTGACCAACTTCTGACCACTGAAAATTCATTTTCAATATTCAACAATATTCAGTAATATTCAACAATCTGGAGATGAAGCCTAACTGAGATCCCCATGTCTCTGGGACTGAATGATAAAGGGCTTTGAAAATGAAGATTCCAAAAGAAGAGTTTATCAAGAACTAGAATCTAAAATCATATTGCGATATCTTTGATACTTCTTGAGTTATAGGTACGCAAACTTTGGAAAAAAATAATATTTATGACACTCAGACAGGTCTGTTCAATGCAGTTGTTTTGACAGAAGGAAACAAGATACATTTCTAGTTTCAACATTATTTGCTCTTCAGACATTCATTTTTAAAAGAAAAGAAGTATCATATTTATGCAAAGTGATCCATATTTGTTTTTTGACCACTGGAAATTTACAATTTAGCGATTTACTCCAGGAGCCATGTTGAAATTCAAATATCTCTAGAACCGAATCATATAGGACCTAAAAAATGAGGATGCCAGAATTAATGTTTTTTAAGACCCAGAATTTATAAGGGTATTAAAATATCTTTAAAGGGGTCATGAACTGGCTTTTTAAAAATTATTTTATACATACATTCCACTTATGACGTTAGCGTGGTTTTTACATTCAAAAACATCAATCAGTAAGTTCTAGGCTTTTCTACCTGGTTTTGAGGCTGGCTCAAAAAAAAACGTCAGTTATCATGGGGGTGCCCGCATGAAAACAATGGAAGTAAACGCCCACTGCTATTATTGGATAACAGTTTTGCATAGTACACTAATTACAAACTAACTTCATAGTTGGAGCCTTCTGTGACTTTGGTTAGACACGTAATCAGGACATATCAAGCGATCTCTAACAAAGCAATAGTGATACATAGTACAAATATTTTTACTCACATAAGTGTGCTGCGCCATTCCTGTCGGAACCAATATAGACGGCACAGCATTGCTTTTTAAAGCTGCAGTCCATAACTTTTTGTTTCAAATTATCTAAAATCTAAAAAACCTAAATTTATGTCTGTAAAACCTAAACATAAAGAAGTTGTCCCAGCTAGAATGTTATACCGCACCGGAGGATGCTGCAGGTGACGGATTGTTTATAGCCTTTTCTCACAGCAGCTGGAATAAATGATGGATTGAATTTGAAAACACTGTATGACAATAATAATAATTGGCAAGGTTTTATGTGATATGAGCTAACCAATCTTTAGATTTAATCACCATTGATAGCGCAATTTATTGTAATGCTTTTTTCCTCAGTTGATCAGAACAAAAGTGGCAGTTGTTACTTGTTCAGATGACATTCTCCAGTGAAAACTCTTATTTGGGTCATACTTTCAAGATGTCGAATCTGTGAATACAAAGTGCAGTATATCCACATCGGTGCGGTGACTGACAGCCACACATTAGATCCATCTGGAATCAACCTTTTCAGAATAACACTTTTAAATTTTTTTACAGAATAATTCATACAAGCGTTTTTATATACAAGCCATACATTTCTGCTTTAAAACCTCCCAGGATGTCTTGCTGCGGACTTAAAGTGCATTATTGGAAGCACTATTTTATTTTTACAATCTGAAGTACAAGTCATTATTTTTTTATTTGACAATGATGCTGTCGATAGATCCTAATGCATTTTTAAACTGGAGCATTCATTTAAATGAGTTAGTGACTGTTTACAACCACAGTAAATCAGTAAGAAATGTGCACTAGAATAAGTTTTGTTCTTCACCCAAAAGCTTGCAAACAGAATGTTCCAGCCCAGTGTTGCAGTGTTACAATGCTGTATATAGTAACCCCTATAGTAAACAAGAAAATGCAGCAAAAGTTGGCTGTATTCAATGATGGGAAGAGCTGCACATTTGAGGTAACGGTTGTTGCTTGAATTCCTCGCTAAATTCTTTGAATCATATTTTTTAGCTTTGAATTTCCTATTCCTCCAGTGTTGCTGGTAAAGTCTGATTCTCGAGGCAACGGTAGCCATGTTTCTGCAATTTTCAATATGAGTTTTAAGAGATGAAAGTTGTTCTTCAGCCCCTTGAGATATTCAGCACATTGATGATGAATGACTCCTTTTATTACAGCCATGTGCTCCCCTCTCATGGTTCCTCTACATGGCTCTGCCGCATGATCAATAGCTTTCATAAGCAACTTATGATACAATAATGGCTGTAACCTTATTTTCTGTGGTCCTTCAATCAAATGTTGTTCTTTTTTGACTATGCACTCTTAGATGACCTCTATAACCAGCAGCTGAATAAAGGGCAGTTTCATCAACTTTTTAGAATCTCAGAAGATATAATTTTTAATGCCACGTGTTTTCGGAAAAGAGTTCAATATTTGAGTGGGCAGATCCCTGTATGTAAATATTTCTTCATCTTTCACCACATGTGGCCAAAGGTTATTGAATAAGAACAAATCAAAGATCATGTGCAATACTTACCAGATCAATGGTATATTGCATCCAAGCACTTGTTCAGTTGCTTGAAAATCAAGGCTTACATTACACAGTCATGAAAGAAGTCTGTTGTTCATAGACTGTGGATTCTCTAATGAATCCGTTGTTGAATCACACTCCACTAACATGCCAAGAAGTCTCAGTGTGCACTGTGCAAAGCAATTAGACCATTATGCAGAATAGACATGTGCCGGTATTCAGTAATAGGATATATCACGATAATGAACATGCACAATATTGTTATCGTGGGCACTTCAAAATACAGTGAATAATTATTTATTACAAATTATTCAGGTTATTTGAAAGCATTTTAAGAATACTTCTCCCATCAACTGGGTACAATGCACAACACCACTGTATGCTGTGTCAAAGACACATGTGCACCCTGATGTAAACAAGTCCAACACGGATGAGAAGAACATGGCAGAACGAGTGAAGTAGTGAATGCACATTCACTCTCTGACAGCTGATGGAACAGCAGAAATGCAGCTGTTACCCTGATAACCCCGAAACCAAAGCAGCTGTGCTACTTTCTAAAACGTATTTAAATGTTTTAAACAGCCATTCAGATTTTTGTATTTGCAGTGGTGTGCATAGCACCACTGCGAATACAAAATACTTTAAGACTTAGACTTAATAGGCTTTTTATTTTCTAATTATTTATACATTTTAATATGGACTACGACATGCCCTTGCTATTGTTTGAAAAAGTTTTGATTATTTATTGTTCAGTCACACTTTACATTAAGACTCCATTATTTTAACATTAACATTAGTTCTCTTTCAGTCGGTCACTCCGAGTCACGTTGGTGACCTACGAATTGGGATGCGCACTAGAGAGACCATCCCTTCGAGTGTAACTAAACAGCAATGCACATGCATTCGTGTTGCATCAGCTCCCGCTGATCACGCATGAGCTAAAAAGGCAGCCGGTGCAACGCATACCAGCTTTTCGCTTCGACCGAACGACAACATCATTCTGCTCCTACCAAACTGCTTCGTGTGTGAATAGTCTAGCGAATGTCTCAGAGCTTTTTTTGTTGGCACCGGGCGCTTTCATGTGGTCGTTCTTGTGTCGAGTGGGTTGCGCACTTCAGGCTGCACTGCCCCTGTCGTGCTGCAAACGGCCGTTTCCCCTGTGCGTCTCCGCACGTAAAAAAGCATTACCCTAAAAGAGTAAATTTCTCTAAAAGAGTACAATAAGCGGTGCGTCTTTGTAAAGACGGCGGATCGTCTTTTTAAAGATGCCGTTTCACCCGTGTGTTTCTGGATGCGGTTGTTACCTGGCGCTGGGTGATGGTCACGATCGCTGCCTCACGTGTCTGGGCATTAAACACGCTGAGGTGGCGTTCGCGGATGAGTCATGTTCCCATTGCGGGAAGATGACCATCTCGGAGCTGCGGGCCAGGCTCCGTTTCCTCCAGAGGGGCGGAGCTCCGTTGCCTCTGCTGCGATCTAGTGTTCGTCCTGGCGGCAGCCAAGCGTGGACTACTAGCGGTCTGAGGGTTACAGTGGTGGCAAACCCCTCAGGGAACCAACCCTCGGGGGACCATCGCTCCTCTAGTGCTTCGCAAACCAGTTGAGCCGCCAAAGGAGCGCGCTGGGCCCTCTTCAAAGAGCGTACCAGTGGTATCCTTCGGTGCTCCTCCCGACGACCGGATGTCGATCACTGCATCGGAGGGAGAGCTCTCTGGAGAGGAAGATTCGGCTGCGCTGCCGCCCTCTGGGACGGTGGCAAGGCCTGATTGTATCCAGAGATGTCATCTATGCTTTCCTGGGCCGCCGACAGGGTAGGGCTCGAGTGGAAACCTCCACCGCGTCCCGGGCCCTCGACGTTGGACGATTAGTTTCTCCAGGGGGGTTCTCGCCGCTGGTCTCAGCCCCCCTGCCTCATGCTTTCTGTCCCGAGGTGCATGAGGAGCTCACCAGGTCATGGACGGTTCACCAGGTCATTTTTTACTGCCAAAAACCAACCTGCTGGGGGGGGGGGGGGGGGGGGGGGGGGGGGGGGTTTGCCTCCTACCTCTCACCACCTCGCCGGTGTTGCAGCTAGGGGGTATCAAAGTGTCCCCTCGAGTATCGTCGGTTGCGATGCAATTGTGTCCAAATACCGCTGCCACCTGGCTGGGCAAGTCATTGCTCCCCTCCCGGGTCTGTAGTTACTCGCCTGACCTGTCCGGCGATGCTTGTACGGCCTGTGGAGAAGCTGCTTCCACCTTACACGCTACGGTGTTACTGCAGGTTCATCAGGCCAAGGCACTGAGGGACCTGCACGAGGGTGGTCTTGATCCGGAAGTTCTGAAAGAGCTCCGAACCGCTACTGACCTTGCGCTCCGACCGACGAATGTCACCAAGAGTTCTCTGGGTCGTGCGATGTCCACACTTGTGGTCCAGGAGCACCATCTCTGGCTGTGTCTGGCAGACATGAGGGACACCGACAAGGTTTTGGTTCCTCAATTCCCCTGTGTCCCAGATCGGCCTCTTCGGCGACGCGGGCGAGAGCTTGTCCACAGAAGCAGACTGGGGCGGGTCGTCACACCCTGCCGCGCCGGGCAGCTGCTGCCTCCACGTCCACCGGCTGCAGCGCCCCAGCCTGCTCATCACCGAGGGCGGCCCCCTGCGTCCACCCCTGCTCCCGCGCCGCATCCACAGCAGCCTCCAGCAAGCGCTGTGGAGCTGGGCATAGGCAGGCCGCCCCGTCTGTCCAGGCCCCCGTCAAACCTGGCGGTGAGCAAAAGAGCAAGGGGCCCCTGGACGGGTGACCCAGAGAGGGAGGAAGCTGGTCTTTGGGGGATGGTGAAGGCACCTCACCCTCCCCCGGAGGAGGGCCAGGTGGAGATTTTGGAAAATCTCGATGAGAGAGCGTTGAACTGTAGAACCAGGTAAGCATTGCACCGCACACTAAGACCCCTCTTCGGCCCGCTCACAAGCCGCCTGAGTTGGGTCCCTGTGTTCCACCTCGCAGTCCCACTGCGGGTACGGCTGTGGTTCCACTGGTCCCGCTTGTACGGTATCTGGGTGCCTGGCTAGCGCTACCCAACCCGTCTCGTTGGCTTCTGTGGACCATCAGTCTCGGCTATGCGATTCAGTTCGCCCGGCATCCCCTCAAGTTCAGCAGCATCCGCTTCACATCATTGAATGCGGCCGATGCTCCTGTCTTGCTTGCGGAGACCAATCCTGGGGCATATGGCAGCTGCAGCGGAAGTTACGCCGCTGGGGCTGCTACCCCCCTCATCTGGGGGATCCCGGTGGCCCACACTGCTTCGATGGCCTCGGTCCCGATTGGTCGGTCATCGCGGCACTCCCTACAGTGTCCGAATTACAACCGGCCTGTGCCCCGGAAAGCCTTCACTTCGTGGACATACCTCATTCCTGCGGGGCAGGAGTGCCGCCTAGAACAGGTCTACAGGCATGCGGTGTTTATGGGTGTAACGTGCCGGGGCCACCATCGCGGTGGGGTCCACGTACACAGGCTGCAGGTTTCGGGTTATGGACGGCCCCATACTGCACTTCATATCTGCCTATAGTTTTGAGCATGTGCCGGTTGCTTGAACCGTCTCAAAGGTGCTTACAGCAAGCACGTGTTGGTACCGAACGGACAACACACGGACCACCGCTAACACAACCGTCAAGGGTCACAGAGGGTCCCTGCCGGAGTTCACAGTCGCCTTTTGAGTATGACACTCCGGTTCTGAGGTGCAGGGGTTGAGTGCCATTCACACTTCCGGGTCTGCGCTCAACCCTAATGGGCGACGAGCTGTCATTCGAGCTACGCTCCCCTGGAGAAGGAGAATCATCCCCAGACGGTCCACCTGCCTTTTTGGAGACTGTCAGAACCGCCCAGGTCGACCTGTTTTGCCTCTCCAGAACCGCTCACTGCCAAGATTTCTACTCCCTGACTGCGGGAACACTCGCACGGTCATCCGCACTGGCACACAGCTGCGTCCACGGGGCCTGCCAAGTATGCTTTCCCCCAGTGAGCAGTCTCGCACAGACCGTGCAACGATCATGGAGGACAAGGGAGCTGTCCTGCTTTTGGTGCCGTAATTGGCCCTTGGAACCATGGTCCCCGAACTAATTCTCCCGCGACAGTCCCTCCCTGGCAATTCCTCTGAGTAGGATCTACTGACGCTGAGGATCGCGGCATAATGCACTCTAGCTCCCCTATCATGTGGCACCACCACTTCCCAGACCTTTGGAAACTTCATGTCTGGTTCCTGGACGGGACGTGGAGGTTCTTGGTGACCTACCCCAAGAGGTAGTTGACACCATCACTTCGGCGCGAGCACCGTCTATGACATGCTTACGCCTTGAAGTGGAATCTGTTCGTTGAGTGGTGTTCTTCTCGCCGGAAGACCCCCGGAGATGCCCGATCGGCGTCTTGCTTTCCTTTTTGCAGCAAGGGTTGGAGCGAAGGCTGTCTCCCTCCACCATTAAAGTCTATGTCGCTGCAATTGCTGCTAACCGTGACCCCGTGGAAGGGAAGTCGGTAGGTAAGCATGACCTCGTTATCAGGTTCCTTAGAGGGGCCAGGAGTTTGAATCCTTCCCGGCCCCCCTCTATACCCTCTTGGGACCTGTCTCTAGTGCTTAAAACACTACAGCAGGGCCCATTTGAGCCTTTGCTCAACAGTTGAGCTGAAGTTTCTGTTAATGAAAACTTTACTCCTGCTTGCACTGGAACGCATTTTCGTTTGACGATTCGTGCCTAGAGTTATGTAGGCTATGTGCCCAAGGTTTCCATTACTCCCTTCAGGGACCAGGTGGTGAACCTGCAAGGACTTCCCCCTGGAGGAGGCAGACCCAGCCCTAGTTTTGCTCTGTCCCGTCCGAGCCTTTAGATGCTACGTAGACCGGACACAAAGCTTTAGGACCTCAGACCAGCTCTTTGTCTGTTACGGAGGCCGGCAGAAGGGGAAGGCCGTCTCTAAGCAGAGGATGGCCCACTGGATTGTGGATGCCATCACCTTGGCTTATCAGGTACAGGGTGTGCCCTGCCCTTTCAGGTTGCGTGCTCACTCTACTAGAAGTGTTGCATCATCCTGGGCGTTGGCTTGTGGCGCCTCGCTGACAGATAATTGTAGAGCTGCGGGCTGGGCGACCCCCAACACATTCACTAGATTCTATAGCCTACGTGTGGAGCCGGTATCCTCCTGTGTACTCACCTCAAACGGGTAGAGGGGCTGAGAGGCCCCGGTTTAGTTTCCACTGTGCTCCAGAGTGTCCGTACTGTATCCCCAGTGGAACGGTACGTTTCCCCAGGGTTATCCATCTCACTGAATGGTGTGCTATGACACCATGACTGGTCTTATTGTTGCGAGCCGCCCGTCCTTAGCACGACAAAGGGTCAGGCGGCTCGCACAGGACACTGAAGGGGCAGCATCCATGGCTCTCTGGTAGGGATCCCAATTCGTCGGTCACTGACGTGACTCGGATGACCGACTGAAAGGGAACGTCTTGGTTACGTATGTAACCCTCTCCTGTGGAGGAGGGAACATCACTTCCATCGCACGGCTGCTTACCACACCGCTGGAGCGTCCGGGTCCCCGCTCGCTCTCAGCTAAAACCGGTATGCGTTGTCACAGCTGCCTTTTTATGCTCTCGCTGTGATCAGCGGCAGCTGGATGCAATATTCTCATGCCAATGTGCATTTGGCTCGTTTAGTTTACACATCAAAGGGGATTGGTCTCTCTAAGCGAGATCCCAATTTGTCGGTCACCGACGAGATGTCTCCGTTCCCTCCTTCAGGTCAATTCTTTAGTTAATATAAACTGCCAATGAAAAGTTCTTCTGAAGCATTTAAGTTAATTTCAACATTTAATAATGTGTTATTAAAATCAAAAGTTGTAACTGTACTTTTAAATGGACCCAAGCTAACAGCTGTAAGAATAATAACTTTTGTAACAAATGTAGCTATTGCTCATTGTTATGTTAATGCGTAACGATATTAACTATGAGATCTTCGTTACAATTTTTGCACTTAATCTGTTTGAAACAGTGTTTGCGTGCTACTTTTCGTGATTCCCTTTATTGTAATTTAAATTTCCAGTTCATTTTGTTATATTAAAAACGTTTCCCAATATCATAACAATATCATATACTGTGATAAAAGCTTCAGCAATTATCGCCACATGAAAATGTGCCTAATGCCTAATGCAGATGCATACAAATTAAAAAGCATCACTCTATGTATATAGATCTATATATATAATATATATATTGATAACTATAACAATTATTTAATTATTTATTTATGTATTATTTTTCTTTATTTAGTTTTTATATAAAAAATTTTAACTTTTAATTATAAATAATTTATTCCTTAAATATTATCCACATTGCATTTTGATCCAACTTTTAAATTATCTTATTTGGTTATTATACGTTGTCTAAACCAGGGGTACTTTCCAACAATACCGCCTTCCACACCCCCTCACCCCTACAAATTTATTTATTGTATGGAAAAAAAGAAGGTTAATAATTTCCATTTTTGAGTGAACTGTCCCTTTAAGACACATAATCTTAAATTAGGGGTCTATTCCAATGAAAACAACTATTTTGTTTAGTATTTAATCAGAGTGTCTTTCATTGGCCATTGAAAGATGCAATATTTACTTGGTGATGTAAAATAATTAAATTGAAATACAAACTTTGTTGTTTTCTGAAGGTTTGGTGGTTGAGTTTGGTTTGACTCCACAATTCCACATTGTCGAATTTATTCAATTTGTTACACAAATCTCCATGCAACCTAACACTTTGTGCCCTCATATGTATGCTTGTGCACATCCCCGGTGGTTTATTAATGCAATAGCCTTGATGTGAAGCATGCTTGCCACCCACCCCCGCAGAGCCTCTTGGGCTAGCATGTCCAGTCCTCTGCTCTCCTCACACAGCCTTGGCTGCTCAGTTAGTAAACATTGTCTTGCTTCTGAGCTTCTGTCCATGAACCCAAGACTGGGCCTTCATTGTTAGGACGTTTTTCATCCAGCTGGGCCCATGTATTGTTCAGCATCTTTGCAGACTCTGTAGACAACAATCTTGCGGATGAGTTTCAGTGATTTTGTGAACATGTTTTGCACTGAAGAGCAGCTGTTCAGATGTTTTTTGAGTTGTTCTTTTGTCTTCAAGGTCACTTATGCGGTGTCATTGACTGTATGCTGACTGTATGCTGTATGCTGTGGGTTGTGAGCACCATATTCATGGAACCTTATTTGGGAAATATTTCAGTGAAAGTTGCAATGAAACAGAAGTAGTGACAGACCTTTTCTTATGTATACTGACAGCATCAGTTTTGGAAGCAGATGAAGGGAGTTGAATGCAAACTTGAAGCAATGAGGCCTAACTGATTGAAGAGGTTCTGCATATGTCACCAGAGAGCCTGTTTCACTCTAGTTATGACATTTTCATTTAAAATAAAAATGTCATAAAAATGAAAAAATCAGTAAAAATGATTCATTCATTCATTCATTATTTTTTGGTACATGACTCGTTAGACAAGATCTGTAAAATGTATTTGGAAAATTTTCTTAATTTTGATAGTTGATAATTTTTATTTTTGAGTGAACTGTCCCTTTAAGAAATTAAATCTTAAATTATCGGTCTATTCCAATGAAGATAATTATTTTTCACTGGCCAATAAGAGATGCTACATTCACTTGGTGATGTAAAACCATTCAATTGAAATATTTCTGAAGGAACAGAAAACAGAAGGAAAAAGAAAAATCTGAAATTATACAATAAACAGCCTCTTTTTTGGTCTTTAGCGGCTGTTTTGCCGTATCTATACTGTGCCTAGCTAAAATAAGGCTTGATCGTAGGTTAACTTTCTAAAGCTGTCACCTCTCACCCTAAATAATGATAGTTATAAGTATTTTGATTTTATTTCCAAAGCTATTGTAATAACATTACTTCTTGAATATTAAATTATGTCAGCAAATTCTGTTTTTCCAACCATCAGTCAAGAACAAAGTGGGGACAGCAAGAGCGCTTTGTGGGTAATAATTGGTTTGCCTCTGAATCTCTCAAAAAACAAAGCCCATTCATTGCAGCTGAATGTGATTAAAACAGCTCTCCGAGGACTTCCTGCGGTGGGGATAAAGAGTTCCTCTTCAGGAACTCGAGCTGCGTCGAAAACGCTAGGGGAACACCTTCTGCGACCGACGCTCTGAATCACATGTGAAATCAGTCCAATAGCTGAAAGGGATGTCACGGCGGATGACGTCATGACCAGGAAGCTATAAAAGCACGTGCGGCGGAGCCAGCATCAGCTTTCTGTCATTCAGCGAAGCGCTCTGTGTGTCAGTCATATTTATTGTTGTCTGTCTATTGTGAGAGAAAGTTCTATAAGCAGCTATGTCTAAGGCTCACGCTAAGACAAAGCATGCAAAGGGCGAGTGCAAGCCACGTTATAGGTTGTGTCTTCCTCCCTGCCCACATTATATCACGAGTGGGGATACACACAGGCTGTGCGTGGTTTGCTTGAGAGCGAAGCTCTTCCTATCTCCGCCCGTGTTCGTTAGATCTAGAGCTCGTTTGTTTGTCAAGGAGATTGATGTTGTTCATGTGACTGACTCACGCGCAGCGCATATATTACATCATTTCGGTTTTTGATGTGAATCTTGCTACACTAGACCGTATTTACTCGTCTGGTTGTTTGATTGCATTTGATTCTGATGAATAAAATGAAGTATTTGTCTGACTGAGAAGTTCGATATACAGGGGCTCTTGGGTTATAAATTTCTCGAGTGAGAGCACGTGTTAACCTCTCTTCCTTTGAGGAGGTTGAGGCTGTTAGCAGGGGCTGCTGGGCGGAGCAGTCCCAACCTACCGTGTTCCAGCCCCTCATTCTGGGGGGCCTCACTTCTCGTACTCCGCAGAGTCTAAATTCAGATTGGCGCTCCCAGGCCGAAGGCTTCTAGTGGGAGGCGGTTCTGCGGACCATCATTCTCGCTGGATAGTTTTCGTCGTAAACGTCCTGACGCCTAAGGCCTAGGACTTTTTGAGGGCCAGCTCCCTCTGGGGAAGAGCGGTATACACCGCATTACACGGTGCCCGTCTCTCCTCAGTGCCCTCAGGAGGTCGATCTGCCAACCCTGCCGTGTTCCAGGGCGCAGCGGTCTCAAGCGAGCGCTTCTCTCAGTTACCGCCCAGAAATGTAGCGGTACTAAGAGGCTCGCTACCTCTATGGAGGTATCTAGAGCAGCTAGTACGGCCGTCCCCTGCTAGTCCGCTGAGCTAGCTGCTCTAGGCGCACCACAAGCCAATCTCATGAGACTGGTTCCCTTAGGAGGTCACCTGGCGGTGTGGGAGCCCCTGCCAGGTGTGCTTCATTGGGTCCTGCCCCGAGCAGGCTCTGGTCTAGTCTTCCTAACAAACGACGTGGGTTTGAGGGCCATCGTTTTCAATAGGAGACTTCAGCTATGAGAGTCCTGATGCTGTTCCGGACCCGGAGGGCAGGCCCCTCTGGGGAAGAGAGGTGTACACTGCATTACATGGTGTCCGTCTCTCCTCAGTGCCCTCGGGAGGTCGGTCTGCCAACCATGCCTGTTCCAGGGCGCAGCGGTCTCCGGCGAGCGCGTCTCTCAGTTACCGCCCGGCAACGTAGCGGCACTGAGAGGCTCGCGGCCTCTGCGGAGGTCCCCAGAGCAACTAGTTCGGTCGTTCCCTGTCGGCGTGCAGAGAGCAGTCTCGCTGAGAGCAGTTCACATTCCTGGGCATCTCAGTATGGGAGCAGACATCCTGTCGAGGCAGGGGCTGAGGCCCGGGGAATGGATGCTGGAGATATGGAGAGTGTTTGTCCAGGCTCAGGTGACCTGTTTGGTGACTCCAGAGGAATTATCACACTGTCCGCTCTGGTTCTCTCTGACTCATCCAGCTCCACTGGGGCTGGATGCCATGGTACAGACATGGCCGAGGCTTCGTCTGTACGCCTTTTCTCCGATTTTCTGCTCCCGGGAGTTCTGGAGAGAGTGCGCTGCGACGGGGCCCGTCTGTTGTTAGTATCCCCGTTCTGGCCGGGCTGAGTTGGGTCTCAGGCCTGATTTCTCTCCTCGACGGCGCTCTATGGGAGATTCCCGTCAGGAGAGATCTCCTCTCACAGGCGGAGGGCACGCCCCCGCCCGGAACTGTGGGAGCTGTGGGTGTGGCCTCTGAGGAGGCACAACTCAAAACTTCCGGCTCTAATCCGATTTGGTTAGCCTATCCCTCCCTCAGAGCCCCTCTATGGAGGAAACTTATTAACTCATCTTCGGACCGCCACCGACCCACTAACTTCCCATTTGGTACGGTTCTGGAGTTCCTGCAGGCCTGTTTATCCGCAGGGTTGACCCACTCCACCCTAGAGGGCTTCGTGGCGGCCATTGCGGCCTACCACGCCCCTCTCGGTGGCCATTCAGTGGGAAGAGACCCTCTTCTTACACATTTCCTCTGCCTTGTGCTGAGGCCGAGGCCTCTGGCCAGAGAAGCGTATGCTAAGTGGTGGATCAGATCTATTCCATAGCCCGAGTCCTCGGATCTCCCCACTCCTTGTGGGGTCCAGAATTCACTCCTCAGAAGTTGGCCTTCGGGATGGCAGAACCCCCCTCTTTATCCACTCTCGGCTCTTCTGTTCTCGGTCGCTCTAGCTGTTGCAGTCTTCCACACTAGGCAAGATTTGGAAGGTCCTGGCCGACGTGGGCATTCTCGTCCCCTAGCGTTTTTCCGAGCAGAGCTCGAGTTCCTGGAAGAGGAACGTCTCAGGTTACGTATGTAACCCTATTTCCTTGAGGGAACGAGACGCTGCATCTCGGTGCCATACTTCCTGCGTCCCTGCCAGCGCTTGCTTCATTCCTAGAAGCTGATGCTGGCTCCGCCGCACATGCTTTTACAGCTTCCTGGTCATTACGTCACCCGCCTGTGACATCTCGCCCATCTATTGGACTGATTACAAATGTGATTCAGAGGTGGGTCCGAAGCGTTCCCCTAGCATTTCGAGCGCGTCTCGTTCTCACGCTCGCGGAACTAGTTACATACGTAACTAGACGATCCTCCTGACCTCAATTCTGGTGGCAAATTGCTTCGGGTGTTCATTCTCTCGTCGGCCTCCTTGTTTCCGTTTATGCCCAATGCAACTGTTTCGGAGTGCAGTCAGAGCATTTAATCTCAAACATAATTGCAAGAAACTTCATGAAATAGTCTGAGGTCTGTTAATATTAGGCAGTTTTGACATCAGCATTTTGTGTTTGTCAAGGGAAAAAGTAATTGTAATAGATTGTCATCTTGTTCTTTTGGGTGCTTGAGATTGTTAGTGTACTTTGGTTCTTTCTGAAATAATGGTTGTACAATACCCCCCCCCCCCCCACTGCATAATTAATAATGACAAGACTTTAACCTTTACACCCGTTGCCCGTTAACAGACTTTCTAATGCGTACTGCACAGAAATGGCTAGAGTTAGATTGGCATTTCCAATCTGAAAGGCTTCATGGAATAGCGATGCGCCAGTCTTTCAGGAAACTATGAGTTGTATTTGTGAAATGCCAGGATGACAATGAGTTACTGGATTCAAATATTTGCAAGATATGTATTTGAGACACTAGTAAGAAGTAAAATAGACAGACACATTCAGTCTGTGTATAATCTTTACATGTACTGTAACTTTTGGACAAGCTAACATTGTTAATAAATTTCAGTTTCCAGTTTATTTACACTTTACACTTACTATTCCAAAGCTGAATTTTCAGCTTCATGTCACATGATCCTTCAGAAATCATAAATAGTCCATTAATTCATAAATGCACGTGTAAAACATGTGTGCTGCTTATTATATTATTTTCATGATGCATTTTTATTTACATTATAAATGTCTTTACTGTAAATTCATCAATTTAATACATCCTTGCTGAATATAATTATTTAACTCTTAATTAATGATAAAAAAAATCAGAATAAAAAAATTATATTGGCCCTAAACTTTTGAACACTGGCCAGTAAGGTCCCTATCTTTCTCTAAATAATATTTTGAACATAGAAATTTTTGTACTTATAAATGTTTTATACCATCACTTTTAACCATCACATTTTTAATGTGTCCTTGCGAATAAACACCTAATGTATGTTTTGTATACATCAATTTTTTTTTGATATAGTGGCCGGCAGTGTTTTACTCACTGCTTGACAGAACTTCATTGTATAATGACCTCTATGCAGCTGCTGCAGTTGAGCCAAAAACATATTATTATTATTATTATTATTATTAGGAAGTGTTGTGGTGAGAATTATGACTGATCTAAATGTAACCCTTTCTATGAACTAAGATTATGTGCAATAATGCTACAACCTAGTGTGATTATGCAGTAATTAACAAAGGAAAATATCTGCATACTGCAGTTCTTCCTAATGTACCATAATCTACTGTGACAACAACTAATTGCGTATTCCAAGAGGTTGCCAGTTTGTTTTACCAAAGGGGGTTTGTGTGTTAGTGGTTTGACATTGAGAAAAATGTATTATTGGTTACTTTGAGACTAAATGCCTGCATTGTAAGTGTAAGTCAGTTTGCTTTGAACTCTTCAGTGTCTCCATAATCGAGATGGCATTCATTGTATCAAACTGTATGCAGTGTATTGGATAAAGCAAGCCACCCCTTGTCCTGTATTCATTATCGGCACAATGGAGTTCACTGGAGAGCTGCAATGTCAATATCCCAGCTGATCTTTGTCTTCTCTTTGTGAAGGGACCCGATTTCAAAGGTACCTGTTCGTGAGGTCAAATCCACCTTTCACCAACCATGAAAAAAATAGGTGAGAAATGTAAGGTGCACCTGCAAGCTTGGTCTTGCTGAATGGTCTGTGAGGTTTCAGCCGTATCATGGCTTCACCAACCTTGCAGTCTTCCCATCTGAGACCCTGCTGCTGGCTGTGATTTCTGGGACGCTCTGCAATCTCTACCAGCCAAACTCCCCTCCCTGTGTGGCTGAATAATGAGACGCATCGTGAATGTAGATGGGTGGCTGAATGGCGGAGGGAGGGAGTGACAGAGGGCCGTGGATCATGATGCTAGTATGAAGAGGATATTAGTTGAAGTGGCACTAAGCGACGGCAAGATGGAACTGGAAATTTCATTAGCATTTATTTTATACAAATAGTGTAACTCTGCACATCTCTCATTTTAATAGGGCCGTGTTTTCTTCAGCAACCATTTCAGGCTCTATGGGAAATGTAATAAGGAGTTGCAAAGTGACTTGATGATTTCGGCAAGTCAGTCAAGCCCTCAAAAGTAGTGGTTCTCAGTGTTTTTGACTCAAAGGACCTCCGTTGTCCAAAACAATATTCAAAGGCTCTCTGATATAAGCTATTTCTGGTATTTCTTCTGTAATTGTGAAAAAGCTGCTTGTTTTCAAACTTTTTTAATTAATAGAAACTGGAGGTATTGATATATTAAATTAATTATCCACAACTAATTTTGTGATTTCAGAAGTTTTAAGAACTGGATGTCCTTCAGATAAAAAACAGCAGTTATTGAGAAGGGAAAAATAAATATCATTTTTGTGAAAATTGTTAATAAATGAAATTATTTAATATTTAATTATTTATTTGTATTGCATTATATGTAATGATTTAAATTTGTTTTTATTTTGTAAATTTCTTTGAATTTTAATTTAGGTTAGAGTTAGATTATTTTAAAATATTAATAACAATTATAATATTAAAGGGGTGGTTCACTGTTTTTTTATAGGCTTGATTGTGTTTATGGTGTGCAGTCTAACATGAGTTAATGCTTCGTTTAAAAAAAACTCATTATTTTTCACATAATTTACGTTTATTCCACTCCGCTCTGTTCCTTCTCTGAGAAACGGCCTGATCTTTTCCTGTTTTTATGAAGCCCCTCCCTCAGAAATAGCGATGGGCTCTGATTGGTTCTAGCGCAGTGTAGCTGTGATTGGCTAATCCCCTCTAGTGCCCGTCAACGCCCCGCCTCTCACCCTCACGGCATGTGCTTCTTGTTGTATTGTAACAACGGCATCGTTAATAAATATTGCTTATCAGTTTGAAGCGATGGTTTTATTGAAAGGAAGGTCATGGCAGGACCTTTGCAAGCACGGCTTTTATTGTTGGCATACGTTTTTTTGTTTGTTGTTGTCTCATACATTTAGATACACTGTTATTTGTAAATGATACTGCATCTGTTAGCTTTTAATATACGGTTTTAATCCTGATAAAGGCGTTTAACTACAGTACAGTACACTCATGCTTGAATGCTTGACCAGGTTTAATGTTGCTTTAGCTATGTGAATAGAGTATAATTGGAAAACAGTTCATGGCGGAAGCTGAGCTGAATGAGAGAGAGGAGAGATAGAGAGAGAGATGCAGAGCAGGGGGATGCGAGGAACAGTATTGAGAATGCTGCTTTTGAACATTGATTTTGAATCTTGTGAATCTATTAGAATCTTTAGAAGACAGAATCGTGATTCATATTTGAATAGATTTTTACGTGCACCTCTTGTTTTCTCTTCCTCTTCTCTAAAGCACGCAGCATGGCATCGCCCCCTTTGCTGCCTTTTCCCGAGGGCTGGGTTTATCTGGGTTTGTGATGTCACGAACCCGGAAGTACTTCGTTGTAGTCTCTACCAGCCGTTTTTGTAGGCATTAACCTGCCAGAATTTTAAAAGACGATATCACCGTTTGCATTGTACTTTCAGCTTTGTAACCTTGCAGATATTGTTTATGCTCAAACAGCAACATTACACACTAACTAACCTTAAAGTGAAATCGCAATGAACCACCCCTTTAATAATTTAATCATTATTATATTTTTAGTCATCTTGAGGCCCCTGTGGAAGTTTGTTGAGGCCCCAAATCAGCATTTTAGAATGATTTTTTAAGGATCATGTGACACGGTAGTATGCTACTAAAAAAAAATGAAACAGCTTACTCACTGCAAAATCACATTTTAAAATATATATTAAAGATATAAAAGTGTATTTTAATTGAGTACTTTTCATATATTTCTATTTTTTTGGTTCTTGATGCGATTTTTAAGATACTTTTTTTTTGAAAAATGTAAAAAAAAAATCACACAGACCCCAAACTTTTGAACGGGAGTGTATTTCAAAGTATTATAGTATTATTATACGATACAATCACTGTACCATGGTACTGCAGAACTACTTCTTTCAACAGTAAATGCTATAAGTAAGTGCCTTTTATCATCTGTTTGGTGAAGAAGGAAAAAAAATCAAGTTTTGAAAATCAAAACTTTTGTGCTATACCAACATGCTGCTCATTTTATCGAATTACCACAATTTGCAAAACTTGGATTTACAGTAGATTCATTTTCCATTGAGCTCCACATGTTGTCGTATCTTTTGATTTATGGCCTATGATTTATTTGACCATTTGCTCCAAGTTTTCATGCCAGCAAAATCTCTGGGAGATACTGAGCTGCCAGTCAAAAAGACAGGAAACACAAAGCAAAGCAATCTTTTAGAAAGTTTTAACAGCTGTTATTTATTTTTCTCTTGCATATTATTTCAGTTATCGGGACGATGCATCACATTTGTCACACTGATTCACTGTGAAGCAATAACATTTAAGATGACTGAAGTTTAATCAGAAAGCTTCAACACAATTACGGATATCCATGAGCAGGCCCTCCTCCACACAGTATGCGCTTTCAGATATGCTCACATTTGTCATGCAAAACAATCTCTCTACTGCTGTCAAAGAAACTAATGGAAAACACTGGGATTTATTTAGAGTTTTATGTAAGGACAAATTCCCACTCTTTTAGCCAAAGAAGGGCAACTAGATTTATTATTTATATTTATATGTAATATACTGCAAAATTATAAACGCAAAACTTTTGTTTTTGCCCCCATTTTTCATGAGCTGAACTCAAAGATCTAAGACTTTTTCTATGTACACAAAGGCCTATTTCTCTCAAATACTGTTCACAAATCTGTCTAAATCTGTGTTAGTGAGCACTTCTCCTTTGCCGAGATAATCGATCAATTCATCAATTCTGCAATGGATATTTATATCCAAAATATAGTGAAAACACTATTAATTAGCATAGTATCAAGATCGGCAGTTTAAGACATTAACTTGTGAGCACAAAACACAAGGTACTTCTCTTTTCAATATAAATAGGGCTTTATTGGATAAATCTAAGACATATAAACTAATCTAACACACGCATTCACACACAAGTTGCAGAAAGAGAGAAAGTGAGGAAATAATTAGTTTAAGAGAATGAAAATGTGAAATCCCAAGTTTACAGCAATATGTGCAATTGCATAGATCTGAACAACCTTCAATCACTTAATTAACCCTCGCACTGTGTTCCTCAATTAGGTTAAAATTTATATTAAATTCACCAGTTCAGCTAGAATCTGGAGGTACTTACTTGCCTGTGAAAGGGGTTCCCTTCCTTTTCTGGTTGCCGAAAGGGGTTTCCCGAGGTTGCTTATTGGCTGGAGGTTCAGTCTTGGGAAGCCAGTGGTTGGGCGTTGGCTGGCGACGCGGAGCTGTGGTCTGCAGTTGAAGTTTAGACCGCACTTTTCGGAGATGCGGCGTTAGGCGAACTTAACTCAAAACACGAGACTCTCAACGGAAAATAAAACAAACTAAAGAAATAGAAGTAAAGTTTGACCAGACTAGGTGGCGTTTCTCCTCATGGTTTTGGAGGAGCTGGCGGGTAAGCCAGAAGCATGACTAGGAGTGAAAAGAAGCATGACTAGGAGTGAAAAGATAAAAGCCGCATGGCTAAAAAAAAAAAGGGGCCTCTCCCACAAAAAGCTAAAGCTAAACCCAAAAGTCCTAACCCCCAAAAAAACTAAAAAGGCAAAGTTTTGATGGTGTTTCCCTTGTAATTTAAACCGGGCTGTTTACACCCAAATGGTGCTTTGGCCATTAAGATTCGTCGGTGCTCGGGGTGTTGTATATTTCTTCTCCCCATTCATAAATCAACTGTTATTTCATCATTCACATGGTTTTGGTTTTCTGCTCTTGCAGAATATGATTTTGGACATGATTTATATAACGAGAATATGATACATTTGACAACGAAGTGATTAGAAGCATGAATCTTCACATTTCAAGCATGAAGATTCAAACACACACATACTAAACATTAATAGCAATTCTTAAACTATTCAATATTTATTCAAAATACATTCACAATAAATGTGTAAGAACCTGATAATTCCCCATGTAGGTTGCATACGAATATGAGATATATATATATAGGCACTGATTAAGTGCTTTATCCTTTTTCGGGTAATTTTAGGTGCATGGCCAGGCAGTTTTCCGTGCCATTTCTGTGAATGTAGTATACGTTTTCTGTGAAGACCAGAGAGGTAAATGTCTGTAGTATTTAGTCTGTTCTTTGTCCGTGAGTGGGGGGAAAGAGTCCATCCGGCTTGTGATCACTATCACTGTTTCCATTAGACGGTCACGCGTGCATCTCTTTGACCATTAATCTTGTTTATTTGCCCCAAAATTGACAATCTCCTTGGATTGTCAATGTGTTCTTTTGTGTTAATGGTGAAAACTGTTCTGTGACAGAGTGGTTTAGGCTTGCTTCAGACTGGCTAATGCTCGGGTCTGATTTATGACATCCTGTTGTCTTGGGCCTCTTGTGGAATGTTTTGACTCCTCGTGCCTCAATCATGTTTTTGACCAAATCTTAGATTGTCTGATTCGGTCTGATATCCTACACCTGTGAGGTGGATGGATTATCTCGGCAAAGGAGAAGTGCTCACTGACACAGATTTAGACAGATTTGTGAACAATATTTGAGAGAAATAGACCTTTTGTGTACATAGAAAAAGTCTTAGATCTTTGAGTTCAGCTCATATGAAAAATGGGGGCAAAAACAAAAGTGTTGTGTTTATAATTTTGTTTAGTATATATCAAAAATGCTCTGGTTATTTATCTTTCTTTCCTTCTTCTTCTTCTACTTCTTATTATTTTAATGTAAGTTTTACATGTGCAAAAATTTGCCACCATGTTGATGAGGTGTTCCTTGAGTTCGCAGTTTAAGTCTAGTGGAAGATTGTTTTTATCCTCCAGGAGGAAAATATTAATATTTGAAATTCTCTGAATGACTAATTAGGTGTTTGAAATTTCTGCATGTATCATTCAGTTTAGACAGTTTGTCTAGATTGTTTAGTGTCCATGGCATGAAGATGATGGAGAGTGAGTAATGTCGCTGCGAGTTGCTGGAGGATTGAACGGGACATGTGAGTGAGGGCACGGGTACAGCCTCCAACGTGTTGCCAGATCCAGTTATTATTAGCGTCTTTGGACTTGTTTTTTCACTTAATGTGACACTTTCGGAAATGATATCAATAGTGATATCTTATTTCCAAAACACAAGATTTGAACTTATTTTGATTTTTGTTTGTTTTTCATAGCAACATCTGGCAACACTGCATCACTGGCACTTAAACTGATAGTAATCAAAAAAGGCCCATAGACAGTGTGGGCAGTTTCTGCACTACTAGTGTCATCTAGCGGAATTACAAAAATAAAGCATGTTTTCAAACAACCTTTGCTAATGGCCCATATGTGCATCACGCCTTCCCCAACAAAAACATCACAAACGCAGCTCTAACAGGTCTATAAAAGTGAAGGCATGTCTCAACATGTAATAGCAGACTGGTTTCAATAAAAGGTCCAACATATTAGGAATATTTTTAACTTGAAATTTAGCTTACCTGTCGAGAAGAAACTTTACAAGTTTGTCATAACAACTGAAACCCAAACGTTCCATCAGATTCCTCTATCTTGTAAAAACACTGTCAGTGTTTAGCCTTGTTTTACCCCGATGTCTGAATTTTGGTTTACACTTCTGTAACGGAATCTGAATTTCTATTTCCATACTGGTTAACACCGTTTGGTTCAATCTGCTACAATAGCCATGTCCCAGACTCTTGATATTGCCTACACTGAGGTACCAAATGCAATGATTGGACGAACATTTTGCTAATGGATGTTTAACACAGACAAGGTCTCTGCACAGAATTTGAAGGTAGCTAAACCTAAAATATTAATAAGTATTTGTGAGCATTGTTGTTGTTGTTTTTTTACCCCCAGACCATAAAATCTGCAAAAAAAATAAATAAATCAATACACTTAGAATAAAAAAAGTAGCCCAAGCCAAAAAGAGACTGTAATATCATAGCAAACTGCTAGTGTGTGTATTTGGATGAGTACCGTGTCTGATTTCCTTCCAGACTCATTCATTGTGTTTGGAAAGCACAGTACAATATGATCAGCCAACCATGCAAGGTGTCTGATACACCTTTTCACACTCTTAGAAGGGAGCCTGGCACCAGAGAGACAGATTTGGACCACAGGGTGATCTTGATAAAAGCGGAAGACATTTATGGTCATTTACAGATAGAAAACAAAAACATATTTTTATTCTTAATTATTGCAATTAGTTACACACTGAGAATGAGACTGATAAATTGAAGTGTCTGGCCACTTATCTCTGCTCGTCAAACTCGCATATGCTTATCACAACCAGTGTGACACTTTATACCCATCTAAATGGTGCATGGAAACATGAGAGATACTCTCCATGATAACAGAAACTTTTGAGATTATAAATGCATGCCGCTTGTAGAGAAAAGCTGAAATCAGTGAACGATATGCACAGACAGTATCAGTGTGGATGACTTCCACTGTAATAGCTTTGCCAGCTTATGAATGGAGTGGAGTTCAGTATGATAAAAATATGGTTGCATTTATGCCAGTTTTATTTTGTATTATTTTTTATGCTGTTATAGTATTTATTAATGTTTGAGTTAGTTTTAATTTTTTAATTTTTAGTTTTAATTTTATTTTTAGTTTAAATTTTAGTCATTTTGTAATGTACTTTTGTCAGTATGATGAAAATATGGTTGCTTATATCATTGTTTTCAGATTATTTACTGTATATACTATTATTGTATTAATATTTTGAGTTAGCTTTATCTTCATATTTTTTGTTTTAATTGTAATTTCGCAAAGTGCTTTTGTCATTTCTATTAGTTTTTTGTAAATATTTATATTTAGCTTCCATCTATTTATTTGATGTATTATTTTAGAGTAAATAGTTACTTAATTCTTAATATTTATTTATTTTAAGTAATTGTATTACTTTAAAGTATATTAGTATGATATAAACTTACAAATGTATTTCAGCTAACAGTTCAGTTAACAACAATAAATTAGTTAACAACTTTTTTTATTTCAGGCATTGTTGTAGTTTTATTTTTTCCATCTTGATGTTTATATTGTATTTTATTTCGCTTTTAGTAAAAAAAAAAAAAAAAAAAGGATTTTAGTAGCATTCGTTTAGCCAACAAATATAAACAGTTTAGTATTACCTATATTTCCCGGCTAGTCTTACAGCTACTGTCAGACCAAAACATGGAGTGAACACTTAAATGACATTTTAAAAATGTATAAATGTATACAAATTTATATCAAAACAAGTGCCTTCCATTTTGAGGGGAGATATATCACAAGCACACCTTTCATGCATAATAATTCACAAAAATAAATAAATAAAAATGTGGCCACTGTATTTTCATGTCGATCCTTCAGCTAATATCCTTATTATAAAAAGCTAATTTTCTATTTTTTTTGTACCAGAAATCCTGAATGGAGGCGTGTATGTGGATCAGAACAAGCTCTTGTGCCATGCTGACACCATCCACTGGAATGACATAATCAAGAACCCGCGGTCTGAACTTCTGGTGGTTCCTTCCAACAACAGTGGCAACTCATGTGAGTACTTCATTGAGCAGCTTTGACAAATGTTAATTATATTGTTATAAACACCAAGAAGATCGAGCAAGTGGCTATTGTGTTTTTCTATTTTTTTGCATGTAGAACTGTAACAATAACAGTCAATGTTAAAGTGGTCATATTGCTGCTAAAAAGAACATTATTTTGTGTATTTGGTGTAATGAAATGTGTTTATGCGGTTTAAGGTTCAAAAAACACATTATTTTCCACATACTGTACATTATTGTTTCTCTTCTATGCCCCGCCTTTCTGAAAAGCGTAGATTTTTACAAAGCTCATTGCTCTGAAAAGCGAGGTGTGCTCTGATTGGCCAGCTATCCAGTGTGTTGTGATTGGCCGAATTCCTCAAGCGTGTGATGGAAATGTTACGTCCCTTACCATATTGTGATGCCGAGACGAGACGACGCGACGAGACAAAACCAATAAAACCCATTATAAACGAGGCATTTGTTGCATCCAATGGGGACATAATTACTGATTATAATGACTTATACTGTCTTTTTACGCGTTGCGTTGCATCGCGCCGTGTAAACATAAAACCATGTCTGCATTTGTGATCGGAGAAATGGCAAACAACAAGCGTTACTCTACACTGCTCAAAACTCGCATTTGAATTATCAGTGGCAAATCCTTTAAATATGAAAACGTACTTACAGGCTGTGAGTCAGCATTATTTGTCAGTGTAGCGCCTCTCTAAACTATAATGAGAGGTGGCTATCCTGAATTCTTTAAATATCTATCCAATCAAATAAGTGAGGTTTCTCTAATAAATTATCTGTGTTTGCCTTGTGTGGGTGTAATTACTAGCTTATTAAAGGAAATACTTTTCCCTCTTTAAATCACTATTTAAGCAGTAATATTTACACTGTAACAGGAAATTAAAGGTCTTTTAATTACTTTTCTCCTATAAACACTTTCACGTTTAACCCAAAAGTTTCTCTCTTTTCTTAATTAACTTAAGATATCAACAGAGTCAGTAACCACAAAGGTTTTATAAAAAATATACCAGATTTACTTAAAAGAAAAAAAGTCACAAATTGAATATGTCTGGTCAAACTCACTTTTCTCATCACAAATCCATTTAAATTCACATTTAACACATAAGGGCCCAAGAAAATAAAATAGCCGGCAAAAACCTAGCTTAACGTGAAATACCCTTCAAATGTTCAAATGATGCCGGCCTGAATGTAGCTTGGGTACGTAGTAGCCTTAAACCCAATGGCTGCTTCACCACACAGGCCAAACAAACAAGTGGTACCTTTACTCAATGTGAATGTAACCTCACGCGCACCAGATCAAAGGCGTCAGCCGCAGAAGACAGGACTGGAGGATTCGCGATGAAGAGAAAACGGTTGAAGAGAAGATTCACATCGTTGACGATCTCAGCAAAGTCCACACTCGATAACGCTATCCGGCTCCGGGAAAGTCTTTGATCATCGTCGGTCTCATATTTCCACACAGGCTTAACTAATCAAGGTCGCTAGTCGCTAGCTTGTCAGCAAAGTCCATGCAAACACTAGCCACTAAATCAGCGGCTAACTTAAACTTACATCTGTCGTAACTGTGATGAGTTTATCACTCAGACAAACAGAACTATCACCATTAACGTCTTGTATAAGATTTCACATATATTATTACCCAACAAATATTTAACATTTTAAATGCTGTATACAGTAAATGAACATTACTCCATAGGCATTTCTCTCATTGAGCAAAATCATAACTTCTTTGCTGGCCAATGAATCTTAAATTTTTTAACCTTAAACTCTATTTAGTAAACTATGAAATTATTTATTCAAACTTGTATATGTTATACTAAAGAACATATTTCAACAGGGTTACACCAGCATCATAGACTGTATAGGGTCAGCATGCGCGCCGAAGGGGAAACAGGGGAACTGAATTCACCGGAACACCGACATTGTAGGCTACTCTCCCAAACAGTCCTCGTCCTCTGTAAAATGCGTTGCACACATCTGAATATTTGGTTTGAACTGTTCTGGAACAGTTGTAAATACAACTTAACCACTGATTTCTAGTTGTGTCCTCTTTTGGAAGGTCAAACAAAGTAGTTTCGCTTTCACAACAAAACACCACAGCGGTCTCAACGGAATGGGCTTGGGATGCCGGCAACCACATACAGTGAGAATCAAAGTTACACCTTCTTTCTTTGCGTGAACATTTGGGCAGTGTTATGCAAATCTTCCCACATCGTGACGTAGACATGTGGGGGTGTGTTTAAACGAGGCGTTTTAGGTAGGCGTGGGCGAGTTTTAACTTTTATAAAGAATATCTCTTTGGGTTTGAGACTTTAGTCTTTGCAACTTTTGGGTCAAATAAGAATTCAAGTTCACATCTAGTGTCTGAACTATTTCTAAATTTTCTTTGTTGATACATTTGAATGGACAGCTTCAGTTATATTGTTTTTATATGGAGCAGAAAATGTCATGGCTGATTATTCCGGATTCTTTCCGCAGGCAGACGGTGTCACAGATCTTGTAATGGACGTTGCTGGGGTCACCAGGAAGACCAGTGCCAAAGCTGTGAGTTTTAATTTAGCTATCTACATCTACAATATTCCAGAGCATTATTATTGTCTATTAAGTGACAATATAGCAGTTTTAAGAAGTGAAGTAGCCCTGTATATTTACTTTATCTCAGATGCTCTTCTTAAAATCCCTTAGGGGTAATATAATTAAAAGTATGAATGCATTATAAATACACAGTCCTCTGGAGCCAACAATGGCTTTTTGTGACAAACAGACTCAAATGTAAATTGTTTTTTGGATAAACTGTCTTGAACAAATAGTTGACCACACTTAAAATTCCTCTGGGATTGATAGATCAAAGTAGCATTATATTTGAGCATTAAGAAGCACTTTTGAATGCTAGTTATTGAGTCTGCTTATTTGACTGTTGTGTCCAGACAGAATTTCATATATGATTGTCTGCATCCACAGTATGTACTTTTTGTCTCATATGTAATCAGAGTTTCATCAGAAGTAAACAGACCTTTATTATTTTTTCTTCTATTTCTTTGTTTCTCTGTGTGGTTCTGAAGTTATAAATTTTTATTTCTGACATCTTTTCTAATAAAAGGCAAAAGTCTACTGTCTGGTATTGTCAGTTTGAGCCTCTGGGCCGGTAGCTGTGATAATTAACTGGTAGGAGGGTTATCAGAGTATTTCTACTATCTGTAACCTGCTGGTGATACAGCTCATAGTGTGGGTGGTAATTAGAGCAAAATAAAAGAGTGAAAGAAAGAAGGACAGATAGAGACAGTTATCATAATCTCTTCTTGAGCTTTGGGTGTCAGAGCAATACACTTTAACTCCATAAGACATTTGAGACTGCTGTTGACGGCATGAAGTATTTCAAGTCATGGAGATTACTGACTGATGAGACAGTGACAAACTTATTATTTGACAGTGTCTGTTTTGGTTTTGCACACTACCTCACTTAGCTAATTTAACTGTAGCTGTCAACTCAAGTATTACATTATCTTCTAGATCTCTAGATCTATGCTAAGAATATGATGTGCATGGCCAGTAAATCAGTAGCAGAGTAAATTGCAGATATTTGACTACTTTGAGATTATCAGCATCAGCCAAAATCATGCCTGCCATGCCAGATTGTGTCAGGTCCAACGTCTACAAAAAATGGTGTTTATTATTTGCAATGGTCTGTACATTTTATGCTTTAAAATATTTTAGAGTGTAATTTCAGCAATAAACTGTTCATTTTTATTTTCAGGAATTTACAGTATTAGTCAACTATATTTAACTTTAATTTTTCTTTGTGTGAAATTTTAATTAAAATTAATCTTTATTTTGTTTGTTTAATCAAGCAATTACGTTTTAAAATAGTATTTTTATTTTTAGTTTTGTATATATAATATATATAGATATAGATATATCTATATATATATATATCTATATATATAATATAATAGATATATATAGAATAGTTAATTTGAATTAAATATTGTTAATTTTTTTATATATTATCGGTCATTTGTACTTCCTTCTAGATATCGGAATTGCCATTTTTAGAAAGAAGACAAAAGATAATTTGGTTTAGAAAAAATTTGTAGAGAAAACTATTTTTGATTCTTTCTCTCTCCATCTATATTCGCAATCATGCAGTGACAAAGACGGTGTGTGCAGAGCAGTGTGATGGACGCTGTTTTGGTCCTTACGTCAGTAACTGCTGCCACCGTGAATGTGCAGGAGGCTGTACCGGACCCAAAGACACAGATTGCTTCGTATGTCAACTCTTCCTGTATGGTTTTAAAGTGTAATAAATGTAATGACAAATGCCTGCTCACTTTAAATAATTTGAAAGTGAATGTGTTATACACTGAAAGCTCTGCAGAGGTTTCTCTTCATTATAGGCATGTATTATCGATCAACCACATACTTACATGACTGTTTTTTATTCTCAGGCTTGTACCAACTTTAATGACAGCGGGGCCTGTGTGACTCAATGTCCTCAGCCATTCGTCTACAATCCAACAACCTTCCAGCTCGAACACAATCCCAACGCCAAATACACCTATGGAGCTTTCTGTGTCAAGAAATGCCCACGTAAGTTAGATTTCTTAAAGGAATGGGATTACTCATTTAACAAATAATCCCTTTCTAATGGTCTCTACTCTTCATTTGCAAATTAAAAATAAATAAATAAAAATATGGATGGTTTGGCCTGATTCCATTTCTAATTTGAAATATTATCCTTCTTCACCTCAGACTATATCTTTGCACAGCTGTCTTATTAATATTCTAATATTCTGCTGTCTGGAACTCAGATAACTTTGTGGTGGATCACAGCTCTTGTGTCAGAGCCTGTCCGAGCAACAAGATGGAGGTGGAGGAAAGTAACATCAAGATGTGCATCCCGTGCACTGACATCTGCCCGAAAGGTCAGTGATATTCACAGAGGTTGTTTAGTTATCATATTGACTTTAGTGTCATGATGATACATAAATCCAAGTCCCTTTAAGACAAGTCAGTTCACGTGGCAGTCATCTTGGTGATATCCCTTTTTGTGCAGGACAGGTAACAGTAAATCTTTAGTGTAAATCAGTGTTTCTCATCTTGGTGATATCCCTTTTTGTGCAGGACAGGTAACAGTAAATCTTTAGTGTAAATCAGTGTTTCTCAACTGGTAAGTCGCAACCCAAAAGTGAGTTGCGGAGTGTACAGTCAAAGAAACAACATCAACAACAAAAAATGTGATTCTAAATGTTTTTCTGATGTGAGACTTTTATTTTGAAAGACGTGCGTGAACGCTGTTGACACTTCTGTCAGATACAGTTTAAGTAAAGAGTGCCAGAGAAAAACACACTGTCCCAATTCAGTATCTGCAGTCAGATGAGATGTTGTTGGGCTTCAGTTGCACACACAAATGCGGTGGCGCATGCTGTATATAATTTCACTAAAGCACAAAAGAAACCAAGAGCATGCAACATGTGAAATAAAAGTAAAGTACCAATAAATCACGTAACTGGTATTTCGTGTGTTAGCTGGGAAGGATTTGCATGAAGGTATGATATTCATTCTATTCAGGAGCTCATGTTAGTATTGTGTATTCACCATGGTAACTGTTTTTTCCACAACCCAAAAATGCCATGTTATTTTCACTTTTGTTTAAATGACTGTAGTGGCTCATACCAACTTAATTGTATTACAGTTTTTCTGAATTGCTAAAACACTAAACCCCAATCTCTACACCAACTTCTCACTAGCTTAAACCAATTTGTCAAATAAAGCACTCTTTTTGCTAACTTAAACACGTTTCAGGGCCGTTTTATGCCTTCTATTGCAAATCTCATGCACATCTCTTTTTGCAAAACTCGAAACACATTCTCACTCACTAAAACACATTTCACACTGTGATGCATTTGTGTTGCAAAAAAAAGAACAACATTGCTAAACACAAGCAGCAAAAGTTAAACACAACTAAAGCACAGTTGTAATCGTTTACACACAACGATTCACAATTGTTCACAATTGTTTCTAATGATGTGATCAAACCAACTGTACAAAATATGAGCCAGTTTAGAGTGCACAAGTGGCACAGGAGACTGAACGATGATACGAACAATAGATGGAAACAATCTGAGAAGGAGAAGAGGAAGAGTACATGTTAGAAGTTTGAGGAGAGAAAGAGTAAGGTTTAGAGAGCGTTATCAAGGCTGGATCTGTCAGACCAGAGGGTTTTTTCTCTTTGTCTAGCAAAAAAGACAGCATTACTTGTGATGTGAAGTCTCCAGCACAAAGACATGATGCTGAGACAGAACGGATCTTTCATTGACCCTGATTTTACAATTGCACAACTTACAGGATTTGAGTGTACTGTAACATGCAATTCGTTTAGAGTTTTATTGGGCCTTTTTGGTCTTTGCAGTTGGGACTGTATTTTTGCAGTATCCAAGTGCTGAATATATACAAACCTTCGGTACTATTCAATATTCAGCACAATACTACTCTTGCAGTACATACAGTAGGCCTATAAAATATATTCACCTTACTCAGTTGCAATTACAATACTTTTTTACAGAATTGCTAAATTGTTTTCTCAATGCAATATACTTTTTTCTGTAATGTTCTGGATGTTGTGTTCTCTATTTTTCTCTGTAGTGTCTAATGAATTCTCTGTAGTGTTTATTTTATTGACTTGTGTGTGTGTGTGATCTGAGAGCACCTTTTGATTTTGAGTGCAAGTGAAATGGTTTTGCAGTGGTTGTTTGATTTTGATGGAAGAGTCAGATGTTTCGTGAATTTAGTTTTAGTATTTGGATTTGTGTTTAAGAATTTGAGAAAATGAGTGATGGTTTCAAAAAAATGTTTTAGCAATTCAGAAAAACTGTAAAAGAATAGTTGGCACTGCATTTATGAGCCTTATAGGCTGTTTTCTTCAAGTCAAGTCAAGTCTGCTTTATTTTCAATTCTTCCACATGTACAGCACATATATACAGATAATTTAAATTGCGTTACTCTCAGACCTTTGGTGCATACAGATAACACTACAGTAGAAAATAAATACAGATAGATACAGATTAAAAATAAAATACAACTATACAAATAAGGTCATGTAAAAAAATAAATAAATAAAGCAGCACAAGGCACATGGCATATAGAGTGCAAACCAGTGAAGTAAACAGCAGTGCAGATATAATGATTGTAGTGCGAAAGAGCTTATTTTGATTAAAGTGACAAAAAGCTCAGAGAGTTCTTTATTTAAACTGTCAGAAGAGTTAGTTGAATGAGGTCAGTTCAATGCTGAATGAGGTAGTGAGCAGACCAATGTTGCCCAAAGTGACTGGTGCAGGGCCCAGTGTATTAGTGGGGGGATGAATGGCATTCATAGCTTGATGGATGAAGCTGTCTTCAGTCTGCTGGTCCTGGCCTGGAGACTCCTCAGTCTCCTCCCTGATGGCAGCAGACTGAAGAAGCTGTGTGTAGGGTGGGTGGGATCACCTGCAATGCAGAGGGCTTTGCGGGTGAGTCGGGTTCCATAAATTTCCTGGAGGGAGGGGAGAGAGACACCGACGATCTTCTCAGCTGCTCTCACTATACGCTGAAGTGTCTTGCGGCAGGACGCATTGCAGGCACCATACCACACAGTGATGCAGCTCGTCAGAATGCTCTCGATGGTGCCTCTGTAGAAGATGCACATGATGGGGGCCGGGGCTCTGGCTCTTCTCAGTTTGCGGAGGAATTAGAGACGCTGCTGTGCTTTCTTGGTCAGTGTTGCGGTGTTGTCAGTCCAGGAGAGATTTTCTGTGATGTGCACACCCAGGAACTTTGTGCTGCTCACTCTCTCCACAGTCGCACCATTGACGGTCAGAGGGGCATGCTGAGTGCGCACTCTCCTGAAGTCAACAATAATCTCCTTCGTCTTCTCCACATTCAGAGAGAGATTGTTGTCACTGCACCACCTGGCCAGGCGTCTCACCTCGCTCCTGTAGTTTGTCTCATCTCTGTTGCTAATGAGACCCACTACAGTCGTGTCATCCGCAATTTTGATAAGGAGGTTGGAGTTGTGTGAAGGTTTGCAGTCGTGGGTCAGCAGAGTGAAGTGGAGGGGGCTCAGCACACATCCTTGGTGGGCCCCAGTGTTCAGTGTGATGGTGCTGGATGTGTTACTGTCGACCCGTACTGCCTGAGGTCTTCCATTCAGGAAGTCCAACAGCCAGTTGCACGGCGAAGTGTTGAGCCCCAGCTGGACCCGTTTGTGAATGAGCTGTTGAGGGATGATTGTGTTGAATGCTGAACTGAAGTCTATGAACAGCATTCTGACGTACGTCCAGATGTGTGAGTGCTGAGTGGAGGGTAGTGGCGATGGCGTCATCGGTCGAGCGGTTGGACCGATATGCAAACTGGAAGGGGTCCGGGGGGGGGGCAGACTTGATGTGGTGCATGACTAGCTGTTCAAAGCACTTCATGAGAATAGGAGTAAGTGCAACTTGATGGTAGTCATTGAAGCAGGATGGAGACAACTTCTTCGGGACTGGAATGATGGTGGTAGCTTTGAAGCATGTCTTAGTGAGATGTTGAAAATCTCTGTGAAGACATCGGTGAGTTCCACTGCACAGTCTCTTAGTACACGCCCAGGAATGTTGTCAGGTCCCGGAGCTTTACGTGTGTTGATCCTGCTGAGGGATCTCCTCACGCTGTCTGGGGACAGCGTCATCACCTGGTTGCCGGGAGGTGGTGGAGTCTTCTGTGCAGTGGTGCTTTTTTGTGCCTCAAAGCGAGCGAAGAAGACTTTCAGCTCATTCAGCAGGGAGATGGTGGTGTCACAGGTCCGCGGTGGGGGCTTGTAGACCGTAATGGTCTGTATCCCCTGCCACAGGCTGCGAGTGTCTCTGCTGTCGCTGAAATGATGGGCTATCCTCCTGGTGTACTGTCTCTTAGCCTCTCTGATGCAGCAGGAAAGGTTGGCCCTAGCTGTCTTCGGGCTCACCTCATCTCCAGCTCTGAAGGCAGTGTTCAAAAAACACGAAAACACCGTTCTGACAGGAGAGAGAAAAGCCGCAGCGTGTGCACATGCCGCCATCTTTTTTCCATAATCATTCATCAGTATTAGTCATATTCTCATTAATGTATGTTAAGTAAAGGGGGACCATACTTGTGTGTGTGTGTGTATATATGGTATAGTGTATATATACACTAAAAAGTGGGTCGCGCTCGATACCATGGAAAATGTGGGCCCATGCCAAACCAGGTGGACCAAGGGGTAAATCATACTACCAAAGTCATCAAATCTCTTATTGCTCAAATGATAAACAAAATCCAATTAAAACAATAATATAGTGAATATTATTACAATTTAAAATGTTTTCCATTTTCATATATTTAAAAATGTAATGTATTCCTGTGATGCAAAGCTGAATTTTTAGCATCATTACTCCAGTTTTCAGTGTCATGTGATCCTTCAGAAATCATTCTATGTTGATTTGCTGCTCAGTAAACTTTTCTTATTATTATTAGCAGTTGTGCTGCTTCATATGTTTGTGAACACTGTGATACAGTATTTTGTTTTTTCAGGATTCTTTGATTAATATACTTTTAAATGGTGGTGTATATTTTTCAGGCTGATCCAGCAAATGCATAGTCATATTTCACATCAAACAAACATGATTAAAAAAAAAGAAGCCAATTGGCTATTTAACTTAAAGGCCACGAGTTTTATTCCTACTTTCACAAAATTAAGCATTATGCTTTCTCTCATTAAGTTTCCTTTCATTAGTTTTGTCTCTGAAATGAAAGGAATATATTTTATGTTTTGGATGCTGGTCGTCAGCATTGGATGCTGGTGCTCTTTTGTCTCAGCCAAGCTTCTTAACCATCATAACCAACAAGACTACCTTGATTAACCAGAAATACAATTCTAGTCTATCCATAGACCAGCCAAACCAGCACTAACCAGCAATGAAAATTCTTTCTAGTTTTATATGGTCTAAAAAGCAGGGGCACTGTAAACATGTTATTGGTCTATTCTGTAATGATTGTAATGGAAGTTTGTTGTTTTCAATAGTGAAAAGATTAATGAGGGATGACCACAAAATAAGCAGAAGTGATAATGAGGCCAGGCACCAAACTGGGTCATATTAGTCAATCTCAATATGACTTGCATTTCATCATAATTAGGCTCACAATGAGGGGGAAATTGACTCGGCTGATGTTTGAATAACTCTTTTTCTTCAGTGAAATATGATCGATCCAATGTTTCAGCTCCTTTTAAAATAGATAAATGCATGTCAATGTGTATTTGAGAATGTGTTCAATATACGTAAATTTCTGGAGTCTTCTGAGGTTTTTCCAAAACCATTCTTATTATAGGCAACAAGAGAAGTAGTGTTATTTTAGCATTATTTATATTCTATTTTATTATTTTGAATGAGATTTTATTTTTTATATTTTCAGTGTTTGATTTTTTTATTTAATTTATAGTAACTTTTGTCATGTTTTTATTTGTATATGTATATTTAGCTTTATTGTTATTTCAGTTTTATTTCAGACTATTTTATTTTAGTTAGTTGCCAAGGCAACATTTGTTATATCCATTTGGTTTTCATCTAATATTTATGTTTTATTTTATTTTCAGCATTATTTCAATTAATGAAAATAATTTTTAGTTTCAGTTTTAAGTAAGACTGTAGAGAAAAGAACCTTTCAGGGGTCTTCAAGGTCTTCACCGTAGTAGTAAACCAAGATTTTAGTTGTGTTGTGTATATGGTAAATTGTTGTTAAATGGGTTGTTTGTGGTGTTCAGTGTGTGATGGTATAGGCACCGGCAGTCTTCAAACGGCTCAAACTGTGGATTCCAGCAACATTGATAAGTTTGTCAATTGCACCAAGATCAATGGCAACCTCATTTTCCTCATCACAGGCATCAAAGGGTGAGTCCAGTCTATGTATCTACTGTATGCATGGCCTATAGATCCTTCAGACTGCTTTGTCTGCACTTTTAAAGAACCTTTTTCACACTAAAGTTCAAAGATTGTCAATTTTTCTTAAATACAGTGGCATGTGAAAATTTGGGAACCCCTTGCAGAATCTGTAAAAAATTTGAATAATTTTAACAAAATAAAAAAGATCATACAAAATACATGTTATTTTTTATTTAGTGCTGTCCTGAGTAAGATATTTTACATAAAATATGTTTACATTACTCCACAAGAAAAAAAAAAGCATATTAAAACAGCCCGATTCAAAAGTTTGGGAACCCTTGGTTCTTAATACAGTGTGTGGTTACCTGGATGATCCGCGACTGTTTTTTTTTTTTGTGATGGTTGTTCACGAGTCCCATGTTTGTTCTGAACAGTTAAACTGAGTACTGTTCTTCAGAAAAAAATCTTCCAGATCCTGCAGATTCTTCAGTTTTCCAGTATCTTTTGCATATTTGAACCTTTTCCAGCAGTGACGGTATGATTTTGAGATCCATCTTTTCACACTGATGACAATTGAGAGACTCAAACACAACTGTTAGAAAAGGTTCAAACATTCACTGATGCTCCAGAAGGCAACACGATGCATTAAAGGGGTCATATGACGTTTTCTAAAAATAACATGATTTTGTGTATTTGGTGTAATGCAATGTGTTTATGCGGTTTAAGGTTCAAAAACACATTTTTTTCCACATAATGTACATTATTGTTTCTCCTCTATGCCCCGCCTTTCTGAAACACGTCGATTTTTACAAAGCTCATCGTTCCGAAAAGCGAGGTGTGCTCTGATTGGCCAGCTATCCAGTGTGTTGCGATTGGCCGAATACTTCAACCGTGTGACGGAAATGTTACACTTTTACCATACTGTGATGCTGTGTCCCGGCGCGACGAGACAAAACCAATAAAACCCATTACAAACGAGGCATTTGTTGCATCCAGTGGGGACATAATTACTGATTATACTGACTTATACTGTCTTTTTACGCGTTACGTATCGCGCTGCGTAAACATAAAACCATGTCTTCATTTGTGATCGGAGAAACGACAAATAACAAACGCTACTCTACACTGCTTAAAACTCGTGTTTGAATTGTCAGTGGAAATTTTTTTAAATATAAAAAACGTACTTACATGCTGGGAGTCAGAAGCGCCAGACTGTCCTTGCAAAGTTGAAACTGCCCCACTTTATAGAAACAGACACAGGCATTGTAAGCTACTCTCACAGGAAACAGTCCTCATCCTCCATAAAATGTGCAGCACACATCTGAATGTTTGGGTTGAACTGTTCTGGAACAGTGTTGTTCAACTTATACAACTTAACCACTGATTTCTAGTGATTTCTTTCTTCTTTTGGAAGGCCAAACAAAGTAATTCGCTTTCACAACGAAGCACACAGCACCCTCACGACATGGTGGCGGCGGCAACAAAAATACTACAGCGAGAATCAAAGTTATGCCGCCTTTCATTGCGTGAACATTTGGGCGGCGTTAGCAAACCTTGTCCCACATCGTGACTTAGATATGTGGGGGCGTGTTAGAATGGCCATTTTAGGAGGACATGGTTGACTACGAATTTCTCTTTGGATTTGAGACGTTAGTCTTTTCAACTTTAGCAGATCTTCTTTATGCACCAAGAGCTTGTACACTTCAAAGAGAAAGGAACAATTTAAATCGCAACATATGACCCCTTTAAGAGCCGGGGTTTAAACCTTTGAACGGATGAGTATGTACACATTTGTATTAGTTGTTGAATTATATATCTATAGATATATATATGTTAGTACTGCCCTTCGAGCCAACAGAAATACTTGCATCAGTTTGCCGGAAACGACCAAATTCATTACAATTTACCTGTCTTCAAATTCAAACGTTTTACCCCTCTTCTTAAGCACTGTGCCTTCTGGACCAGCAGGTGGAATGTTTGAACCTGTTGTATAGTTTGTTTGAGTCCCTCAATTGTCCTCATTGGTAAGTAATGCATCTGAAAATCATACAGTCACTGCTGGAAAGTGTTCAAATATGCAAAAATGCTGGAAAACTGAAGAATCTGCAGGATCGTCCGCTCAACTGACTGCAAAAAGCTCAAATGGGCCCTGCTGTAGTGCTGTGAGCACTAGAGTTAGGTCCCAAGAGGGTATAGAGGGGGGTCATGGAGGATTTAGCCTTCTCGCCCTGCTGAGGAACCTGATGATCAGGTCATGCTTCCCGACTGACTTCCCTTCCATGGGGTTGTGGTTACCACCAATAGCAGCAACATAGACTTTAATGGTGGAGGGAGACAGCCTTCACTCCAAACCTTGCTGCAAAAAGGACAGCACAACCCTCATCAGAATTTCTGGGGGAAGAGGATAAAAGCACCATTCGACGAACAGGTTCCACTTCAAAGCATAGGCTTGTCTCGTAGACGGTGTTCTCGTTGAAGTGATGGTGTCAACTACCTCTTTATGTAGGTCACTTAGAACCTCTGCGTCCCGTCCACGGACCAGACATGAAGTTTCCAGAGGTCTGCACGCGGGTGCCAAAGGGTGCCCCGTCCCTGAATCAGTAGATCCTTCCTCAGAGGAATCTGGCTGCCAAGGAGGGGCTGTCTCGAGGAGCATTAGTTCTGGGAACCAGGTCCGAGTGGGCCAGTAAGGTGCCACGAGCCGGACCTGCTCCTCGTCCTCCCTGACCTTGTACAGTGTCTGCGCGAGAAGGCTCACTGGGGGAAACACATACTTGCGAAGGCCCCGCGGCCAGCTTTGTGCCAGTGCGTCCGTGCCGAGTGTTGCCTCGGTCAGGGCGAAGAACTGGCAGTGAGATGTTTCTGGAGAGGCAAACATGTCTACCTGAGTGGTTCCGAAATGACTCCAAATCAGCTGGACCATCTGGAGATGGAGTCGCCATTCTCCCGGGAGAGCAGCTCGAGACAGCTCGTCGGCTGCCCTGCTGTGCATACCATATGTGAATGCATAAGTGACCTTGCAGTTTGGGGCCCCGTTCAAACCCCTGACACTGCAAGCCCGTTTGTACGTGGCCCCCCAGCCGGTGGTGGTGGCATCTGTGTAAACCACTGCATGCTAGGCTTGCCGCGATAGACGGTGTTGACGGTGATACCGTGTTAAGCCGCAACACCGGTTACGTAACTTGCCCACCGCGGCACCGACACCCACCGCCCTTTTGATTTTTTTTTTATAGTAATAAAAATAATTTAAAAGAACAGACACTACAATTAAAAAATGAACTTGGCTGCTCAATGCAGCGTGCCGAACAACAGTCGCATCACAGATCAGATTTCATTTCTCCAATGAGGAGAGTGAGTCGAGCTGACTGAAAAGAAGAGTGAGGTGAGACAGACAAGAAAATGGCGGATGATTTAGTTTCGAAACGAGATGCAAAAATGCTTTTTTTGGTGAAATTTTGGATTTTGAAAGCCTTTTGACTTTTGTTGCCGGTTATGTAAGTGAATTTGAGGTTTTTTTCAACATTTGTTTGGTCACATTGTTTGCTGATTTTTACTTTATTTAAACTTTGTCATTTATTTATTTTATTTGACATTCGTTTTGCTATTAAACGTTTTACGTTTCTTATTTATTTGTTTATATATTACACGTTTACTTATTTCCAGTTTTGTATACCTATTTACACTTTATGTAAGTTATTTGTTATTTTATATTAGTCATAGCTTGCCCTATAGCATGGTGTATTTTTTATTTGTTTTGTTAATAAAAGTTATTTTTTATTAATAGGCTCACGTGAGTTTTGTACGTTGGAGTTTGTTGTGTGCATTCAAGCACTTGACGCCAAACTGCCGTTTAAATTCAAAGTGAAATTAAAATGCCCACGGCGCTTTTAAAGCGATTTAAAAAGAGTATGAAAGCGAGGCAAAGAGGGAAAATTCAAACAACAAATTGCTTGACCCGAATTGCTGCTATTTGAAAGTTACAAGTAAATTGCACACCCTTTTTACAAGCCGTTGTGACTCAGACCCGTAAGTGCCCCCGCGTTGCCACGTCCACTTCATGAGTTGGCCACGGAGTCTGTGTTAAAGCGGTCTCATGTGAAGCAGCCCCAGCGGCGGACTGCCACTGTAGAGGCCATGCCCATGAAGCCTCTGAAATTTTTTCAGTGGGACCGCCGTCCTGCCCTTCAACATATTTGGGCAGTTCAACACCGACTGAGCTCCGACTGCATGAGTCGTGCTCGACCGAATCCAACTCCATACCGAGAAAAGAGATCCTCTGCACCGGGGAGGGTTTGCTCTTTTCCCAGTTGACCTGACGGCCCAACCGGCTTGTTTTGCACAATTCCACTGTGTGCCGACATTGATTCTGAGACTGAGCTAGTATGAGCCAGTCATCGAGGTAGTTGAGAATGCGAATGCCCTGTTCTCTCAGGGGAACAAGGGCTGTTGCCTCCGCAACTTACGTGAAGACACGGGGCAACAGGGACAGCCCGAAGGGCAGAACCTCGTACTGATATGCTCGTCCTTCAAACGCGAAACACAGCAATGGTCTGTGGTGCAAAATTATTGACACATGCGGGTAAGCGTACGTACCCACGTGGCAGCGAGGTGAGCGGACCGAAGAGGGGTCTGAGTGTGCAGTGCAACACTTACCTGGTTCCACGGTTTGACAGAGGGTGCGTGAGTAGGGCCTTTGATGATAATCTCGAACCGCCCGCTGCTGCCTGCTGGCGAGAGAGGAGGATGAGTGTGGTCCGGTGTTTGTCTGTCCACGACTCTCCATGCCCTCTTGGAACCCAGAGACAGAGAAAACCACTCTCCTGTCGAGTTTTTTGGAAACAAGATTCTCCACCCGGTCCTCCTCCGTGGGAGGGAGAGGTGCATTCACCATCCCCCAAAGAGCAGTTCCCTCTTTCTCTGGGTTGCCCGTCCCGAGGCCTCTTGCTCTTCCGCTCACCGCCAGGTTGACGGGGGGCCTGTACGGACGGTGCGGCCTGCCTACGCCCAGTTCCATGGCGCCGCTTGCTTGAGGCTGCTGAGTATGTGGCATTGGAGAGGGGTGGATGGAGGGGGTGAGCAGGCTGGGGCGCTGCAGCCGGCAGATGGGTGGAGGCAGCAGCTGCCCGCCGGGGCAGGGTGTGACGACCTGCCTCAGTCTGTTTCTGTGCAGCCGAGAACTGCTGGGCCATGTTCTCGACTGTGTCGCCGAAAAGGCCGGTCTGAGACCTTGAGGAACCTAACTTTTTTTTCTTTTTTTTCTTTATTATTAGATTTTCCGCATGGAATATCAACTCAACAAATTACAACATTAATTTTATACAATTATTCTTCCATGTTATTACTAATACTACCCCACTAAATACTTCCCTCCGTTTTCCCGAGGAAAAAAAATAAAACCCGGGGGTTAAAATTTTTTTATAAATAAATAACATTTTAAATAATAATACAAAAATGTATTCTTTTATATATTAATGCTCAGCTTAAGTATCAAGACAGTTAGCCAGCAGATAATCTAAAAAGGGGCGCCACACCTTGTCAAAGGTCTTTAACGAACCTGTGAGTGACAGTCTAATTTTTTCCAATTTAATGCAAGTAAACATTTCTTTTAGCCATGTGTCAAAGGAAGGGGGTGAGACGTGCTTTCACTTTAAAAGGATGAGACGTCTTGCTAGTAAAGTAGTAAATGCTAAAGCCTTTTGAACCGTTACTGAAAGGTTAACATCTACTGCCAACCCAAAAATGGCCAAAAGTGGATTTGTATCGATATCTATGTCGAAGGCATCTTTCAAAGTTTTAAATATTTTAGTCCAATAATCAAATAATTTAGGGCATTCCCACAACATGTGAATGAGGTCTGCTGGTGATTGCTTGCACCTATTACATGCATCGCTGACAGAGGGGTATAGTTTGGCAAGTCTAGCATTAGTATAGTAAACCCTATGCAGAATCTTACATTGTATAAGCCCATGCCTTGCGCATATAGATGAGGTGTGAATGAGCTCAAGAATACGCTCCCAGAGTCCATCAGATAATCCCAAACTCTCTTCCCAAGCACCTCTGGCCTGATTTGCAGAGCCTGAATTAATATTGTGAATCAGATTATAAATGACAGAAATACAATGTTTTGAGTATAGTTCAAGCTTTAAGAAGTCATCCAATGGAGATTCAGGGGGACGATTTGGAAAATGAGGGAATCGTTTTTGCACAAAGTGCCTGACTTGAAAGAAACTAAATAAGTGGGAATTAGGTAAATCAAATCTCTTAGAAAGGTTATTAAAGGATGAGAAAATACCGCTCTCATAGAGATCATCAATGGTCTTTATGCCATTATTGAACCATATTCGGAATGCCTCATCCATAATGGATGGCGCAAAACAGTGGTTTTTGAAAATCTGAGAAAGTATAGAAGACCTATTCAAACCAGTGTGCTTCCTAAATTGAGTCCATATCTTAACTGAGTGAGATACTACTACATTTGAACAAAAATTGGCAGTAAAGGTATTGGAGGAGATACAGAGTTTCAGATAGAGGGCACGCTGAGGACTGTTCTAGGTAAGCCCAACAAGGGAGTTCAGAGGAATCGAACTTTGTCGGCGTCCCTCATGTCGACCAGACACAACCAGAGGTGATGCTCCTGGACCACAAGTGCGATGGTCCCCTGAGGGTTGGTTCCCTGGAGGGTTTGCCATCACTGTTACCCACAGACCGCCCATGCTACTGCCTGAAGTAGCCCCTGCCTGACTGCCGCCATAAAGAGAACTAAATTGAGGCAGAGGCAATGGAGCTCTGCCCCTTTGAGGTAACGGAGCTTGGCCCGCAACTCCGAGATGATCATCTTCCCGCAATGAGAACATGACTCATCCACAAACGCCACCTCAGCGTGCTTAATGCCCAGACACGTGAAGCAGCGGTCGTGACCTTCACCCAGCGCCAGGTAACGACCGCATCAGAAACACCCGGGTGATACGTTATCTATAGCAAGACCCACATCGTCTTTACAAAGACGTACGTCGCGTTTGCCAGATGCAATGTCGTCTTTAAAAAGACGCACCCGAAATTGCTCTTTTTGGGGAAAAAGCTATTTTAGCGTGCTGAAGCGCATAGGGGAGATGGCCACCTGCAACACAAACAGGGGTAGTGCAGCCTGATGTGTGCAACCCCACCACCACCGCTGAAGAGCTGTACAGCCAACATGGAGAGCTCTCAAAGAGCGCGCTGAACTCGTTCAGTCTTCTTCTCTCAGTAGAGCAGTCAGGAGCAAAATGATGTGATCGCTCGGCTCCGAAGCAAAAAGCTGAGTATGTGCTGCACCTGCTGCCTATACTCACGCTGGGATGAGCAGCAGCTGGATGCAATAATTGCATGCCAATGTGCATTGTCTCGTTTAGTTTACACTCAAAGTAGATTGGTCCCTCTAAGCTAGATCCCAATTCGTCGGTCATCCGACATGACGTGAGGTGACCGACTTGAAAGGGACTAGTGATGTCCTGCGGCCGCATATGTGCTGAAGTCATTCAAAGCAAGGTCCTCTACACTTCCTACTAATATCTGACAGCTGTAACCCTCCAAAATTTTAGTTGTGATCTTCTTTCGTGCTGCAGTGGTTACTGTTCTCTAATTTTGATCACTGTGTTTTCCACAAAATAAAGGCTTTTGTTGAAATGTCTTGGATATTTTGTTCAACATATTAGTTGAACAATGGTATACCCACTGCTAATATTCCTTCAAATTTTGAGTGGTGAAGATTAACAATATTTCAGAAAAATAAAAAAAAGTATTTAAAGATTGTTCTCTAATTTTGATCTCCACTATATATAAGTAGTGATTTTTTTATTTAAAAATGTTTAGATAATATTTAAAACAATAAAATAACAATCGTTAATATATATATATATATAATATATATATATATAATACACACTAATATATTCTAAATCATATTCCAGGGTTAGGTCATTTTATAATTTAACGCATTGGTAGTATAATTTCCCCACATTTAAAAAGTGAATGTCCTCACAATAAAATCAAATTTGTGCAATTATAATTAGGCACTTTGTCTTGAGATGTGAACATGGTCTTTGATTCTAAAGCAGCCTTAAGCAAAGAGCAGGTTTCTGAAACTGGTTTAAGAGTGTAAAATCTCTTAAGCTCGTAACAAGAGCACACACATATATATAACCTCTTTTCGGCTTGTTTTGTGTTTTATGTTTAACAGGGACATGTTTCATGGTATAAAAGCTCTGGACCCTGATCGGTTAAATGTATTCCGCACAATCAGAGAGATCACAGGTGAGCGACAGTCACCATTCATCACATGACAACCCATTAAACCTGTGTAGCCTTGCGTGAAACCATTAACTTTCTTTATTTCTTCATACATTAACATTACCCTTTGAGTTGGGAAATATTCTTTGTCACAAATATCTTATCTTTACACGGTACACAATATTTATTTGTTTATAAAGCCTCAAGGAATGAACTATGACTCATGCTAAAAGCCTTTTGTCACTTTCAACTTGTTCTTATGATTGTGCCAAATAGCTAATGGAGTGATGCGGCAAAGCAGTGTTTTCAAAATGAAACTCAGAAACTGCTCTCTTGTGCACCATTGCTGTACCCTCAGTTTAGACACATTTCACCCAATACGAGCCAACACAATTATAATTAAAACAATGTGCATCTGAAGAAATGATGGTAATGGAAATCGTTCTTTTAATTAACACAATCATTTCCCTTAATATACTTTCATTTCAATGTAATGGGGTCGTTTTATACTGTCAGACAGGCTGTAAATAATATTGTACTCACTGGACCTGTGGCAATATCCTAAGCCAATGTCTGCTGTCATAGTAACACATTTGTTTATCTGTTTTATACTCATGGTTTTTAAAATGATTCGTATTTATTTATTTTTTTTCTCTGTTTTTGTAGGTTTCTTGAACATCCAGTCTTGGCCAGAAAACATGACAGATCTTGTTGTTTTTTCAAACCTTGCCACCATTGGAGGACGCTCTCTTTATAGGTAAATCAGCACATAATTCTAGTTAAAAGTTGGGCTGCTGATTTAGAGTGTTAATCTAATTAATTAGTTATGGGAAAAAATAATGTGTTAAAATTAACACAATTAATGCGCCTGCACCGTTCCCGCCCCACATCATCTTATATTTCATATGGTGTGTTCGACTTAAAGCAACGCTTCTGACCGCTCATGTATGACATCAAAGTACCGTGAGAGCGATTTGAAAGCATATGGAGCCATCTGCTCTTTATAGCGCTAACGGTACTAACTTTGATTTCATACACCGATCAGTCTGCGCAGCACCGCTTCAAGCTGGTGACGAACATGATGCAGGGCAGCAACTCACGGCATGATGTAGCCTATAGAATCCAGTTATATAACCCTAAAATTCAAGAGATTATATCATATGATATAGTTAACCAAGATCACACAACGAGAGCAGTATCACAAGAGTGCTATTTTGTCCCAAATAGCATGAGTGCAAATGTGATTTTATACAGCAGTTCAGTAAATAAGAAGTTGTTTTATATTTTATATTTAGACAAAATATTGTCTGTTTTTCTCGGTTTTGCTAGCAAAAATATTACCTGTTAATGTATGTATGAATGAATGACTTATTTATCAATGCTGCCACATACTGCCAGTTGTAGTTTCTTATTTAGAGTATAATTTCATTAAAATTATTTTATATTTACACATTAATAAAAATAAAAACTGAAAATAAAAGTCATATTAATAACAAAAATTAAAGGGATAACTCACCCAAATAAAAAAATTTAAATACAACAATGACCAAAAGCAGAAAAAAACTTTCTAAAGCTACTTTTTAAAAAATATATCCATTCATGTTTTCCATGTAAAACAAAAGGCTTTAAATGATCTTTGCGGGTATTTCCTCAGACCAATTGATGTGCAGTGAATATTGCGATTATAATTAATAATCACAACATTGTTCCATTAATTCGATTACTATTTTAATCGATTGGTATCTCTAGTTAAAAGTTTATAATCACCATAATCCAACAGTAGTGTATGTACCTTTGTATGCATGTGCTATCACCTGAAGAGGCATGTTAGGGGGGCGAAAATCTTGCATAAATGTCTTATTCTTGTCCTAATAACTGATAGCTAGGAAAATAGCCATTAAAAATATTATTACTAAATGTTTACATTAAAAAATACATTTCTCTGTTCTCTTGTCATTTGTAAAAACAATTTTATTATTATTATTTTATTATTATTATCATTAATTATTATCACTTAAGTATTTAATATATTTACGAAGGTTATACAAGTCTTTCGAGAACATTGTCCAACCAAAACCCTGTGCTAATGACTACATGTATTACTTTCTGTCATAGTTATTACTGAAATAGGGTTGGCTTGATGTTACCCATGAGTAAAGTCCTGTTTTCTCACCCAACTCACAAACTTTGTCCAAAATGCACTGCTGGACAACTTAGTGACATCTAATATGCTTTGGTCATCAGAGGGTTAGCAATTGTGTGTTGTTGTCCCACGATGATACTTTTCCCTGTCCAATGTTGGGTTGAAACTTTTCACAGATTTGCTCATACTCTAAATGATTTAAATATTATTTTAAATATATTCATAAATGTCCTCATTAACTACTTCTAAGTATTCCCTTGTTTCATATTAGATCCAAGTGAAAATGTTCACTCCCCAGATGTAGCACTGTAAATAGTTCCTTGTTAAAAAAAAAAAAAAAAACCCCATTGTTGTCATATATCAGAGACGTCCTCAATTATATCATGCATTAATGTGAAGAAAAGTGAAGCCAAATTTGCTGTCTGCCACTTTGTTTTCTCAGTGGTATTTCTCTACTGATCCTGAAGCAGCGCTGGATCTCTTCGCTGAAGTTCCAGTCTTTGAGAGAGATCAGCGCCGGTAACGTCTACATGACCAACAACAGCCAGCTCTGCTTCTACAACACAGTGAACTGGACCAGTCTGTTCCGCACCAGCACCCAGAGAGCTCTGATCAAGAACAACAGGGACCCCAGAGAGTGTAGTGAGTGTCGTTCAGTTTCAGCTCTCATCTACACCTCCATCTGTTCAGTAACTGTGATTTCCTCTAAATAAGATGTCATGTTTGAAGCAAGAATAAAAAAAACTTGGCATCCTGTAGTGATACATTTGCTTGAAAAGCTTCCATCAGACTTGTGAGTCTCTAAATAGACTTTGATTAGACTTTTTTTTTGTCAAATAAATGCAGTCTTGATGGGCATAAGAAACGTTTCTCCAAAAAAAAAAAAACCCTTTTCAATATTCTCACTGCTGTAGCCCAAAAATATGCCTTTTTCATCTTATACAGACCCACAGTGTTTCAATATTTGGACAGTTCTCCATGCCACAAACTCTATCACTGAAGATAGCCTAAAACTGGAAATAGGCCATTAAAGTAAGATGTTGCTTGTAAAGTTAAACGTGTGGGGCTAATGAAGATGTTAACAGACGGAGAGCTATTTCCAGTGTACACCGCCAAGCTGGATGTAATTAGTGTGATAATAAGTCTGTAACGTGAGGGATCAATGGCTCTGTTAGCTGACTCATTCATTAGACTCTTTTCCACACCATTGATCAAAGCGGACTGATCTACTGACCAACAGCCCAGACAGATGCCCACAGGCAGTGTGTTCATACATTAAGGAAAATGTGTTTGCAAACCCTATTGAGGAGTAGGGATCACTGTTTTATGTGGCTGGTGAATTTGAAACATATTCTGTTTAAGTTACAATAACACTGCCCTTCAGTGTTGCAAATGAAGTTGGGCACATTTATGTATATGCACAAATGAAAACATTTTTCAGTAAATCTCAATACATATTGTTTAAAAAAACTGATAATTTAATTTGAACTATTATGTGCACATTGCTAAAATAGGGGAAAAATAGATTAAATTCAATTATAGATTAAAATATAATCAATCACAATAGTAATCAATTTAATGCAACTTTTCTGGATAATTGTATTAATTTCTTTGACCCACAAACTTTTGAACAGTAATGCATTGTTTGTATGTATGCATGTATTTATTATTATTATTATTATTAGTAGTAGTAGTAGTAGTATGTGGTCACAGCTCTCTAAATATTGCCAAACCCGCCCTAAACGTCTATATAAATTGACCAGTACTCACAAACCAGCCTCACAGCTTAACAAACGCACATTTCATTGTGCTTTAACTCACTTCAATAAATACACATATTTACCTCTCATGAAAACACTATCTGTCAAGAATTTCATAAGTGATAGCTATTTTAACTAATAGCTAAATAGTATCATTTTAGCTGTTGTCAAGAATCTTTCTGAAGGTAATCTGAATAATAAATATTTCATGAATACAACAAATTCACATAGCATATTTGCGGGATGGAGATGTCAAAGTTCCAAATGAAGTAACTAATTGCAGTGGTTTCTTTCTTTCCCTTTGTATGCATCTGTGTGGTTTTTTTTCCAGCTAATGAGCAGATGGTTTGTGATCCGTTGTGTTCGGAGGCAGGATGCTGGGGTCCCGGTCCAGACCAATGTCTCTCATGCAAATACTTTAGTCGAGGAAGGACATGTGTCAAGTCCTGTAAATTATATTATGGGTGAGTATGTGTGCAAACAGATCATTTGTGGTGTCAGTTTGCTTATCTATATAGCTTGTTTTTCTTCAAAGTTATTTTTCTTATTTTCTTTTTTTTATCTGTCTTCTTGCTCTTCTATTTCTTAAACCACTTAAGCTTGCAGTTGCCGTAATATGAATGTGTTTTTTCAAATGCAGATTTGTTCAGACAGGCCACTGGCTCCAAAGATATTCTGCAGTATGACTATCATGATCAGACTATCAAGATCAAGGGATCAAAATGCTTTTAATGCTATTTATAACTCAAAGGAATAGACTCTCTTACTTTTCTGGCAGGCATGGAGACATGGAAACGGGCTTGAAAAGAACAGGCAAAATGTCCAATGCTAGGCTTTTGTTTGCAAATGCAGTGTATGTATGTTTGTGTCATTCAAGAATTAGTTAAGAAATACTTTGGTGATGAAAATATAGCTTGTATTCATTGTACATTTTATAAGAAAATGTTTATGCATTTTTATTATACATAACCTCTAAAGTATATATATATATATAGTAACGGGGTGAAGAATCACACGACAAGTAATCTCAATCAATACCCCAGAGGGTGGATTTATTGTTAGTGAAAAAGGTCCAGGTAGGTGCTCCGGTGCTGTGAGTGCTCTCTTCCCAGTGCAGAGGGTCCGTGCAGTGCTCCTGTGGAGCTGGTCGGTCACACGCTGCTTTCTGTGGGAAAAGTGAGAGGGCGAGTTAGTGCTCAGTCTCATGGAGGAATCTCCTAGATGGCAGGGCAAGCGTGGCTTTTGTAGCCGCCGCCCGATGAGGTGCAGCTGTGACCGATCAGCCTGTGATGATGATGGCCAGGTGCCCCTCGCTTGTTTCCAGGGTGACGCTGATGAAGCTTCGGGACACTCGTCACAATATATATATATACTGTATATATACATATATACAGTATCATAGTATACTTACATCTAGATGCTCTCTGCAGTCTCCCTTTTTTTGGGTCCTCACCCCACTGGCACTCATTCACTGGAGGTTTGATTTTTCACGTCTTAGATACTTCTTTCGGGACTTCATCGACAAGCTTTCCTCCTTTGCTTATTGGAAACTCTTTGTGAATACTCTCAATGAAACCATCAACAGCAGAAACAAATGAGAGTAGTATTGACAGCTCCTTCAGCTATTTCCACTTTCATGGATTTGTATGGCTTCATAAGTCTGTTTCGTTAATGGACATAGATTTGGATTTAATCACAGCAACCCCTGGTCACTGTGTACAAAGGCCTTCAATGTCATGCAGACACTGCATATTTGTTAAACAAACATTCAGTGCATTTTGGTATATACATTTTGTTTTTAAACATGTAGAATGTACTACATTTTGTAAATAACGTGTTCAATAAATGGCTCATAACACATTGTACTCTGTCTGTTCTAGGGATGTTCGAGAGTACGCCAATGGCTCGGTTTGTGTTGAGTGTGACAGCCAGTGTGAAAAAGCAGGAGAGAAAAGTTTGACCTGCCATGGCCCGGTACGAGCCTAAAAGCCATCTAATTTATTAGATAACATAAACATATTTGTAAATGGATTTTGTTTTTGCTTTAATTAAAACTTGATAACCTATGACATGGAACAACAGAAAAAAAGCTTAGATTTCTAACAGAGTCGATTGCATCCTCATCTCATCACAGCTCCAGACGGAATATAATGTGAAACAGAGTGATATTGATTAGAAACAAATTAAGCTATCTACTTACAGTCTCAAAATTAAATACTGTCTGTAGCCTCATTAAAATATATATAATTGTCAGACTGTAGTAGATTATGTAAGCCTTGGCTAACCATGCTGTATCACGCAGATACATATTATTGTTGCAAAAAGGTTGTTTATTATTGGTTCATGCCTTTAACATTTTTTATACCTAAATTTGGGCAAACCCCTAAGTATAAGACTCTGGTGCATGTCCCAAATGTCCTGCATCTGTGCTATGGATGTGAATGATACGAAAAATAATGTATTTTTTGACGATAGATGTGCTTTTACTTACCAATTGGACTTAAGATTTTTGTTTATTGGGGCGGGACAAAGGTGAAAAAATGCTATAGATTTACACAGCCATTCTAAAGCTTGTGGTAAGAACCTTTTAAGAAATTATTGTGTATATATAATAATAAGAAATGCTTGCTGCCCGCTTTAAATCAGACAGAGATGAAGCAGTTACATTTATTTGAATGGATGAATGCATTTATTTGAATTAATTATTGAGATCGAGAGAGAGAGAGGGGGGGGGGGTGTGAAAGTTACACGTGTGAATTACCTGCATCTGTGCATCTCTCTCTACAAATAATGAAGCTGTGAGTTTAGTTACTTCAAAAACTTTTAGTTACTTCAGTGATTTTACCCACTTGTTGCTGAGAAATATAATGTAGCAATTCAGTATCGAAGCTATTTTATGAATTAAAGTCGCGGTGCAGCATTGACAACAAGTTTGCGTGCTCCTGAATGTTTCTGTGTGCGCGCAGCACTATCTCCGATCTCTGTGTGCGAGTGGTCCATGTGTGTGCATTAATGAAAGTAGAGCATATAGTTTTACTTTATAGTTACAAAACCAAGCCCAATCTGAACCGGAATATATTCAATAAACATTAACCTGGGTAGCAGAATCTACATGACTGTGCTTGTTTCACTTAAAGCTTCCTTTCCACTTGTAAAACAGTACTTCAGTCTCTTGAGACACTTTTCATTTCCTAATATTCCGTCTTTCTCTCTTCTCCCATTACAGGGTCCAGATCACTGCTTGAAGTGCTTGCATCTCAAAGACGGACCCAACTGTGTAGAGAAATGCCCTGATGGTCTGCAGGGAGCAAACAGCTTCATCTTCAAATATGCTGAGACCAACAACGAGTGCCATCCCTGCCACCCCAACTGCACCCAGGGGTACAACTGTTTGCTTGTGTTTGCGCTTAAATCTATTTGTAAGCTTCTTTCCTTCCTTTAACTGCGTCAAGCTCAATATTCCCAGAGCACTAACCTAATTGCCCATGTGGGTAAAGCCTTTGTGGTTCCCGAATTCAGTCTTAGACACATGGGCCTGGGGGATTTGAGAGCGGAGAGAACAGGTTCCTGACTTCCTAGATCAGTGATTCAAAACTGGTTTTGCTGCAAGTGATGGCCCAACACAGCGATAAAATAGTTTTTTGGATAAAACATATTTAACATTAAAGACTGAAATTTCTTTGTTACATGAGTTGCCTAAACCCAATAATATGCTAAATTATTAACATGTAGAAGCTTGAGCTTTTAGTTTGTAAGTCACTTTTCATGCCCTTGTTGGTTGAAAATTCACTACTCAAACACTTTTGCGTATAATAAATTAAGACTATTAAAAAAAGTAAAAAATATTGTATAATTGTATTATAACAATTTGGAAAAATTTTTTTTTAACATTGTGTCATTTTCATAACAGTTAAGCACTTTTTTAATGTCTAAATTAACATAACGTTAATGTATCTGCCCATTGAGTTTATTATGCTACTTTTTTTAAAAAGGTGCTGTATGTAGGATTGACACCTGTGGTTGAAATGCAGTCCAAATTCAAAATATTGGAGAGGGGTTTTTTCACCCGGCCCCTCCTCCTCAAACTAACACGCAGGTTGCCAGATTGACGACACCAACAGGAACGAGCGCGCATGACGATGAATGAAATGAAATGCGCTGTGTTTTCCGCCAACTGGCAACCCGGGATGACGAAATACAATTGGGTAAACTGGCAGTGGGTGGGTTTCACAAACCAAAACATTCCAGCCTGGACGCACATTTTCAAAGGCGAAACCGACGTATCATTGTTTTTCCAGATAACAAGTAGTACTTAGCATTTTCTTATAGCTGCAAACTATTATGGTATTTTATGCTTTATAATACAAACTTACATACATTCACCTTTAAGTCTACTCATTTTGTTTTAATCATTTAGACAGTCAAAGATACCACCATGGTTGTTTTATTGCTTTAATCTACCAGTCTGTTGCAATGTAACTCAAATATGTTGATTGTAACTTATGATATGATATTCTATGTTGCAGTTGTACTGGACCCCGGGTACAGGATTGTGTTGGCATGTTGGACAGGTAAGAGTTTTCACAAATGCAGCTTTGGCCATGGAAAAATTACAGTAAAAAAAAAGGCTAACAAAAATATTTCATGCACTGAAATAATATTTGGAAAATTTAATATTAAATTAAAAAAATTAAAAATAAAATAAAATAAAATAAAATATTACTTAAATAAAAAGTAAATAAATTAAATATTGAACAATAAATAATGGAAAGGAGGGGTGGGATTTGTGCTTATCTGGTTTGGGAGATAAAGCATGCATAGCAGTAAAACTTGTTTATTTTCTTTTGATCTTCCAGGACTCCTCTGATTGCAGCTGGGCTAATCGGGGGTCTCTTTGTGATGGTCATCATAGCTTTAGGTGTGACCATTTACATCCGCAGAAAGAGCATTAAGAAAAAGAGAGCTTTACGTCGTTTCCTAGAGACTGAGGTGAGAGAGGCCTGTTCTCATAAGTTTAGTTAAATCAGTAAGCACTGACTAAAACAGAAACATTTTATACATTGTGCATCATATCTTCTGTCTCTTCTGTCTGTCACATTGCATCAAAATCCTTCCCTGTCTACAGATTTTTTATTTGTTTCGTTTCGTTTCTTGGTGAGCTGCATGCTTAAAAATTCCCCAGCACACAGCCCATAAAGTATTCAGTGGAGGGCCTTCCTTAAATGCATAGCAGGTTTGTTGGGTTAATGCATAGCCCTGTTGCCCTGAATGACTGGGCAGCCTATTAAAAAACATGGCCTGTCTGTACTGGTTTGGATAATTTGCAGGTGGAGCATCAGTGTTATAGACAGCTGTCAGCCTGAGAAGATGCCCTGTATCCAAAGGCTGACAGAGACGCTCATGCACTAGAATCCTGAAATCCATGTTAGCAAACCTGAGGCCTCTGTTCAAGTAGAAAGTTGTATGTTTCTGCCAAAAGGAAGCAGATAAGGAAAGGTTTAGACCACCCAGTGTTTTAATAAAACATGCATCTGTCGAATGTTTACCAGTTTACTGAAAATGTTAAAATACATGTTATTTTGGAATAATAAAAGTTGATAAAAGTTGCATAATAAAATATAAGCTGCACATTTCTGATTTAAACTCTTCTAAATTCCTCCCCCCATAGACATCCATTATGCTTTATTTTTATTTTCATTTATTTATTTAGCTTGAATGGAGGGACGAGTTGAAATTCTGTTGATAAAGATATGTTGAATCCGAAACATTCCTTTACTTCAGCTGAAAGATTTATAATAATATTAAACTACTCATACACTGTCCTTTTACAGTGAGAAAAAAAAATATATGTATATGTCAATTATATGTTTGACAGATGTTTCTCTTTCAGCACCACATATCTGGACAGCTCCCTCTAATGCTCAGTTTGAATGCTGGATTTCAGCACCACAGAGATGGACAGCTCCACATTGTGTGTGTTCAGTCTGCACTTCCATAAAACAAAGTGCCTTCCGTTCTGTGCTATGATTGGTCACTTACATTAACAATTAGCCCCAGATAATGGCTAACCAAATTTACATTTACAAATTAAAGTGTCACTATAAAAGTGCCTTTTCCATTACCTAAGATTGAAAGTGCTGAGTGGACTGTCTTTATAAGGTATGCTGGAAGATTCCTCCTTCGTTACCATAAATAAGAACAGTGTATCCAGGGACGAAAGATCATTATTTTAACTGTTATCAAGGGTTTGATTCCTCAATTCAGAGAAACAACAAGAACCAAGATGTCATTTGCTGTACTTATTACTGGGACACTTCCCAGTATATTATATAATCATTCATTCAACTCCATAATTGTTCCATATTATAATATATATCACATTATTTTACAATATTTGTAATTTATTTGTAATTTATTTTATTGTGATGTAGCAGCCTAATTGTCAAGTAGGAAAATAGCACTTTGTACATTCTGCTAAAGTTCTTTATTTCCACAAAATAAAGAAAGATAAACAAGTTTGGAACAGTATGAATATGAGGAAATAATGGTGGATTATTATTTTTTGTTGAACTTTGAGTTTCCTAACCATAGGCACAATGATGGTAGCTCATGGATCAATCTTTACAGCCAGATCTAGCACCACTGCACCACACCACTGTGTTTACATTAATAATAATTTACATTTTAATTTCCTAACACTCATATAAGCTAGAAAAAAACCTTGCCTTTTTCTTAGAAAGGTCTGAAATCTGTTATTGTTGAACACAAGATACTAAACAAGTCCAAGATTCCACACACACAGGTATTTTTCCCCTGCAAGCAGCTCCAGCCCTAATGAAACTACAAATGCCACTTTGTATTTAGCAATTATATCTCTGTACATCCTTTCAACCATTCCCTCTTCTCTACTCCTCTTATCTTCATTAGCTTGGTTCACTTCACAACTGTTTACTCTCCAAATATCCAGTAACATCTTTCTTTTCCCTTCTGAGACCTAATGACTACTGCATAAACAAACTTTATTCTGAAAATATGGTTAAATGTAACTTCTAAGAGCTTGTTTTGGAGCTCTGTGTATTTGTGCGTTCAAAAGTTGTGACTGATCTAAGGCTTGGTTGTTTAAGCAGTTGGTGGAGCCATTGACGCCCAGTGGTACACCTCCAAACAAGGCTCAGCTGCGTATATTGAAGGAAACTGAACTTAAGAGAGTCAAGATTTTGGGAACTGGAGCCTTTGGCATGGTCTATAAGGTAGCACTTCTATGTTTATTGTGTCTTCCTGTCAGCATTTGTTGTTTTATATGATTTGAGGGTGTGTTGGCTAATTCTGATGTCTTCTTTATAAGGGAATCTGGGTTCCAGAAGGTGAAACGGTGAAGATTCCAGTGGCTATAAAGATACTCAATGAAAGTACAGGACCTAAAGCCAATGTGGAGTTTATGGATGTGAGTTAACTACCTTGATCTTAATAATACCCCTTTAAAGGTTGTTTAAAAGTCAGTTTAGCTATTAAGGTTGACATCAATCAAACTTGATCCCATTTACTTTCTTAATTCACATTCCTGCTCTTAATTTTGCATAATATTGTGCACATTATTCTAATAAAATGTTTATGCTTGCTAAATAAGAAATGTAGCTTTTTTTCACCTCTGAAATTGAATGATGTTTACCAATAACCAAAAGTGTAAAAGTACATTACCATTTAAAATATATATTTTTAAGAAATTCATTATTTTATTTAGCAAGGATGCATTGAATTGATCAAATACAACAATAACGACATTTATAATGTTACAAAATATTTCTATTTCAAATAAATGTTGTTCTTTTGAACTTTCTTTTCATCTAAGAATCCTGAAACAAAAAACAGCTGTTTTAAATATTATAACAATAAGAAATGTTTCTTGGACGTCAAATCAGTGTATCAGCATGATTTCATGTGGCAATGAAGACTGGAGTAATGCTTCTGAAAATTTAGCTTTGCATCACATGAATAAATTACATTTTAAACTACTTTATATTAACACAGAGAATAGTTATTTTAAATTGTAATAATACATTACAATATTACAGTTTTACTGTATTTTTGATTAAATAAATGCAGCATTGGTGATAAAAATATATAAAAAAATATTACAGAAGTAATAAGCCAAAGTGTTGAATGGTTTTGTATATAATTAATGCAACCTTTCAAAAATGTAATAATAAATTAATGCTAATAAATACAAAAGTGTCAGTTAATGTTAGTGTAGAAAAGGTTATGCCAGTAATGTCAAAAGTATTATTCACTTTTAATTACTACATTCAGGTCTTTTTGAATGTTTGAATATACTTATGCATGTGCATCACATAACGGACATACAATTACTTGTAAGTGTCATTTATCATCACTGTAAATAAAGAAATAATAATAAAAAAAGAAATACAAATCTTTGGAGAGAAGAGCCCAATAACAGCAACCAGTCACATACTCTGTCACATTTTTTTTTCTTGTTGTCACTCTTTCTCTCTCTTGCTCTCCCAAGATTCAGGGAGAGGTCAAGCTCCTTTAAAAAGCCATCAAAACGCGACCTCATGTGCTGCTGCTGACTGCAGTTGCCTTGGAATTACTTTGTGCATGTTTCTGTATTCTGTTATCTGTGCACATACATAAGCAGGCAAGATGATGCAGACCTACTCATGAAAGAGCCGTATTCATCCCGGTCTCCGTTGTAACACATAAATATTTACATACTATATGTGCATTTATAAAGGCACTTTCTTCCTTTTGAAACATACTGTCACGGCCCTGGAGTGTCTTCCTTGTGTTTTCCCTCCACATGTGCTCCGTGACCCAGTTTCTCCCTCTCGTTGATGGTTCATTTGATTCAGGTGTGTCTTGTTGGTTAGTTCTAATTACTCCATGTATTTAAGTCTCAGCCTTTGCGTTCTGTTTTTATTGGGTCTACTTGTTGGATTACGTGTTTACCCCTGTTCTTGTTGTGGATTTACCCCTGTGATTCTCTTATTAAATACCGTTTATGTTATCTGCGTCTCCATCGTTCATTCCAGCAGCATATTGTGACACATACGTCTAATTGAGTGAGACAGGGAAGCAGTTGCAGGCGAGGTCAGGCTCACTAATAGTTATCTTCTCTGTAGAAGGTAAGAGTACAAAAGCATTTGCAGAGAGACTTGTTATGCTTTGTGTAGGATTTATGCTTATAGTGCTGTTATTTGCTTTTGTTGTTAATAAATCTAAAAAACTAAAGGGGTCATATGTACTGTATATATTATATATATATCTCTATTATTAATATATCTTATATGATATATCAGCATGACAGTTTTCTGACCTTTGTTTTTTTCTCTCTGAACCCTGAATGAAATGAGCTGGTTTTATTTGTTATTTGTACATGAATACTCTATTTATACTGCGTCTTCATGTGAAATGATATACAGCACTATGAACTGTATATTTGCTGTCAGCTACAGTCAAGTTTGAACAACCAATTATTTAAATAACAGCCTTCTTGCAAAGCTGCATTACCTTGACGTTTCACAAAGCACATAATACATGCAAGAATGTTTGGGATATACATAGGTGCGGTGCAATGCTCAATTCCTTCTGGAGAATTAAATGGAAAAAGAAACTATGCACAAAAGTCCCTGATGTTTGTGTGTATTGGCGAACAGAAAGACTTAAAATGTGGAAAGGGATGAGATTAGAGTCTGCCTGTTGATAATTCTGGCCTCAATGCTTGATTAATGTAGTGGTATATATACTGTATATCTATATCTTTATATGTGTATATATGTTTGTATATATATGTGTATATATAATATATATATGTGTGTTTTTATAATGTGTGGTGTATATATATGTGTATATATATTATATATATATAATTATATATATATGTTATATATATATATATATATATACTAATATATATAGATATGTGTATATATGTGTATATATATGTATATATATATATTTTGTAATATTCTGTTATATAAGTATATATATATATATCTTATATAATATATATATATAATATATATATATAATATATATATATAATATATATATATAATATATATATATAATATATATATATAATATATATATATATAATATATATATATATATATAATATATATTATATATATCTATATATATATATATATACACACTGAATTAAATAATATATTGGGGAAAATATTTATCTGATCCCCTGCTGATTTTGTAAGTTTTCCCACTTACAAAGAAATGAAGGGTCTGTAATTGTTATGGTAGGTTTATTTTAATGGATAGAGACAGAATATGAACCAAAAAATCCAGAAAAACCACATTATAAAAGGTTAAGATTGGTTTGCCTTTCAGTGGTTGAAATAAGTATTTGATCCCCTACCAACCAGCAAGAATTCTGGCTCTCACAGATTGGTTTATGTGCCCATGTGGAACACAGATTAGTCCTGTTACTTTAAGAAGTTACTCCTAATGTCAGTTCTTTAGGTGTATAAGACACCTGTCCACACATTCTGTATCTTCCATTCCAACCTCTCCACCACCATGGGCAAGACCAAAGAGCTGTCAAAGGATGTCCGAGACAAGATTAACCCCTACGCCGCAATGGACTAATCCTGCAGCCGCCCGCAAGGTCCCACCGTACGGCCCTTTTAAATTTTTGCCAAAGAGCATCGAATTATTCAGAAGAAGGCTTGGTAAAAATGCTTGTTCAGTGAGAATCCAAATTTATCTCGTTGCCTTAGAAAAAAAGAGAGGGTGGGCTCGACTCGCCGTGTTTGAAGGGAGAGAAATGCTGACTATGACCCCCAGAACACCATCCCTACAGTCAAGCACGGAGGTGGAAACATTATGCTTTGGGGCTGTTTTTCTGCTATGGTTTCAGGACGACTTCACCGCATTGAAGGACCGATGGACAGGGCCATGCACTGTAAAATCTTGGATAAGAACCTCCTTCCCTCAGCCAGAACACTGAAGATGGGTCATGGATAAGTCTTCAAGGATTACAATGACCCAAAACATACCGCCAAGGCAACAAAGGAGTGGCTCAAGAAGAAGCACATTAAGGTCATGGAGTGGCCTAGCCAGTCTCCATAGCTCAGTCCTATAGAAAATCTGTGGAGGGAGTTGAAACTTCGAGTTGCCAAACGACAGCCAAGAAACCTTAAGGATTTAGAGAGGATCTGTAAAGAGGAGTGGATCAAAATCCCTCCTGAGATGTGTGCAAACCTGGTGACCAACTACAAAAAAAATTCTTACCTCTGTGCTTGCCAACAAGGGTTTCTGCACCAAGTACTAAGTCATGTTTTGCTTAGGGATCAAATAGTTATTTCACTCACTGAAATGCAAATCAATTTCTAACCTTTATATAATGTGTTTTTTTTTCTGGATTTTCTGGATTGTGTTCTGTCTCTATACGTTAAAATAAACCTACCATAAAAATTACAGACCCTTAATTTTTTTAAGTAAATAAATACTTGTCAATGAACAGTCAAAGTCTGTCTAGCACGTTTACATAAAATAACTTTTTATCTCCCATGAGAAACATTTTCTTTGTGTGATTCAGCAACCTGATCTTTTCTGTTTCTGGACACTAGGAGGCACTGATCATGGCCAGCATGGAGCATCCTCATCTAGTGCGACTTTTGGGGGTCTGCTTGAGTCCCACTATTCAGCTGGTAACTCAGCTCATGCCCCACGGCTGCTTGCTGGACTACGTACATGAACACCAGGAGAACATCGGCTCCCAGCTGCTGCTCAACTGGTGTGTGCAGATTGCAAAGGTAAGCAGAATTTCACATGTTTGTGGTATCAGTTAGACAGCATCCCTATATATACTTTGTATGCAGCCTTATCTTTTGACTGTTTAAATGTTTTGGTATGTACACGTATTTCAGAAGGGAATCGTTTACCAAGAAATTAGACTACTGTTATTATCTACTCTGCTTTTGTTCTAAACGTTGATTATGTGGTGCACAAAAAAGTTTAGTAGAATAGTCAGTCTGATGATTTCCAGATCATAAATGGATAGTGACCAATGCCTAACAAGCTCCAATATTCTGTTTGGCTGTGCATTAAAACTGTTTATCTGATTATTTCTGATTTAAAGTAGGCAGAATGCTAGATCTAACAAGCCACAACTGATGAAATTAACCATCATTTTTACCTTTTATGGTCAAATTGCACTGTAAACATCAGTGGCAGCAGTTGTTTAATACTCACCTAGCTGTGGACTTTCAATTACTTATATGATTCATGCAGTATATTCCATCTTCTGAAATCATTTGATAGATTTTTGTGAGGAAAAATTAAGTTGTTTTTCACTGAAAATCTTACCTTTCACTGGAAAACTCAAATATGATTCTTGCCTGTGTGCATTAAAATGTTATTGACTTCAAACATCATTGGTTCTTGTCAAATGGCTATCAAATATTTGGAATTAAACTAAAACATCTTATTAAAATTAGATTTGAGTAAGATCTCCTATGGCAAAAGGGATTTTCATGGAATAACATGATATTCCTGTCTTCCATGGCTTCACATGTACTTCACCTTTGGCTATTTCTAAATGTTCCCATCCTCTGTCTTCCAGTAATTAGATAAACAGTTTTTTTTGTCTAAAACTCTTGCTATTGCTTAGTCCGATGCTGTCATTTCAGATCATTTAAACAAACAGGTTTAACACCACAGTGTTTTCCAGGTAACATTCACCTTTGAATGGTTTACTTACATTTGTACTTCACATTATGCAGCAATGGGGGACAGTATAAACACACACACACTTCTGCTTGTATTTTCCTTTATTCACTTAGACCATGTTGATAAATTAAAAAAGAACATAGTATACAAATTATTTTGTTGGTGTACTGCTTAATCTTGTAATAAAGGGCATGCTGGGTAAATGAAGGCAACATGCATTTTAAAGGCTTCCATCAGTCTTCATTTCAGCTTGGAATTGAAAAACTAACCATCTGTGTCTTTTGAAGTGAGCCATTGAAAACTTTATAGCTGCATTTATTTTTTGTGTTGTCTTGGCCAACTCTGAACCGGAAACATGGATGAAAATGCCATTAAATTAATAATTATATGTAATTTTATTTATATCTCTAATAATGATAGATTTAATTGGTAAACCCAAAGCCCCTTCTGAGTTAGCCATTACATAATACAGCCATTACACCAAATAGTGCCGCAGGTGCAGTTCACAGAGCAGTATATATACCACCCAAGGACCGGCTTTCAGCCAGTAGAGAGTTTGGTGTCAGAAAGGGAAAACCTGTCGATTTATCAGAGTTTGGAAAAGGAGAAATTATGATGGCATGGCACCTCGGAACTTCGGTCTCAGAAACAACACACCTTGTGGGTTGTTCATGTGCCGCTGTAGTATGTATCAAAAGTGTTACATGGATGGCCAAACGACGAACCGTCATCCAGCCGTGTGTCGTCCACAGCTCAATGATGCCTGAGTGGAATGGAGACTATCACGCATTGTTCACAGCGAATGCAGGGCCACAGTGCAACAAATCATCATCAGCTACAGCAGTGGTGACCAGGACAATGTGTCACAGCACACAATTATTCGCAGCCTTCTGCGTATGGGCCTGCATACCGCCCCAAACCGACACAAGCTCAGCCTTCCCAAGTATCGCTTGCGACCACCAGCCGCCACACAATATATTTTACTCGAAATGGGACTCCAAGATCATGAATTGGAACCATGGATGATTGATTGTGCACCCCAGAACAAAGTGGCCATGCGTTGATCAAACAAAAGATCTGGTGATCACGGACGGTCCCGAGCACGAATACTTGGTTTACAACGAGGCTTTCGGCACCGGGGCAATTCGGTTGGAGTTGAGACACAGGCGTGCGGTGTGTACATTAGCTATCCGTTATCGCACTTAGACAACTTTCCCCTACCGCTTTAGGTATCGATGAACATCTGTTGTGGACACGGCCCCATTTGCCAACTGTTGTGGCTCCGTGGGATGCATCCCGACCGGATACTGATCATGCCACACTGCCGAACATTCGAGCCCACCAGGCCCGTGCGCTCCCTGTAGGACCTTACGCACCCCTCGAGGTAGACATTACTGTTATACCCTGCTGGCACTCCAAGTCACCTCATAAATCACCATCCATCCTTTTTGTTTCTGACGTGCTCATTCCTGTTGTTCTTAGTGATCTGTACAACTACATCCTCTCGTCCCCTCACCATGCTAATGTACTGCTGGCCACATGCCATCGTTTCTCACTCACATTTGCCTTGGTTAGTTTCTGGGACCGCAGCTGACCTCCCACAGGAGCTATCTCAACCTTGTCATTAAGATATAATATACTATATTATAATTATTATTTATTTAGCTGGAGAGGCATGGAACAAGTTCTGGGGATTCCGTGTGACCGTGTCAATTTCATGCATACCGTTTAAGTTACCTCTGTTCCACCCCCATTTAATCTGTAGTGTAAGGCTTGTGGCGAATTCAAGAGATGTCTGTTGTTGGTAATCAGAGCTTTGAGCTTGGAGTAAGGGCATATGTACTCTTTATGGTGTACGGTTGAGCAACCCACGATCACTGATCCGGAACTTCTGCCTGGGTGCCAACAATTGCTGTATGAGCGCGCTTTACGGTCCCGCTGTGCAAAAGTTAAAACTGCTGTTACCCGCCAAATTCTCATGAGTACCAAACTGCCACCGGCACACCCCTGTAATTTTTAAATTAATGACCTCAGCATGTGAATGAGATTAACTCAGTATGTACATCCTCTTGTTTGTCGTGCTGACATAAGGGTTACGATTTCCCCCGTTGTGCCACACTGTCGAACATGTGGAATCCTTTCACATTACGGCATCACATGGCAGTGCTCCATCTGTACACTGTCGCATTCCTGACCATGAGAAATTTTCCGTGCTTCGTGCAGTGACGTTAACCCTCTTGGAATCGTTCTGACCATGGGAGCCTCCAACACACCGCTCTCCCCGCGCTTTTCGTCTTTTGGTTCCAGAAGGATGCCCTGCAATGTTATCCCTTTATTTTCCAGTTTCCGCGCTCTCCTTTCCCCCCCCCACTTCTTCGCCCTACGGATTTTTCTGTCCTCTGTCTCTATTGGGTCTGCCGCCCTGTTGTCCACCTTCGCACCACTCCCAATTCCCATTGTGCACAGCGGGATCTCTTCCCCGCTGTCCTCTCTTTGCCCTACTTGTGTGTGTTTTCGACTGATCCCCCTATGCGAAACACCTGACTGTAATTCTTTTGTTGCGTACTTTTTGCGGACGTATTGATCCCTGCACCACAGGGCTTCCGGTTTGTTTAGTTGCGTATCTTTGGTGACTTCCCTCCCCGCGCCTCCCGTTAGTCCCCCCCCCCGCCTTTTAATGACGCGTGCTATCTATTTCTACCCCTTTTACCCTCTTTCCTTACTTGCTCTTTTGGTGTGCTTCAGCTTCTATGTTATTCCACCTCCTTGGTCATGTTTTTTTTCTTTCGACACCCTGTCCCACCATAATACCATCTCTTCAGTACTTCTTTATCCTCTTCCTCTTATAATAATATTTTTTTTTTTTTTTCTCTCTTTTTCTCTGCACTGACTCCTATCGGAGATGTATCCTCTTTTCCGTGTTGGTTATGCACAACATCTGGCCGGCCCACCCCGTGTGTACCCAAGAGTTATCTTTGTATACCCGTGATGTGGACTGCACCATTTTTATTGTATAGTTAAGCTTCGGTTTGCCCGACGCCGGTACGAGCACCAATCTACATTGGCTCTGTTCCTCGCAGTCATTACAACGGTAATTGGTGCGTGTTAGTAATCGCTCACGTGGAGCACTCGCGAGATTTCTCGTTGAGATTTTTTTTCCTATCTTGTAGTTGTTCCCTGTGTGTTGTCACCTCACTACCGCGGATTCTTTGTAGGGTTGGGTTGTAAGTGTTGAAACACGATTGGTGACATGGCTGTAAACCCTTCGTCATGAACTAATTGCAGGTTTGTGGAATGGGACGCTACAAGCCAAGGGAAGGTCAGCGACTCCTATTATTTCCCCCCCCTTTTCCCCCACCCCTCCAGTACACTGATATTTTTTCTGACACCAGTATTGCGTATTTGACACCGGATCCTGATGACACACGAAAACATGGAATATACATTCGGACATAATGTGCACTGAATCCCTTTAATGGCATTGTTACATTTCGTTTTCTAGCCTAGACGTCTCACTGGGAATCCAGTAATGTATGAGAGGGTCTCTCGAGCCTTTCATAAAGTTCATAATATAGATCTATAAAATTTCTCAACACCCAAACACGATAAACACTGTCACAACCAAATTCCCCCACTTTGTGATACTTTTGGTAATGACTAAAAAAACGCAAACTATACAAATGATTAAAGCATTACTATGCAGATAAATATATGATGACTTATCAGTAAATATCAAACATTGTTCGCTCTGGGTTTGCGCTGAAATGTTTTTCTTAATGATATAAAGCGTATATTCATAGAATGCTATGTATTTGATGAAATTAGTTAAAGTATATTAAAAAATGAATCAATGGCTAGGCAGCGGAGCTGCACGTGCCTATGGCGATGAAGCCCGCCAAAGTCCACCAGAATGGGCAGGGCATCTGGCTATATAAGCTGGCGTTCGCCACAGGATTCTCAGGTTTCTTCTCCTTCAGCGACGACTCTACGTTCATCACTGATCCTGAAAACCTGCTCGCCGTTGACACACGTCACAGCTGGATTGAGACCTCCCTGCTCGGCTGACCGGCTCTCTTCGCGCATAAGCATCGGTAGCATCAGCAGTTCCGGTCCTGTTCCCCTGCTGCCATCCGGCAATTCTGAAAGAGCTTATTTCTAGCAGTTAAGCCCTAAAAGGGCAAATTCTAGCGACGTTGTTGCAAATGTCGCAATGCGAGTGTGGATCATGCAAGGAATCTTGCCGATGCAAAGGGCAGTGAGTGCTTAACCTGTCTGGGCAGACCCCATGCAGAGGGCTGACTCCCTCACTGAGATGGAATGCTCTCGTTAAGAGCATGAGTCTCGCCCTTCTCCACTCGCGGACCGCCTTCATTGAAGTCAGCCCTGCTCTCCCGTTTCTCCTCTCTCAGCGAGCCTCGGAGAGGTAAACAGTGGAGTCAGGGAATAAGCAACCGGGCTGACCGATCTCATGCCGGCACTGAGCCTGCATGCTCTCTCCCCCCGTTGCACTCGGATACGCCGCAGAAGGGCAGTGAGCTGCGCGCTTACTGAGACAGAATGCTCACTCAGAGCATGAGTCTCGCTCTTGTCCACTCGTGGACCGCCTTTCACTGAAGGCAGCCACGCTCTCTCGTTTCTCCTCTCTCAGCAAGCCTCAGAGAGAGAAACGGCGAAGCCTGGGAACTAAGCAACCGGGTCTGAGTGATCTCACACCAACACAGAGCCTGCGTACTCGCTCTGCCCGCAGCGCTTCGATCCGTGTATTACATGTAAGGATCAGCGTCCCTCTTTACATCGAGCTGCTCTATCCTCCTAAGTAGATCGGAGCAGATGCTGCCATTGGCAGCTTCGAATTGTGTGTGTCACTATGGCTGCACTCACAGACAATGGGCTGCTTTTACCACGAAAGCAGTCTGCCCCTGTTCGTTCACGGAAGGCGGCCCTGCCTCCCCGCTCTCATGCTTCTCTTCTCCCAGTTACCTCGGAGGAAGCAAAGGTGAGGGAAGGGAAATCAGGGGTTGAGCGATCAGGCTTGAGCAATTTCATGCCGACACACATCAGGCGTGCTTAATCTGCCAGTGTGTGTTACACGTGAGAATCAGCGCTCCTCGTTTCATGAGCAGCTTAATCCTCCTAGGCAGATCAAAGCAAAATGCTGGCAGCTTCACATTTGTGTGTGCGTCGCTGAGCCCCGCCTCCCCCGCGCTTGTGTTTCTCTCCTCCCAGTTACTCGGAGGTAGAAATTACGAACTTGCGGGTATGAACGATCAGGCTGAGTGATTTAATTCCGACAAAGCCCCCGCATGTATCACTCTCCACCCAGCTCTTTGATCTGCCAGTGTGTTTACAGGTGGGGATCAGCGCCTCTCATTGTCAAACGGTTCAATCCTCCTGGGTGGTTTGGAGCAGAACGCTGTCACCAATGATTCAATATCACTGACAATTTTGTATTTGAATGTGCCTCTTGTCTGGGCCATGCTCTTACTACGCTCTTACTACGATTGTTCATGTCTCGCTCTGCTTTGTTCGCGACTCTCGCCTTCTTCAATGAAGATGGCGCTGCCCCTTCCCTCATCCGCTATGAGCAGATTTGAGAGAATGCGTGTAGCATTTTTGATCTGCCACAGTGTTTACACATATATATCATCAAAACTCCTCTTCTAACGAGCGGTTTGATCTTTTTAGGTGGATTAAAAGAGAATGCTGTCACTAATGATTATTATCACTGGCAGGTTCAAATTGGATGCGTCTGGGCTATGCCCACGCTGAGGCTGTGCGCACGAGGGCTGACTGCTCTGCTATGAGAGCATTAAGTCTAGCGAAGCATTTTTTGAAGCATTTTCAGGGAAAGCAAATTTCCTCTTCTGAGTGTGGGGTCCCCATACGGCGACCAGCCTCTCAATTTAATCCAACCCCTTGTCACATGGCTGAGCGTAGTGCATCTTCTGTAGTACCAATCTGGGTGTTGGAGATAATAAAACGAGGTTATTCACTGCAATTCGCTCGAATACGCCGCGATTCAGCTGCGTGGTTTCCACCTCAGCTTAGAGCAAATACGCACACGTCCTGCGCTCAGAGGGGATGAATTTGCTGGCGATAGGAGCCGTAGAAACTGTTCCTCCAGCTCAGAGCGAGTCAGGCTTCCACAGCCGCTACTTCCTCATCCCCAAAAAGGATGGTGGCCTCCGGCCCATCCTCGATCTCAGACACCTGAATCACGAATTCGCTCAGGAGACTGGTTCTTTTTCACTGGATGCATACTTTCTGGCCCCCCGCACTTTTACGAAGTGCGGAGGCCTCTGCTCGAAGCGTCTCTTCACTCTGGTAGAACGCTTCCTGGAATGGTCTCAACTCAACCTGCGCTCGCTGAGAGCAGCGCATATACCGGGCAAATTGAACAAGGGAGCGGACATGTTATCAAGGAGCAATGTCCCCACAGAGGAGTAGACGCTCCATCCGCAGACGGTTCAGAAGATCTGGGAGATCTTCGGCGAGGCTGAGGTAGACCTCTTCGCCTCAGAAGACAACTCTCACTGCCAAATTTATTTCTCAAAGACCAGGGATGCGTTGGCCCACGATTGGCCCAACCTCGTTTTTTTATGCTTTTCCCCCGACCGCCCTGATCCCACAGGTAATCAGGCAAATCAAGAAGCGGAAACACAGGGTTCTGTTGGTGGCCCCACTCTGGAGAACCCAAGTTGTGGATTATCAGAGTTAACTCAGCTGTGATAGCGGCCCCTTGGCCCGGTCGTCTGAGCCGGGATCTACCTCTCATGCGAACGGGGCAATATCTCATCCTTGGCCCGACCTATGGGCCCTGCATCTCTGGCCGCTCGACGGGAGCATTTGAGCCTCCCAGAGTGAGTCTTAAACACAATTTCAGAGGCTAGAGCTCCGTCTACGAGACGCCTCTATGCCTTAAAGTGGTATTTTTTCTCCGCTTGGTGTCTAAACCACGGCAAAGACCCTCATACTTCCGATTTGACAGAGGGGTTGTCATTCTGCAAGAGCTGCCGGATAAGGGACGTTCCTCATCCACGCTCAAAGTCTATGTGGCGGCTATAGCGGCCTCTCATGCCCCTATTGCGGGCCAATCGGTGGGCAGAAACAGCACGGTTATCCGCTTCCTAAAGGGTGCCAGGAGGCTGAATCCGCCTCGTCCCCCTACTGTCCCTTTATGGGATCTGCCCCCTGTGCTGAGGGCCTTGAACGGCTATAGTCTGCCAACATTCGTTCGCTATCGCTGAAGACTGCTCTGCTTCTAGCACTGGCATCAGTAAAGCAAATAAGGGACCTGCAGGCGTCAAAAGCTATGCAAAGATTGAATTTCAAGAAACAGTATCATAGCTATTAAACTATACCTTGTTATGATTTAAAATCTGTATTTAACCACATAATGATCTCAAAGTAAAAAGACGTCCTCAAATCTGATTTTGTGGTGGCTCTGCTTTAAAATTAAATTATTATAATCTTAATTCAAGTGATGAAGGATTCTGAAAGTCTGACAGTAATCAGTGTTGAGCACTACTGTAAGGTTAACCCTGCCTGCTTTAAATGTTTCAAAATGATAAACAGTTGAAAACATTAGTTAGAAATTTAGATCAAAAAGTGATCAAAAAGTAATCAAATGTAATCAGTTACATTAATGTATAGCATATTACATTTTAAATATGGTAACTTGTAATCTGTAACCTATTCCATTTCCAAAGTAACCTTCCAAACACTGATTATAATGATAGCATGCATGCCTTTGATTGTAACATTTGGGCATATTTGTGTATATGTTTCTGTATGTTCTTGCAGTATGTTTTGTACCAGTCACCTCTGTCACTTTCTATTCCCATGGTGATGCTGAGTATGGCTTCTCTCTCGTTCCAGCCCACTTCCTCTTTCCACCCTTGTCAGCAGTATTGTCTGCAGAATTAAGCATGCCTCAGCCATAGCGCCTTGTTTTTTTTTCCTCTTTAATTAGTTCCAAATAATCAAGTGAGTCTAATTTTTGTTATTTGCCTATCCAGAGGCGAGAATATGTTGTAATAGGGCACAGAGGGCCCTTCCGTTCCACTGAAACTTTAACCTTTATTAATGCACACATAAAAGTTGGTGCATAAAAGAGTGAGATGAGGAGATGCTCTATGAATGCCCCCGAATGCACCTCACGCCGGCATTATGTCTCGCTCCCTGGAACGGCATGCAGATGGCTTGTTATGCTAAATGCAGACGGTGTTTTGATTAGGTTACTCCTACTTTCATCTGGGTGCTCTCAAACTGTGGACACAAAGGACTGCTCTTTGCTGCCTGTTTTATCTATGCAGTCTCTCTCTCTCTCTCTCTCTCTCTCTCTCTCTCTCTTCTCTCTCTCTCTCTCTCTCTTTTTCTTAAAGTGAAGTTAAAGGCACAAAAAGCTCAAGGCTGTTAAAAGCAATGGATGCTTCTAGAAATGCACTGTAACATTCAAGGAAGCCTATATTAACTGGAGAAAGCGATATTGCCTATTTATACATGCCTATTTATCTTAGTGGAAGTAGCTTTGTTGGCAAATGGTGTAGTTAGACTAACTGGATATCGCTCTCTTGCTAACCTTGACACCTTGGCAGCAAACACAGCAGTTATTAATATAATATCAAATAATAATAATAATAATATTAAAACTGAATGTGTTTATTTAAAATTGACATTTACATCGGTTAACCCTGTTCGTTGAACATGACTCTGTTTACTGTATTAATACATTTCTGTTTTTAGTGTGCATGATCATCATCAAAAGAAACAAAAGTCTGTGTAATGTCATGACCAATTCTACCTTGCAGACCTTGAGAATTCTACTGCGCTTATGCAAATGATCTCTGTCTTGATTGGTTAAAGGAAAGTTCACCCAGAAATAAAAATTAGCTGAAAATGTACTTACTTTCAGGCCATCCAAGATGTAGATGAATTAGCATTACATCATTAGCTCACCAAGATGCTCTGCAGTGAATGGGTGTCGTCAGAATGAGAGCCCAAACAGCTGATAAAAACATTACAATAATCCACAAGTAATCCACATGACTCCAGTCCATCAGTCCAACCTGTGAAGAGAACAACTGTGTGTTTGTAAGAAACAAAACCATCAAGACATTTTTAACTTCAGTCATTTGCTTCCAGCTAAAATATCAGTCATCTATCCATATTATTGCATTCTCTTGAAAAAGTAATCTCGTCTGAATCAGGAGTGAAATATGCAGAGATTAGTCACCATTTACAAGCAACAACAGTCCAAAACAGTTCTAAACAGTTGTGTTGTTGGATTTTTATGTGAGAGGACAACAAGGTAAGGACTTTCTCTGGAGGAATTATTATTATTTTGGCCTTATATTTTGTCCAAAAGCTACAGTTTAAAGTTAAACTCGATTTGTTTCAGACAAACACGCTGCTTTTTGCTTCACAAGATGTTAATTGACTGGAGTCGTGTGGATTACATTAATATTAGAAACGTTTTTGGACTGTTATTCAAAACTGTTAAACATTAAAACATTATGTGTAAGTATATGTATAATCAATCTGACTTAATATTTACATGTATTCATTATTTGTATTCTTAATTTGTTATTGAATATGTACACAATTAATTATTTCTCAGACATATTTCATTAAGTTTACATATTAATTAATTGATAGCCAACATAACTGAAAATAACAAACGCACAATAATAGATAATAAGTGTTTCAGATAGCAGACCAATCGGCCAAAACAGTACAAGTAAACACCCTTTTTATTGTATGTATTTATTTGGCTACTTTAGGAGAGCCAGTATGGAGCTACACAAATGCAATTACAGTGCAGTAAAATGAAAGTATATTTAAAACAGATTACTTCTGGGATCAGACAGTCAATCAAGGGAAATGTTGATTGCTACAAACCTTAGCATACATGAGCCAATAGTATTCATCCTGTCATGTATCTGTTTAAAAGAATTATAAATCCATGGAGCGTGTAAGACATTAAACACTTGATCTTTCAGAACAAAAGCAATGGCCATGGCGCAGGAGATGAGCAGAACACGCTTGAGGGAATGAATTTCTCTTTAATGGTTAATAAAAAATAAATGGATGGTTTGTAAGACTATGGAAAGATTCTGCTCATTTAGAACAGTGCTGCGTAATTTATCCTATGAGAGATGCTGGGCTTGCACTGCTGTTGACACAGTTATGATGTGGACTGGGTATGGTTTATTGCCGTTAAGTGACTGGAGAATGTGCATATTATTCATGCAAAATTAGAGAATAAACAGTAAGAAATGGTGATAGGAACATCTAAAGCCATGTTCTCCATTTTAAACATTGTTCTATCTGTAAAAGAGTGACAAAAAGGAACATCCTGAAAAAAAATAGATATTTTATAATAAAACAGATTAATCTACTAAATAAACGCCCTACAGCTTTCAGTTTCAAAGTTGTTAAATACATTCAAGCATAAAACAGCTTACAACTGTAATACTATTTCACAATATTTACCTTTGGAAGGGTTGTGTACACTTAATGCATATTTCATTGTAAACAAGTTTGAAAATGTATCAATATATGTATCAAGATATCCTGATATTTTATGTTGACTTGTTAGGTTGTATACAGATAGTAATACAACATCTGTAATACAGTGCATGCATTTATTATAAAATACAGGAATAAAAAGTGTCACTTGGAAAAAGTTTGCAGTATAGTGCAATTGTGGCCTTGGTGTGTCTGTGGTGTGTGTGTGTGTGTGTGTGTGGTGTGGGTGTGTGTGGGTGTGTGTGGTGTGTGTTGTGTGTGTGTGTGTGTGTGTGGGTCGCTGGTGATTGATCAATCCATGATTCACTGTCTCAGTATCAGGCGTCTGCTCCTGTGTTTAATTCTCATATTTAAAGTTTCAGGACAAAATGTATTTTAACACTTGATTCAGCTTTTGTCTGCCTTCTTTTCTGTTGCTGCTGTCTAACTAATTTTGATTAGCACTTAAGTAAGAAAACAAATGTATTGCCTATGAAATGATGGACTATGTGGCAAAGGGAACAGTGTATTACAGAGAAAAATGTTTCGCATTTGTCAGACATTTACTGTTTTGAACACAGCCTGATGGTCACTGTTGACTTCTGTTGAATGCTGTATTATTAATAAAAACATTGGAAATATTCAGACCAGTCCTTTTTTCTTTCTATATACTTCAAGTGCACCCTTGAATTGTTTTTGTTGTCCCTTGAGGGTGTCTTTTTGCACTTTTCTTTGTTGCAAAATATCACAGACTGAAATGAAGGCAATTTTATATCACTATGTCATTCAATCTTTTTCACAGACGAGCAGCAAAAGAAACACAACTTGCAGGGGCAATTACGTTCTTTAGTTTCCAAACATGTCCATCTGTTCTCATACCTGCACAATGTTGTTGGTATCAGTGTTTCTTTAGACGTTTTAAAGTTTCTGGTTCTGGTAAAAAGAACTTAACTATTTGTTAAGATGTGAAAAATAATGTTGTACGGGATATTAAAGCTGGCCAGACACTGACTGAACCCTAGAGAAAATATTTTTGGTGGGATGATTTATGAGCAGTAACTACAGAAGTGCTATAATTTTTTTTTCATCATTGTTATAACATTAGTGTTTTTCATCTGTTTAACTTTTCACAATCTGTCCAGCTCAGTTTCCAACTTGTGCAATGTAGTACACTAAATGTATCATTTTATGAAAGTAACTTTAGTTTTCAATTTTAGTAGAATGAATATTCTTAACAGACCTCCACTGTTCTGAATGCAGTGATTCATAGGTGTATTTATGATAATCATAGTGTTTTTGGATAGAAGCACTCAGATCTCCTCTTCGGCAGGGTATGATGTACTTGGAGGAGAGGAGGCTGGTGCACAGGGACCTCGCGGCCCGTAACGTCCTGGTAAAATCTCCAAACCACATCAAGATCACTGATTTTGGACTTGCTCGACTGCTGGATGTTGATGAAAAGGAGTATAATTCAGATGGAGGCAAGGTCAGTATTGACAAGCTGAGACACACTAGTTCTGAAAAACTCATAAAACTTAATGTGTGGTTTGGATTCATTGAGTTCATTTTAAGTGATTTTTTTTAATTCATGTGGGTTGGACAATGGTAGAGAGAATGGTAGTTTCTTGATTGTATTTCTAATTTCTAATCATATTGCAAATTAGACTGTTCTTTTTTTTTTCTTTAGAATTTCACAAATGTATGTTTTAATTATACATGATTGCATTACTCCATGTATTATTACATCCTGATGAGAATTCTCTCTTATGTAGATGCCCATTAAGTGGATGGCCCTGGAGTGCATTCATTACAAGAAGTTCACACATCAGAGTGATGTGTGGAGTTATGGTGAGTAAAACACTTTTACAGTGTCCTAGTTTTACTTAAATCAGTTAGTAGTATAGTATACATTTAAAGCAATCCTTCACTAGTCAATGATAAGGACTTATTTATAAGTCAACGCTACTCATAGCATAGGAGAGTCAAATTATATATATATATATAGGCTTTAAATAGAATTGTAACTACAGAATATATTTGGGCTATATATATATTTTTTTTTAGAAATTAATACTTTTATTCAGCAGAGATGCATTAATTGATCAAAAGTGACAGTGATCTAGAAACACAGGCAATAGTTCAGGCGAGGGTCAAACAGAGTCCAAACAGAGCAGTGCAAGAGAATAATCCAAAGAAAGGCAAGATATCCAAAACCGACTAGACTAAACAGGCGAAACAGACCAAGACTAGAAACTAGGCAAATTCAGGATGGCTCCGTAACGTTGCTATCACAGACGTAGCGATATGCGCAAACAATACTCGGCAGTGAGGAAGAGGAAGAGGAAGTCCATGGGTTATGTAGGGTGTTTGATTGGTTACAGCTGTGTGTGTAATCAGTGCATTGGATGATAGGAAATGTAGTCCGGGGTGACATGCAACAGTTTGTGTAGTGTGAGAGTCAATGTAACTGGAAGGCAACATCTGGTGGCGAGCAGACGGAAAACCACAGACCAGATTCATGACAATATTAGAATGATTTCTGGAGAATCATGCGACACTGAGGACTGGTGTAATGATGCTCAAAATTCAGCTTTGTGTCAAAGGATATGGAATACTTTGCAAATAAGAACAGTTATTTTAAATTGTAAAATATTTTTGATCAAATAAATGCAGCCTTGATGAGCATAAACTATTTCTTTTAACATTAGTAAACAGAAAAATAGTACCGACCGAAATCTTTAAATTCATTTGCATTGGGTGTCTGTATATGATATAATTATAAATTAAATGGTGTATTTAAATGGTGTATTCTGTTACAATTTTAAAATTACAATATTTATTGGTATATTGTTTTACGTTGTTTAATATTTGACAAGGCATAGCTTTAAAATTAATTGTGTATATTTATTATAATTTATTATGAATCTATATACATATATTATCATAATATATATATAATATATAAATAATATATAGATATATATGATAATAAAATTAGTTTTGATTGCTAGATAAAAACTAAAATAAACAATTAAAATAGATACAATTTCTAATAAAATATCGTTGTATGTAATAATAAAAAAAATTATTATTACATTACATTAGCTTAGTTTTTTTTTTTTTACTAACAGCTGTTCTGTATACTGAAAGTGATGTGTTGACTATGTCATTCAGGGGTGACTATCTGGGAGCTAATGACGTTTGGAGGAAAGCCCTATGATGGGATTCCCACACGTGCGATTCCAGACATCTTGGAGAAGGGCGAACGTTTGCCCCAGCCGCCCATCTGCACCATAGACGTCTACATGGTGATGGTGAAATGTGAGTGTTATGTAGAATCCTGAATGTGATCAGTAGCTCAAATTCTACAGAAAGGTACTAGCACACATACGGTTCAGTGATGGTAAATGTGGATGTGTAGTATAAGAATTCCAATGTATTACAATAACTTTAATGTACACAAAACAGCCTTACTGTGATTTTTCTATGCTATCATTTTTATACTAATACCGTGATATTTTATTTAGCAAGATACATGCAGTCACATGGTTTTTAGCCCAGCCGCTCGCCATGTTTGGCCAGACAGTCTTGTGGACTGTGGTAATAAGCAGCTGGGTGAGCGGTGGGGTTTCTCATCCGGTTCAATCAAATAAACACAAAGAGATGAAATGAGACACGGACTGAACCCATTAATTCTAATTACATTTTGACTGTAAGCTGTTGTTTGTGATTCTACTCGCTGTGACATCTGTAGCCCCACGGACAATGAAATGTGAAATATTGATGGAGATGAAACGTGGTGTGATTGCGTGAGTAATTGCTGCTCATTTGGATAATGTGTTTGAGTGTGAGAACTGAAAGGAAATTAATTGGGAGGAAATAAGGAGCAGGCTGCTGCAAGGTGAGGGCATGTTACTTCCTGTCAGAGACATAATAGAACTGTAAGAAGTTCAGTAATTTGGGGTAATGTGGAAAGAAAAAAAACAGCTCAATAAGATGCAAATGAGTCTGTCTGTCTATCTATAGTGCCCTCCACTAATATTGGCACCCTTGTTAAATATGAGCAAAGGTGGCTGTGAAAATAAATCTGCATTGTTTATCTTTTTATCTTTCATTCAAAAAGTAAAACAATTGAAAGTGGAACTCACATTATGAAATTAATGTTTTTCTCCAATGCATGTAGGCCAACAATTGTTGGCACCCCTAGACATTTTTATGGGTAAAATATCTCTGAAGTATATTCCCATTCAGATGGGACTGGCTTCTATGGTCAGATGAAACAAAAAAAAAAGAGGCTTTTGGCAGCAAACCCACCAGATGGGTTTGGTGCAAATAGGGTTAAAAAGTACCCCATGCCCATGGTGAAATTTTTACTTGCCTATTTTTCTGAAGGAGGTCCTGGACATCTTGTTCAGATACATGACTTCTACATGACTACATGGATTCTATCAAATACCAACAGATAAAAACATCTAAACCTGACTGTCTCTTTTAAAAAAATCGGATAATGGGCCGTGGTTGGCTCTTCCATCAGGACAATGATCCAAAACAAACATCACAATCAACACAAAAAGGTGTCTCTGAGCACAAAATGAAGCTTCTGCCATGGCCGTCCCAGGTCCCTGACCTCAACCCTATAGAAAATGAGTGGGGTGAACTGAAGAGAAGAATCGCCAACATGGAGCAGGAAATCTGAAGGATCTTGAGTGATTCCGTATGAAGGAATTTATCTGTCTTTCTATCTGTCTGTCATCTGTCAAAATAAAACTTAATTTGAGTAACTACATTGCAGTGTCTGTAAAAACTGTGTAATTGATAAATGTGGTTACTACTGGCATTTCTTACTGTCTTCACCTCCAGGCTGGATGATTGATGCTGATAGTCGGCCTCGGTTTAAAGAACTTGCTGCAGAGTTCAGCCGCATGGCACGAGACCCTCAGAGATACCTTGTCATACAGGTGAAAATATAACTATGTTTGTATTATATCTCACCTTGAAAATCAATACTTTTGTCCAACGTGATCGCAGAGAGTGATGGTGTCATTTCTGCTCTCAGGGGGATGACCGCATGAAGCTGCCCAGCCCCAACCACAGTAAGTTCTTCCAGAGTCTACTGGACGAGGAGGAGCTGGATGACCTGATGGACGCTGAGGAGTACTTGGTTCCTCAGACCTTTAATATCGCTACCTCTTCTTACACATCAAGACCACCAATTGATACCAGTAAGGTAAGAATAGCTCTTTGCTTTGTTTACAGTTTTTTTTTTTTATGACCTGATAAAATATATACCTTGATTGCTGTGCAAGTCCAAAAAAAAGAAAAAAGTTTAAATGTAAAGCCTTTGAATATTTTTTGTTTTACTTTCTTCTGTTAAATGTACACTACCAGTCAAAAGTTTTCTTTTCTATTTTAATATACTGTATGTAAAATGTATTCCTGTAATGGCAAAGCAGAATTTTCAGCAGCCATTACTCCAGTCTTCAATGTCCATGATCCTTAAGAAATCAGCCTAAAAAATATTAAAATGAAATAATCAGAATTATAAAATGTATAGGTTATCTTCCCAGAAGAGTGTCCACACTGAGGCTCTGTAGTACTTTGTTTATCACGATTTGTTGACCAGTGCTGTAAGTATAGGATCAGGACAATCTCTTAACAGCAGTTTTGAAAGGAATTAACTAGTTTGTTCAATATAATGCATATGTGGTAGATGGTAGAGGCGGTACTGTTTAGAAAACCTTTTTTTGAAACAAAAAGATGTATTATACCCGGTTATCCAAAAGCATTTCATGTCAATGGAAATTGTTTAGTCAGCCATCTTTGCTTATTGGAACACAATTGGGCAGATGGAAAATTAAATGAAAATGAAATTTAGCTGAAAATTTGCTCACTCTCAGGTCATCCAAGATGAAGAAGAGTTTTTTTATTTTCTTTATTGAAATTGACTTAGAGACATTTAGCATCACATCAGTTGCTCACCAATGGATTCTCTAGTAAATGGGTGCCGTCAGAATGATAGTCCAAACAGCTGATAAAACATTACAAAAATCTACAAGTCAGGAGAATGAAATAGTGTAGACAATATTGATAGAATGCACTTTTAACAATGTCTGAACGATAATTAATTCAACCAAAGTCAGGGGTCCAGTGCCCAACTAAAAAGAACACTAAACAGACATAAATAACTTTTATATATGTACCATATGAAATAAATAAAGCCAAAATGGTTTGTAATAAGTGAACATGAAAGTACCTAAAAACAGCAGCTTTCAATTGTAAACTTTCATTATCAAGAACTCTTTATTAGCAATAGCACTTCTCATAACCCCTGTTATTGATCAAACTGCTTATGATTATGCTGTTATTTGCTGTTATTTTCATATCTCTAAATGTTTGTTTGTTTGCAATTTTTTGGTTTTTACATCAATAATGGCTTTACTTTCTTTGATTACAGTTACTTCTAATGTAATTGCATTTAATACTGTATAGACTATTGAACAATTCTATATAAAGCAGTATATTTTTTCTATATAAAACAATATCAACATCTATATAGAACTATGCAAGCTTATCCCCAAAGATACTGCTTACATACAGACAACTGGCCTACTCACAATCAACCCTGCAAGACCATGCTGGGGAACCATCTTCACCGCCGATTTGGGCTTGAGACTAGCATGACTATGGGGGTCAACCAGCTAGACCAGCACAGACCAGCATAAACCAGCCTGGACCAGCATTAAATTCACTGGAATCAAAGTTCATACTGGTCCAGGACTGGAGTCGTGTGGATTAATGTGATGGTTTTGTCAGCTGTTTGGACTCTTATTCTGACGGCACACATTGACTGCAGAGGATTCAATTGGAAGCAAGTGTGTAATGCTAATTTCTAAATCTGTTTCAAAGAAGGAAACTAATCTTGAGGGTGAGTACATTTAGCCAAATTTTTTTGAACAGTCCTTGAGAAAAATGGTTACTAAATAGTAAGGGAAATAAGTTTGGCTTTCAGACTCTCATACTAACCAGACAAAACATGACCCCTTATGTTTGAAAGGATAAAAATAATTTGTAATCTGGTTTTTACATGAACCCTTTAGTTTCACCTGTAATGACAACTTCACATCATGTATGTTCCCAAGTCTTTTTTATTTATTATATATATATTAATATATACAGTGGGGAAAAAAAAACGTATAGTCAGCCACCAATGTGCAAGTTCTCCCACTTTAAAAAGATGAGAGAGGCCTGTAATTTTCATCCTAGGTATACCTCAACTATGAGAGACAAAATGAGAAAAAAAAATCCGGAAAATCACATTGTAGGATTTTTAAAGAATTATTTGCAAATTATGGTGGAAAATAAATATTTAGTCAATAACAAAATTTCATCTCAATAATTTGTTATATACACTTTGTTGGCAATGACAGAGGTCAAACGTTTTCTGTCAGTCTTCACAAGGTTTTCACACACTGATGCTGGTATTTTGGCCCATTCCTCCATGCTGATCTCCTCTAGAGCAGTAATGTTTTGTGGCTGTCGCTGGGCAACACGGATTTTTAACTCTCTCCAAAGATTTTCTATGGGGTTGAGTTCTGGAGACTGGCTAGGCCACTCCAGTACCTTGAAATGCTTCTTACGAAGCCATTCCTTCTTTGCCCGGGTGGTGTGTTTGGGATCATTTTCATGCTGAAAGACCCAGCCACATTTTCATCTTCAATGCCCTTGCTGATGGAGGAGGTTTTCACTCAAAATCTCACGATACATGGGCCCATTCATTCTTCGTTTACACGGATCAGTCGTCCTGGTCCCTTTGCAGAAAAACAGCCCAAAGCATGATGTTTCCACCCCCATGCTTCCCAGTAGGTATGGTGTTCTTAGAATCCTGAGTTGCATCCATTCTCCTCCAAACAAGACAAGTTGAGTTTTTACCAAAAAGTAATATTTTTGTTTCATCTGACCATATGACATTCTCCCAATCCTCTTCTGGATAATCCAAATGCTCTCTAGCAAACTTCAGAAGGGCTTGGACATGTACTGGCTTAAGCAGGGGGACATGTCTGGCACTGCAGGTTTTGAGTCCCTGGCGGCGCAGTGTGTTGGTAGCCTTTGTTACTTTGGTCCCAGTTCTCTGCAGGTCATTCACTAGGTCCCCCCGTGTGGTTCTGGGATTTTTGATCACAGTTCTTGTGATCATTTTGACCACACGGGGTGAGATCTTGCATGGAGCCCCATATCGAGGGAGATTATCAGTGGTCTTGAATGTCTTCCATTTTCCAATAATTGCTCCCACAGTTGATTTCTACACACCAAGCTGCTTACCTATTGCAGAATCAGTCTTCCCAGCCTGGTGCAGGTCAACAATTTTGTTTCTGGTGTCCTTTGAAAGCTCTTTGGTCTTGGCCATGGTGGAACTTGGAGTGTGACTGTTTGAGGTTGTGAACAGATGTCTTTTATACTGATAACGAATTCAAACACATTAATACAGGTAACGAGTGGAGGAAAGAGGACCCTCTTAAAGAAGAAGTTACAGGTCTATGAGAGCCAGAAATCTTGCTTGTTTGAAGGCGACCAAATACTTATTTTACCGAGGAAATTAACAATTAATTCTTTAAAAATCCTACAAAAAATCCTTTTTTTCTCATTTTGTCTCTCATAGATGAGGTATACCTATGATGAAAATTACAGGCCTCTCTCATCTTTTTAAGTGGGAGAACTTGCACAATTGTGGCTGACTAAATACTTTTTGACCCATGTATATATATATATATATATATATTTTTTTTTTTTTCATACTGGGTCAAAAACACTTACATTTGGACGACATGAGAGAGACAAAAACACTCCTTTCCACATGCACTAAGACAGCCTGTCCTATCTACTCTGGTTTTAGTACAAAATGTTGTTTTCTAGCAGTGACACCCCCTACAATTTTCAACTGCCTTTTTATTTGTAATTGAACAGTATCATTATAAGACTTAGATTTAGAGGACCTAAGGTGGATGATCCATCAAACTTTATTTTTATTCCCCTATATAGACACAACTGAGGTGTCGTGAGAGAGTTTTTAGCCCAGAAGATGGGATGGGGGCTTGCTCCCATGAAACTTCTGGATCAGGGAGTGACGTCTTCATCCCTGGAAGCACACAAGGTGCGGGTCTCGACGCCCTTGAGGAACAACAGAGTAATGGGAGTTTGAAGAAACAGCACATGTCCGGCTCAGGAGACGACTGCATTATACAACGCTATAGCGCTGACCCAACTGTCTTTCTCGGAGTAAAGAATCCAAAGACCACTGATGGAGATGGTTTCATGAGCCCTATGAACAAGTCATCCTCAGGTAAAACAAAAATAAAAGAGAGATAATTTAAATATTTGATGTCTTTTTGAGGAGTTGCATTTAAAATCCACTTGGCTCAAAAATATAAGGGGGCATGTGTATGTTGCTTCTGGGTATACATTGATTATTTTGGTGTAAATCACCTCTGAAATACTTTTATTACACATTCTCTGGTTGATAATAATCGCAGTCGTTCCATTTCAACCTCAGATAATTTAAAACAAAAGGGTGTCTGGAGTAAAACATTAATCCAGTGTGTTGGGTTGAGTAGGATGATAAATCAATAGATTCTGAGTTCCTCCATTAAAAAATTTGTCAGCAGTTAATGGTCTCATCCTTCACCTCAGAGGCCTTAAACTAAAGAGTGCCAATTAATTGTGGGTGATTAACTACAAGTAGGCTACTCACTGTTTTTGTCATTGTTTTTATGCTAGTATCAGTCGTTAAACTACAGCCATGAGGCTTTATGTTATTAGCACATAGTAGCAAAACTATAGCTGAAGCTGTTTAAGACTGTATAATTGTTCAAATGTTTGGGGCCAGTAAAATGTGGTTAATGTTTTTGAAACAACTTTTTTTATTATTGTCACCAAAGTTGTATTTATTTGATTAAAAATACAGTAATATTGAAAAATATATATTTTTTAAAATAATGTAAAATGTTTATTATTTTCATCTTAAAAGTAATTTATTCCTGTGGTGATAAAGCTGATTTTTTTTAGCAGCCTTTACTCCAGTTTTCATTGTCACATGATCACTCAGAAATCTCAAGAAACATTTATTATTATTATCAATTTTGAAAACAGTTTAACAGCTGCTTAATATTTTTGTGAAAACCATGATATCTTCAGGATTCTTTGATGAATGGAAAGTAGAAAAGAACAGCATTTACTTAAAATAGAAATCTTTTCTACCACTTTTATAATCACTTTTGATCAATTTAAATCATCCTTGCTAAATAAAAGTATTAATTTCTTAATGTTACGAACTAGCTTAATATGTAGTTTAATTGAAATGCTCTGTCTGAACAAATACATTTATTATCAAACGTATTAATGTTACTCTAGAGAAAAATGACATTCTGTAACAATTTGTATTATTGCCTTAGACTGCAGATTTGAAACACTTAATATTCAGTATAATGTGACAAAAACTTGAATGTAGCTTGCTATCATGCTGCACTGCTATTTGAGTAAACAAACATCTTACTGGTAATGCTACAATGTATTAAAAACTGCTACTACCTTAAAGGTGGGGTAAGCGATTTCTGGTAGCCAATGTTGACATTTGAATTCACCAAAACAAACACGCCCCTACCCAAGGGGGTGATTTCAACGGTCGCTTTGTCGCGTCCAGTGTACTAGACAGACTTGAGAGGTTGCGGTGAGACATGGTGTTACACCTATTGAGAAAAAACAAGCATTCTCGGCGTACGATCGAAGGCCTTCCGATCCTTGAGTTCTCTCCAGTGCTGGAAAGCTGATCCGATATTTACACGGGTCCTACTTCTTGCATTATTGCCTTAAGCCTTCTTTTGTTCCGCAGACGTCTCTTTTGTTTTTTATCTGCCTTTCTATCGTTCTGTTGCTGGCCGTAATGTCCGTCCTGTGCACTGAAACGCTCTCTCCTCCAATCATTGAGTAGCATGGCCCCTACGGCTGATTGGATGAATCAGTTTTCTAAAGCATTTTTTAAAAATCACTTACCCCACCTTTTTTAAAGCTGCAGTCCGTAAGTTTTACCTCTTTGTCACCATCTCTGTTTGAAAAACTGCAATTGCAGCTGTGTGCGGAATTCTTCCTTGTGTGAGTTGTAGGGTGGCACGGTTCCAGCGCGGATGAATCTAATGTTTTGAGGAGTATGTGTGGTAGTCAGTCACCGCACCGGTGTGGATTTTGTACTTTGCAATCACAGATTCTAGCCTACGTTTTGGAATATATGACTCAAATAAGCATTTTCACCATCTGAACAAGTAGGTAACAAGTTTGCCATGTTTGTTCTGACCAACTGAGGAAAAAAGCATTACAAATCGCATTACCAATGGTGATTTAATCTAAATTAAATTTAATCTCATATCACATCAAACCATGCAAAGATATTTATTTAGACTTTATTTCCAATGTTCAGGGTTTAACAAAACAGCATGCGTTGACTATGAGTAAGTGTGTTCTCTCTATAAATTGTCATACCACTCGAATTTCATATTAAGGAATTCTTTTAACTAAAAAGCAAATTATGCTCCCTTCGAACTGGTTGTCTTTAAAATACAAATCTTGTGTAATCCCAGGCTATCTGTAATCAGAAGCACATTTAAAACTGGAATATAATTTAATTTCATTCACATGTGTTTCATAAACACATAATCCTTTCTGGATTACAATCCACCATCAAAATGATATATTTCATTATTCCAGCTGCTGTGAGAAAAGGCTACAAACGATCGGCCACCTGCAGGATCCTCACATGCCATAGCCTAGTAGCCGGGACAAGTTCTTTATGTTTACAGACGTGACATAATGATGCAGCAGCATGCTCGAATTTCCCGCAAAAACCTACCCATACCACTCAAATTAGAAAACATTACTATAAAATGACCGTTGTAAATCGGACTAAAGTAAGGCGATAGTTTCGAACACTGGCTGGTTATTTACTTGCTCAAATATTGATTTCGGATCATTTTTAACCAAAAAAAGTTACGGACTGCAGCTTTAATGAAAATTGTAGCTGAATAGTGTTGCTACTTTTGGTGTCCATATTTACATAATTTTCAATTAAGTTTCATGTTCTTTTTAGGCCTTTATTCTGAAGATGTTCACTTGAATATTCCTGTGCACGTAATCAGCCTATTCAGAATAAACTAAGACTGATGTTCTCATCTTGAAATACTAGAGATGCTTGCTCATTTAATACGCTGCATATCTATTATGCGAACAATAATTTAATCAGCTCATTAATTCTCATTCATTTCCTGAACAATAACACACAAGAATGCGATGAATTGTAAAATGTAGGTCATGAGATGCATACAAATGTAGGCCACAATGTTCCTTCCTGCTCTCCAAAAATGCATTTCTTGGATAGTTCTGTCTGTGTCTAATATCACCCAGAATTATCTTGTTTGTAAATGCACTGATTCATGAGTGCTCAGTTAAAGATGATTTATGTTGAATAAGGTATGACCCACAATTTGGATAAATACATCATGTATTGTTCTTATGTGTTTGTGCATGTTAACACTATTGCTAGCAGTGCTGGGGAAAGTTACTTTTAAAAGTAATGCATTACAATATTTGATTACTCCCTAAAAAAATAATTATATTACTTAGTTACTTTTTATGGAAAGTAATGTGTTATGTTACTTTTGCGTTACTTTTTAAATCTGGGCATGGCTTACTTGTTTTTAATATAAAAAGTTCTATATACACCAAAAGAGAAATGATTAAGCCTCAGGTTGAAGAAAATGTAAATTCAAAATTCACGTCTGTTCAGTAGAGACGCTCTTGTAACACGCTGACTTATTTCATTTAATTTAATATTAAAGTCTTGTCCTTATTAGAGAAAATATATCAATTGTATTATTAGTTAGTGCACCTATATTTGTATCTTGGATCAAAAGTTGACTAGAATATTTCAAGTAGTCCGTGAGTTATGAAGGAAAATGTAAAAAAAAAAAATGTTACAGTAGCCCCCGATCTCCCCTTCTACTTTGGTAACCATTTCTGTGGTGAGTGACAATGATTCTGTATACAGTATTGAGCTTTTGTCATTCTATTGTCAATGTCTTTTGTGTCTATAGACCATCTTAGTCCTGTTGAGGAGAATCCTTTTGTAAACCAACGGAAAAATGGAAATATTAATGCACTGGAAAACCCGGGTTACCACAGCACCCCTGATAGGAAACCCAAGGGAGAGGATGAGTATATCAACGCACCCCTTTACCTAAACACATACAATAACAGTAGTGGTACAAACCAGGAGATTATGAGGAAAAATGGAACTTCCATCCCGCTACAGATGACAATGGCAGCCAACACCGCAAGTAGCCATGTTATCCTCTCAACACAAACTGGGAAAGCCCACCACCATGGCCAGGGAACACATGTTCATTTTGCCGTTCCACCTGTTCAGCCCCCCCAAACCAGATCGATGAGCCAAAATAGCCAGCATTCCCAGTCGCCACATGGTGCCGAATCCAATTCCTCTAGCATGTCTGGCAATCCCTCCTTGTTAACCCAAATCTCCCTTGTCAGCCAACAGATCCAACCTTGTCCTGCGAGTCAGTCCGGCTCTTCAACCCATCCGGCTCAAGTGGTAAAATCGGCAGTCACTAGTAAAAGTATATTCGGCCTTCCCGGCCACCTTGTCTATCCAGGTAACATGCTTCAAGCGGGTCATACTGGGACTGTAATGGCCGACAGTAAGTCGAAGAAGAACTTTGATTATCCTGACTACTGGCAGCATAGTCTACCACCCAAGGTGACTCAGCCAAACCCTCAAGATCCAACGCAAGTGTGCAAAAGCAAACATCTCTACAGGCACAGCATCCGAAGTCGCATCGCCGTGGCTGACAACCCTGAGTATCTTTCTGAGTTTAACAAGAGACCGGGAACAGTTCTGCCACCTCCACCGTACCGGCACAGGAATACGGTAGTGTAACGACGCAGTTCTATAGAGCCAGATTCTCCTACCAGCATCGTACGATTAAATGGAATTACTGAATTAATGGAAAACTCCCAACTTCAGGAATTAAGGATGGAGACTTATCGGATGTTAAAGGGAACACTGATCAACCAAAGTGCCTCTAAACTATTCCAAAAGCTATTCCATCTTTTCTATTCCAATAAATCAGAATGTAACCAGATGTGCATCCTTTAAAGGGATAATTTAACCAAAAATGAAACATTTAGTTATTAATTATGCTCTGTAGGTCGCTCCAAAAACTATACTTAGTGAAACAAAATGAAGATATTTTGGTAGTGAACCCTGAGAGATTTTTGTCCTTCCACGGAAAGTCCATTACACAGAAGAAAAAAAAAACTCTAATTTATAACACCATATACATTTTGTTAGTCTGTTTAAGTTAGTTTACTTACTAAAATAAATATATCTTCGGAAGACCTTTATTGTGATGTCTCTTTAAAATATGCATAATCTTTTCTGTTATATACAAACAAAAACACCAAAAAATAAATAAAACCCACAATAATTCTGCAGTCAGGTTAAAGCTAGCCGAATATGTATACTGCACATCGACACTTTGGTGTCAAGCAGAAATACTATTTAGGCTAAATTATTTCCTTTATTTTGTATATTTGGGGAGTGTTACTTGCTTTTAGCCATGCCAGAACTGGAAACCATGATTTTCGAATAGTCCAATATAAAAATACAAACACATAGTAATCACTTTATCAAGTGAATTACCAAAAACTCGGACACTTCAAAACATGCATTAAGACATCATAAAATAAATCCATATGAATCAAATGGAAGCTCAGATGTGTTTGCTTGACCAATGAGGTTCGTTGAGCTTCTATTTACCATATTTGATGTGCTGTATTTATGTGCATTGATCTGTGTTTATATGTGAATAAAAGTCTAAATGAAACCATGTCATGAAGTATTCATGTCTTTTCAGAAGACTTGGGTTAAACCACTCAATCCATATGGATTTCTTTTACGATCTCCAAGTTTTGATGGAAAGAACTTTCAATGGAGGGACAGAAATCTCTCAGATTTCATTAAAACTATTATCATTTGTGATTCAAAGATGAACAAAAGTCTTATGGGTTTGGAAGGGCATGAGGGTGAGTAAATGATGAAAGAATGTTCATTTTTGTGCAAACTGACTCTTTACTTCTCACCTCTGACTGTTTCTCCTACAGTTAGGACATTCATCGTGATATTGTGGAAACTGGTGTCCAACTTGACAAAAAGGTAAAGGTAAGAGAAAACAAGGGTGGGAAAAAAACACTTGCTCTTGTGTTGTTGGTTAATCTTAATTGTATTTTTTATGAAAGCCAATTTAATTTATTATGGTTTATTTCTGGTTTCCTAAGTTTAGACCAACTGTCTTTTTGACCACTTACTGTCCATTCTGTATAGTAGCTATATTCTCTTCCATTTTTTGACTGACGGACACGGATGCATTACGAATCTGCCCTCAAGAAAACTGGGGTACAGTAACTCTTGTATGTGAACGAGACAATGACGTGGATTGTAAATTGACGTATCTTCTGGTACCATAGTGGATTTATTAATGGACTACGCTGATTGGATACTAATTATTTTCAATCATGTTCTTCTTCATGTTGTTTAAACTTACCAGTTTCCCCCAGTTTTGTACTCATATATATAAATTATCAAATCTGACACAGGCAGAGAAAGAGCATACAGGGCAGCCATACAGCTTCTTGAGCTAATGGGAAATAAGTGCCTTCCTCAGTGGCACAAAAGCATCGGTGGACGTGCCAGTGGTGTGATTTGACCTGGAATCTTTAACTGCTGTAAATATAAGTGAAACCAATTTGAATATTTACTACTGAGCCACCCATGTGCAAATAGACTCACCCAGAGCCGGGAACCATACATTGAAAATATGTTGTTGTATTTAATTAATCTAGTAATGAATTTAATGTCAAGAATGATTTATTCTGGAAGGCAATATTACAGGTGATGAAGGGAACAATACAAACTCAAATAAACTACTGATCTCCAATGGAGAATGTTTCAGTGTACTGTGACAGAAATTACTTTTGTCTGAAATGTATCCTGCTCTCAGTGAGAGTGTGACCGTATTGTGACCAGGGATAAACTGTTCATATGTTTTATAATCTGTAATGGACATTTGTCAAGTCCAAGAAGTTTGGTCCTACATGCACCATGCTAATATTATGAGACTTTGATTTGCTTCTGACTGAACAGCCATGGGAGATGTAGCTAGATTCGTTAGGCTTTTGTTTTTATTATTTTCTTTGCCTTGTACTTGTGTTTGTTTTGGGGCTATTCCAAAAGATGCATATCATCCCTGTTGTAATTCTATTTGATGGAATGACACAATAAAGGTCTTGTTTGAGATTTTGAACTTGTTCTTAAGTTTCTAGAGTCTGAGATTTGAGGGTCTTTTGTTGTTGCATGGTACAAGCACCAACTTGTTCACTACACTTTTCAGGTATAATCCATTATGGCTGAACTTGCTCTTACAAACAAGTAGGGTGATGCTATCGGATCTCGCCAACCTCTCTTCCTTCACCAGTAAGTAAGATTTGTACTTTTGCTGCTTCAGCTACTTCTTGTTTTAGTTTGAAATTACTATTATTTTAATTGATAATTAGGAAGTTACTGGGATGGAAAAGGACACATTTTTAATTAAAGGATTAGTTCACCCAAAAGTGAAAATATTATAAAAAACTTATTCATCCTCAGGTCATCCAAGATGTAGATGAGTTTTTTTTTTTTTCATCAGAACAGATTTGGAGAAATTTAGCATTACATCACTTGCTCACCAATGGATCCTCTGCAGTGAATAGTTGTAGATTATTGTGATGTTTTCATTGTTTGAACTTCCATTCTAACGACTTTTCATTGGACAAAGCAATATAATGGCTCCATGACACAGAACACCTCAATCGCTTAGGAGTCATTCTTGTCTACATCTGCTCCGGCGTGGTGGAAATGATGAAACAATGGCGACTGATGACAGCTCACTCAGGGCGGATCTAATGTAAGACACCAGTCCAGTCTGTGCTGAAAAACTACTGTCAATCAAACTATCGTGGGAAGTGTCTGTCTGTGTGACGTCACACAGACAGGCATCGGAGATCGGCTCGATTTGAGAGAGGGGCAAAAGATTTAGTAGATTAAAAAAAAAAAAAAAACACTGGGTGGATTTTTATCATTATAGTTTGGTTGTGTACACACACTGCCAACACACATTTCATTTCACACAGCTTGTAAAAGTGCATGTAGCAACGGATGACCCCTTTAAGCCAAACTTTTTTATCCTTTTTGTACAAAAATTATTGTAATTTACAACTCAACTTTATCTCATCAATAAATATATATATATCATTTTTCAATATGGCAATAATACAGTATGTTATGGTATAAAACCAACAAATGCACAGCTCTAACAAGCATTTTACACTAAAATAAAATGACATGCAATAACAGCAGTAGAGTATGAGAGCCAACAGTTCATTATATAGCTTATATTTAAAGGGGTCATATGATACCCCCCCCCCCGATTTAAAGTTTCCTTTATCTTTGTGCGTGTTACAAGCTCGTGGTGCATAAAAAAAGAAGATCTGTAAAGTTGCAAAAAGACTAAAGTCTCAAATCCAAAGATAATGCCATTTAACCCAAGTTAAGAAGTCAAACCACTGCCTAACTACAATGTTCGTTCTAACACGTCCCCACATGTCTACGTCACTATGTTGAAATATTAGCATAATGCCGCCCAAAGGTGCACGCAAAGAAAGAAGGCATGGTTCCAGTAACCGCAGTTAGTGTTGAAGCAACCATGTCAACGAGACGCTGTCTGATTCTATGCGAAAGCAAAAGCATTTTATTTGGCCTTCCGGAAGTAGATGCAGTTTGGAATCATTGGTTAAGATTTATTTACAACAGAACAGCACAACCCAGATGTTCGAAATTGTGCAACGCATTTTATGGACGACAGAGTACAAGGCTGGCTGTGCACAAAAAGGCTATTTCAAAAAAAAAAAAAAGGGTCAATTCGGACCGTGCTATGACAATATGGCGCTTCTGAATCAGCGACTGTAAGTATGTTTTGTTATTAGTTTAAGTATTTGCTATTGACTGTTAAAATGCAGAGTTTTGCGCAGCGCAGAGTAACGTGTCGCGTGTGTGTGTGAGGGGAACAGGGTCACATCACAGGAGAGTGAACTGCCTGTCAGAAATCATAGTACGTCAGCTGTCTTAACCGCGGCTTGTGTACTGCATCATCACTGTGTCTGTCACGCAACTCTGTTGCCCTTTCGGGCTTGAACTGATGGTAAAACTAACAACATTATTAACTGTCTTGATATTTACTTTGAAAGCTGAAGCGATTATGGTAAGGGCGTTACATTTCCGACGCGTGCTTGTAGTGTTCGGCCAATCACAATGCACTGGGTCAGCTGGCCAATCAGAGCAGACTGCGCTTGTCAAAGGAGGGGGCTTTGTTGAAAACGACGTGTTTGAGAGAGGCGGGGCATAGAGGACCTACAATAATGGACAGTATTTGAAAAATAATGTTTTTTGAACATTAAAGCATGTCAACATATTCTGTTACACCAAATACACAACATAATGATCTTTAAAATAGCATCATATGACCCATTTAAAAAAGAAAAAAAAGAAACATTCAGTTTCAATTTCCCTCAGTCTGGCTTATAGTTTAAAAATAGTATGTCCTGTCTCCCAGACACTGCTATCTCCCAGACACTACAGTATTTTATTCCCTTCTCTTTTGTGCAAAAGACAAAGAACTAGTTTGAAGGAGGTAGAGTATTTTAGCTCACTGATCTCTGCGCATGGAAACTTTATTCTAGCTAGGCAGAGGTAGTAAATGAATCAAACTGTCAGCACATGGAGGTTTGCCTCAACCCATGTCATCCCCCTCAGAGTATAAATGCCTGTGGATATTTCTCTTTGTCCTCTCTATCCCAGCATCACAAAAATGTACCATACTATACTATCGATAGTTTCAATTAAAATATCACAGCTCCAATGATTTCCTTGCTAAGACAAACGCCGCTATTGTTATTGCCCATACATAGAGTTGAAGGTCTGAGCGTTCCATAATTTGTCCTGTGCTCCAATGTATATCTTGACAGGATCAGTTATTGAGACATTCCTGTATCGCTCGTTACATTGTGTATGATGATCTTCATGCGTCGTGTCTTTTAAATGTCTCCTTTTGTGTTTGTGACCTGTAATAAATGAGCGTGTGTTTAAAAGTGGCAGCTGTGAGAAGTGATTAGGGAGAAAGGGAATTCCAGAGGAATGAGAAACACAGTATCACCAATTCTGTCAGGACCACTATCGTCAAAGATGATTGACAATTAGCATACCGTTTGGATTGTACACATTTTAGAATTAGTCTGATTCAAAGGAGTATCAGAAGGCTGAATCCTGACTAACAAAGGAGGAGTTGGGGATGGAAGAGGGTAATTAGCTATTGAGCAATGTGAAAACTGATAATACTGAGGGACCTTATATATGAATGCTTAAATAGGTGTCGTATTCCCATAGGTTGATGGGGATCAGCTGAGAGTCAGCTGATGCAAGCTTGACTAACGTGACCTGCCAGAACTAAAGCAACGCTAGATTTTGCTGTCAGCCCACATCGGCAAAGAGGATTGAAAGGGTAGCATACAGGTTTGGGACTTAGCCGCTATTTGCTGCGTCTCGTTCGGGAAGAACTCCGTCGCACCAGTCATCGCCCTAGCACTGGCTTGAGCAGTGGAGCAGCGATAATCCCAACAACAAAACCAATAATGCTGATATCCCCCAACACAAACTGCTAGAAATCTCAAAGCCTAAGCAACAAGCATGTTTGCCCGTACCAATGACCATCAAAATGTTGCCAAAACCCCCATAACCCTTGGGTAAACAAGCCCCCCCCAAAAAAAATTATGTTGCCTTTAACCGTTTGACCAATGACTAGTTGCCATTCAATACCTTAAAGTTGTAACAGCATTCTCAAACACCACTAGACTTAAAAAAACATGTTGCCCACTTCACTGCAGCGTTCATGGAACAAAGCCATGTTCTAATAACGCGCGGATTGCTCTGGAACAAGCCTGGTTCCCACAATACACTATAACCCAAGAACAGCATTTCCCAATAACGACCGTAGCTTAAGAACAACATTCGCATCTTCCCATGCGACTAGACAGCTTAAAACAGCATGTTCCCAATACAACTACAGCTTTAAGAACAATAACAACCAGAGAAGCTCTGGGACAGCGTGTTCCCAACAACAGCTATAAACTTAAGAACAGCATTTTCTCAATAACGACCAGCTAGCTTAAGACGATCATTTTCCAATCCGCAGACGCTTAAGAACAGCCATGTTCCCAATATGACTCACTTTTAGAACAAGCGTGTTCCAAAATAAAACAATAGGCTCTGGGACAAACGTGTTTCCCGACAATACAACGATACCTTAAGAACAGCAATGTTTCCAAACCACCCAGCATGTTTCCAATACGACTAGACAGAACAAGTGTGTCTAACACAGGAACAGAATCAACGCTGAACTGACGGCTGCATATGAAACTGGAAAATGCTGCCTTCGGAGGACACATTTCAAGGTAGGAAGTCATCGAAACATGTCGAATCCAAAATTAGCTTCAATTCCTGCCTCCTGAGATACCTCATCTGGTCGATATTAAAAGGCAGAATAGATGTATCCTTTGCTGCTGGTCGCCATATTGATACCCACAATCATGTGTGTTCTATCCTGTGATGGTTGATCAAATAAATAATTGAATATCTGCTTAGTTATCACCAAGCTCGTTCCATTTGTTGTAGATCATTGAACCATTAAGCTGCCTGAGAAGCATGTCCAATATCAGTTTCTTGAGTTACCTTCATGAACAAAGCTGCCTGCGAAGTCATTAGCTGATAGGCGGTGAGGCAGCATGTCAGCAGCCTAAGTTTTCTGATGCAGACGACTTCAACTGAACAATGACCATTTACCATTTTCTCTTGGAGTCTCGCATAGCCAGACCTTCAGACTAATGGCAGAAGGTCTGGCCTTCCACGGCAGCTTTCTTTGGTCCAAGCCACGCCCATGAGGCCGGTTTGACTGCATGTCTCATACACCATCACAGTTTCATTCAGCGGCACGTTTCGGGGCGTGGAAATGTTGCCTCAATAACAGACTGGTGTGTAAAACTCTCTGACGTATTTGAAAGATTCTGTGCAGCAAGCTTAAATATTTTACATACTTTGAGAATCCAGCTTTTAGTTGATCCTGATAAGCGCTCGTCGTCACAGTTGTAAACACGACGGGTTTCTTATTTCGTAAGGGTTTGGCGTCACAGCATCTTTGTTTCCAGCGGAACGTTAAATAACTTGACACACACGTCTCCCGGAAATCCTGTATAGTTCAACCAATCCGATGCCGACTTCGAAACTCCTGAAGTTTTTTCCACTTTTGTGTGCCATATGCATCAGAATTTCAGCCAACGGTCCAGGCTGAGACTATATAAAAATAAAGTCGACTTGACTAGGTTAAAGGGGACATAACACACACAGTTTTGTGGCCAATCAATAGTGGGAATGCTAAGGGGTCAGGTTAATCTTGAAACCTATAGTGTGTAATTGCATCATTTCACATCCTTCCGCAAGTCTTCAGTTTTATTAGATTTATAAAAGAAAGATACAGCTTGCGATTTTCTCCGAAAACAGCCAAGGTCCTGGAGGCGAGCCGTGGGTGGAGCTGAAGAGTCGCAAGCACTTACACTTACTAACAATCATAGACATTTGATGCAGTTTTACAGCAGTTCCTAAATGATGGGATCTTTTATCGCTGGGGCTTCTCCATCTTCCAGTACCAAACGATGTGCAAATCCAGTGTCAGAATGTACCTTGTTATAAAACATTCGTCACCGAAATGACGGGAACAAACAAACACGCTTGAGAAACTCTTGCCAGTTGCTTTTGAAAAAACAAACTGCATCCACTGTTCACATAACACTGAATAAGGTTATTTTTTCCTCACATGCAAAAACACACTCTTTAGAGATATTAGGCTTGTTCGACTTGATGCGGCGCCGCAAAGATCGGCTGCCGCTTGTCAAAAACAATGCATTCTGGTTACACTAAAATTGCTTTTGTCCAACTTTGATCGGCGCTGCAGTCACCCTACGATCACATGTGCATTCAATGTATCGCGAGAGCAAAACGAGACCAGCCGCCTAGGTCAGTCACTGCAAAATCCTTATTATTCCCCATTGGTTAGATTCTGTGATGACAAGCACGATGTGTTGCATATTCTACAATTTCCATTCCAATGTTGCTCACACAAGTCTGTGTTTTGATAACATAAAAGCAGAATTATATGATAGTTCGCACTGGGTTTATAGTTTGGAGTCAACATTCAAAAAACACTGCTTGAACTAGTAGTATCAACCCCACATAATTGGTATTTTCAATAGCATTATTGTATATACATGTTTAACTACTATCATTAACAAAGAATTGTCCTATACTTAAGCAGTATAAAAAGTGTTTCTGTTGCTTTATGAAAACATTTCTGAAACATCTGTGTATTTGACAAATGTTGCATTTAATTCACTTCATCTGTGAATGTATGCAAACACTGTGAGAGTGTCATTACCAGGAGCAGAGAGTGTCTGACTTGACGTCTCCCCTTTAATTCCGCCCCGACTGCAAGCGGCTACTCTCTCCAGCCTGAGGCAGGCTAGCGTAGTTCCTCTAGAACAACCTAGTCTTCTCGAGGAAGTAACTGCGGTGCTGCTGAAGACTTCCGTAACCATGAAAGAAACACGTTAAGCGGTGCGCTCTTGCTCTCGCTTGGGTCGCTGAGTGCACGCACGCGCATAAGAATCCAACTCTTAACAGTGTAAATAACTCAGAATGCATGAAATGACATTAGACCCCTGTTAAGCACAGCATATTGAAGCGACAAGCGTGTTGCCAGTGACAACAGATAAGTACCGCACATTCGCATGAACTAGCACAAGCATTTAACTGAAAACAACTAAATGAGCCCAAGCAACATGGATAGCCTTAGCAACACGCATGTTGCAGATAACCTGAGAGCATTAAATGGAACTTAGTTTGTGAAGACATTCGAGAGAGTGAAAGCTGCATAGCAGCTTGTGAAGTGGATGCTTGATCTCTTGATATCCTTCTTGGGATGAAGTTCCCATCTGAACTTGTTCTTGAGTCAGTCACATAACTCGTGGAGTCCATGACAATAATGTAGAGATGCGTGAAGTAATGCTGACTCACTTCCGAATCAGGCAGCAATGTGGTGAATTTCCGTGTTCAAGTTAACGAACTTGAATGAATCGGAGGTGAGACCATTGGGGAAACGAATTCCACTTCTCTAAATTCCCGATTCCTAGTGATGATGGTGTTTTGCCTGCCGAATTTGCCATTTAATTAGCTATTGAGCAATGCGAAAACTGCTGATAATACTGAGGGACCTTATATATGAATGCTTAGATAGGTGTCGTATTCCCATAGGTTGATGGGGTTCATCTGAGAGTCAGATGTGATCTTGACTAACGCTAAGCTAGATAACTGTGGAGGTTTTCCAGACCCTAGAGTGCGGCCTAGACCGCATTATTAGGCATCACATGTGTGAATTCTGAAGGATAATTATATTGAGGAGGGAACAATTCTAAAATGCACTGCAGCAACGTTATGAACATTTTCATCCAAGATGGCAGATGAAGTCAAGAAACATTTTATTCAGTGCTTAAAACACTAAAGTACACTATTGTCATGGTTTCTTGTATAGTACGTGCACCATGGTAATAGGTGTTTATTTTTTTTAGCAATGTTAGTACCAGTGTTATTTTAATATATATTTGTTATTTTAGTGTGTGTGTTGTGTTGTGTGTTATATATATATATTATATATATATCTATACGTTATAATTATATATATATATACTATATATAACGGATATATATATATAGATATAATATATATATATATATATCTATATATATATATATATATATATGTGTGTGTGTTTGTGTATATATATATATATATCTATATATATATTTATATATATCAGTTGATTTTAGTTATATTGTTCATGTTTATGTACGATACTCTTATACATTTTTTCATATATTTTTTATTTTATTTTTAAGTATTTGCATTTTTTTTTTTTCTATTTGTATTATTTTAGTTTTCATTTTTACTTTTGTTTTTAGTCCACTTTGTTGAAGTGTAATTTGAAAGTGCACATTTTCAAGTGCTTTTGGTCCATTTCTATTTTTTTTTTGTGTTTTTTTTTTTTAATTTTTTTTTAATTTTTTTTTTTATAATTTTTTAGGACTTAACTCTGCCAACGCCACATCTATTTTTAAGGTTTATTATTATATTGTTATTATTATTATTATTTTATTATTTTATTATTAAAAATATATATTTTATATTTTAACAACACTGGTGTTATAAATATAAATACATTCTGGGGTGACATTTTAGAGCTCTCTACTACCAAAACCAGGTGTCTTATGTTGAACGCATTGTCATGTTTTCTTATTTGAATATTTCAAATGATAAATATGTTACATTCCCACACTTTCATTAGGCTTTGGAGCAGAGTGTGTGTATGTTTGTCTGTAAAAGTGTCTGCTCCATGTAGGTGACAGTGAGTGCACAGCAGTCACTTTGCAGCAGAAATATCACTGCGGTTTCCCTGAGTTTAAAGGCACATAAAGCTCTGTGTGAGGAGGTGGGGGTGATGATGTGTGACCTTGGATTGCTGGCTCTTCAAAAGGAGGTTCTGAGAAACCATAATGACTGTGCTTTATGCCCTCAGTAGGGAGTTTGATGTGCTGTTCACTCACAATAGTAAGAAATTGGATTAGAGGGGAGAGCAGACGGGAATGTGATTTAGTGAAGGAGGAGTTTAAGCACTGCAAAGAGTTAGACACGCATGCCGTTCAGAGTGAAAGCACAAAAAAATACATTTTTGCTTTAGTTTAATGCTTTATATTTTGCTTCAAAATCCATTCCCACCAAATGTGATGTTTCAGTTCAAATACAACTCAGGGCACCAGTGTGAACAATACTGAACTGGATCCATTGGATCTATAATGTTTTAGGATCCGTTTACACCTGGTATTAAGGTGCATTAGATACATACAGCACTAAATACAACATAAAAAAAATCTATATATATTTAAATTAAAAAATATTGTAGTAGATCAGGTTAAAAAAAACATCAAATTAACAATACTACTACTACTACTAATTATGTTGTTGTTGTTATTGATTGTTGTTATTATTATTATAATTATTATTTATAACAACAACAATAAGAAGTAGAAGAATGATGATGATTGTTGTTGTTGTTGTTATAATAAACTAATAATAAATAATGCTGTTTTGTTAGTGAACACTCTTAAATTTGCATCAATTCACTCTCTTCTCTTAAAGTCATTGTCACTATTCAGGAGAATGTATTGTATAAGACAAGTCATATGAACTACTGGTTTTCCCCAAATATGTTAATACACAGCCTATTAAAATAATGATGTAAATAAGAATCTGAAAAGAAAGAAGCTTCAAATAAATATTTTAACGTGCGTGAATAAATCCAACCACCCCTATAGATTTAAGTTTCACTTTCCATAATCCATGACCGACAGAGGCGGCAGGGATTTAAAACTGTAACAAGACTCAAATTGACACAGGCAGAGTGAAAGACTGCATTTTTTCGATCAGGTAGGGTACAAGTTATTTCAAAACATTTCAGCCAGTTTATATATATCGTGTATATATAATTTATCAAGATGCATTTCAGTAAAATGCTTCATTGTAGTACTACACTCTAAAAAATGCTGGGTTAAATACAACTCAGTGCTGGGTAAAATAAGGACAAACCCAAATTTGTTTGTTTTGACCCAGCGGTTGGGTTAAACATTTAACCCAACCGCTGGGTTAAAACAACCCAATTGCTGGGCTTGTCCCTATGACCCAGCACTGGGTTTTTGTAATTAAACCCATCATTGTAGTGCTACGGTGATTATCTCTTCAGCGCGCAGCGTGAGCAGGACAAACAACAATGCAGAATATTAGTAACTATGACTGGGACTGGCATATACATAACAATTATACTGAGAACACTATTATAATAAAATGCTGTGAATTTTTTTTGTTTAGTTGCTATGTTTCTGCACGCTGTTGCATGAAGAACGCGTCTACAAAATGAGTTAATTCATGCATTCGGGGCATTTGTGCAATAGCCTATAAGTCCTATTTAAAAGTGCAATAGGTGATTGTCTTCAGAAACATTTTTTGTTATGCTGGTTGAAAGTCTCTTCACATCCCGATAGCGATCATTAAGTTAAGTAGTTTAAATGTATTTATCTGTATTTATATTTTCTGTGGAAGGCATAGGAAAATAAATGTTCGTCCAATCAAAACGCTAAGAAACGCTCGGTCAACTTTTGGTTCCTGGGACTGTCCCTTCAAGCGCAATGCAGCGCAAAACAGAATCAGAACATAATAACTACTGTCATATACTAAACGTTATTAAATGAAGCACATGTTGTAAAAATGTTTGAATCCCCCCCGCCCCCCCCCCCTCTTAGGGTTTCGCTGACATTTAATGTTAATCTTTTAATCAAAACATAAAACATTATTTACCCCGTTTATATATGCGAGGCGTCCGTTACACATTTTCCCTGTGTGTTAATGTAATTATGACTGTCGAATGCTTGACTTGACTCTTGGTAATGTATTTTGCCCCGCCCCCAAAACATATGATTCGACTATCAGTCGAATATCAGCAAGATTCGAAAATTCCGATTTGACTATGAAACTCCATAGTCGAAGACACCCCTAATAGATAATATATGATATTAATTTGTTTTTTTTACTTTATTATTATGTTTTTTTTTATTATTCCCAAATTTCATTTGGTGTCTGAGCTCAATGTTTTGACTTGGAAAATAGCAGAACATTTCTTCTAAATATCTTATTTTAAGTTTGGTAGAAAAGGACCATGAGTTTGTTTGTTGACAGAATAGTCTTTTTTGTGAACTATGGTCCATTATTGCATTCTATTCAGAGACATTTTGTGCTGGCTGAAAGATCCATGTAAAATGATATGATAGTGCCACATTAAATTACGGTAAGTACTCAAATACTATAAGAGAACTAAACCTGATATAATCAAGTCATATTCAAGCTGTCGGCCAGTGCTTTGGAGAACTTGTCTGTGTCCTCACACACGCTCAAATGCAAACACAGTTCTGCTCCCCTGTGTCTTCCTTTAGCACCACCCACCGTGATGAAACACTTTCCTCCTGGCAAGGTGAAACTGTGCTGAAGCTGTATTATTAATGAGAGACAGTGAGAGACTCTAGCAGATCAGGCCACAAAGTGTTTGAAGCAAGCTGTTTTTGTTTTGTGTTGTGTTGTGTTGTGTTGTGTGTGGTGTGTGTGTGTGTGGTGTGTTTGTGTGTGTGGTGTGTGTGTGTGGTGTGTTTGTTTGTGAGTGTGTGTGTATGTGTGTGTATGTGTGTTTGGGTTGTGTGAATCTTTTTGTGTGGTCCGTGCTGCTTCCTCCCTAGTGTTACACAGCCCACAGCATTACCAAACCGCCAGACAAATTAATCAGAATATCTATCTGTGGATCTCTCTGCTCTCTGCTCTCTCTCTCTGTGTTTGGTGTGTATGTGTGAATCTTTGTTTGTTCAGTGCGCTCCTCCCTAGTGTGACACGGCCAACCATCCATTCCAAACCCCGGCCCAAACCAAATTAAATCAGATTATCTCGTGGGATCGTCCTCTCTATCTCTTTTCTTCCTCTGTAATGTGGGGTGTAGTGTGTGTTGTCTGGTGTGTGTGTTGGTGTGAATCTGTTTGTGGTCATGCTGCTCCTCCTAGTGTGACATGGCCACAACAGCATTACCAACCCAGCCAGACCATTACTCCGATTATCTCTCAGTGGATTTTCTCTCTCTCTCTCTCTCTTTCTCTCTCTCTGTGTGTGGTGTGTGTGTGTGTGTGTGTGGTGTGTTTGTGTGTGTGTGTGTTTATACTAGCAACAATACTACTACTCATCCTTCCTCGAGACTCGTTACCACAATTATGTCCTTGTGCCTGACACCCACCCAGAACCACTCAATACGATTCTGATTTCTTTAACAAAATCAACTCAGACCCAAAAGTGAATCTAATAACATTCTTAATCTTTTAGTTCCAACAATAATAATAATATATATTATTATTATTATTTAACATTAATAAATTTTAATATTGTCTAATTTGTTTTTTGATCATATTAAACATCATTTCTCCACTCTGACGATCATTGAAAACTTGATATTTTTTTATTTTATTTATAAGTCTGGTTTCCAGAGTACTTAATGTACTTCTCATTCTATTTTCTCTTATCAAATATTTGTGTCTTCTGATTAATGTATATCAACATCTACAGGTGCAGAAACAGATTTGAAGATGGAAAATAAAAGTAGTATGACACTCACTTCAACACTATGCTGACAGGTGAATAGTCTGTAATTATAGCTAACCTAAACATTGTATTCATTAATTTGACATTATAATACTTCAATTTTGTCTTACCTAATGACATTTTCATGATGGAGATATATAGCCCAATGCAATCAATGCTACTTTTATTAACTAGTCTTGATAAGTCATGAGGATCAGGGACTGGTGAAGGGCTAGAGATGAATAGAGAGACTTCTGCATGGCTCTTGTCACTAATTAATTCTGGCGATGAGATAAACTGGCATGAATAGACACCATCAGGTGCACAGCAGAGAAACACTGAGCTCCACAGACCAGCTCATTTTATTAAAAGTTAATGCCTCTGGTGACCTGAAGTGAGGGATAGCATCGATCGCATATAGAGGTCATCTGCATAACCATCGGCAGAGGAGCCTTGAATCTTCTTTTGCTTGGGTGGCCGGAAATCCAGCAATACCAGCGTTGAACTTCTTCTTTAAGAATTAATTTATTTTACAATAACTGCCTAACACATCAAACTGCCTAATACATTTTACTCTGAAAATCAAATGATATATTTAACTAAATATTTTTATTATTGATTATTTTAAGATAAATATAACACTACGTACAAAAAAGTGGGGTGAGTCAGATTTTGCGTTTGTGATTAAATACCAGGTAATATACTGCTTTTATATTCAGAGGCAAAGGTACAAAGTAAATTAATCAAAACTGACAGTATATTTATAATGTTACAAAAGATCTCTATTTCAAATAAATGTTGTTCTTTTGAACTTTCTGTTCATCAATCTTGAAAAGAAAAAAAAAATATCAACAAAAATATTAAGCGGCTGTTTTTTAGCAATGATAATAATTAGAAATGTTTTTCTTGAGCCCCAAATCAGCAGATTTGAATGATTTTCTGAAGGATAGACATTAAGTTTATGACCTCACATAAAACAATTTTAGAAAACTGAAATAATAAAATAAAAAATAAAAAAACTGAAATAAGTACATTGCAAATAGAAAACAGCTATCTTAAATTGTAATAATAATTTTAAATGTGGCTAATGTGTCTCTTAACTCAAAATTGGATCACCAACAGCAGGTAAAAAATGGCAAGTGCAAATAATAAAACACAGCTAACCATGTAACTGTTTGTGGTGGAGTAGGATGCATAAAATACTTTGTTGGTGTGAAAAATCTGAGATATGTATATACACTGTAAGAATATAAATGTCAGGTGAAAAAAAGTTGCAATGGCTAATCTTAAAAATTCCAAACCTACAACAGATTTGATGTAATGCTATTATTATGGTATTCAAATACAGAACATCATGGCTTTATGTGAACATACACCTTCACAACTTGATATATTTCAAAATGAATATGTGTATTCCTACGTAAAAAAAAAAAGGTTTGCACAAAATAGCAAACTGAATTTGTTCTGAATTCCAGCCATGCATACAGGCCTTGCTGTCATTTTATTGTTTTCCTTTCTCACACAGACATTGCTCTTTCTTTCTGTACTTTCAGTACATTCACTCACACAGCTTTTGAATTTCAGCTTAATTAAGAACATAATGATTTGCCCAGAGTCTACGGATTCCAAACCTCAGTCAATTAACACAAATCCAGTGAACACTAAATATTAAAGCGATTAATGGTTTTGAAAGGCAGGCTGGTGCCTCACATGCTGGTTTATGTCACATGTGGCGTCTGATCTGTCTCCTGTGATCTCAGTAGAGTGTCAGTCTGAAGTGAGATCTGGCAGCTGACCCTCCGGTACTTGATTTGATGTTCAGTGCATCTGTTGCTGCCAATCCAGTTAATCGAACACTAATTAGCTGTATTTGCTATAAGGTGAAATGTTGCTTATACTTAGGGTTAGGGATTTTATTCAAAACTCTAATTAATAATACAAGCGTGCATGATTCCTTTCTAAATTTTTGGACTTGGCAGATGAAAAAGTCCCAGAAGACGATATGCAGTATATCGATCCACAATTGTGGTTTTATATGGGCCACTATGCATAAGTCATCAGCCATATTGGAATGGTCAAAGCCAACATTCAAAAGCTAGTTGGCTATGTCTACAAAAGTAGTTATACACATGTATGAATATCTATATTAGTAATAGACTTCAGCATTAAAAAGTTGTAATATATTTTCAAAACTGTAATATTTAGTTATATATAAAACTCAAACCAACACATTCTCACCTGTGAAAGGTTATCCTATTTCTTCAGGAATTTAAATTTTGGCTGTTTTTACAACCAGTGTGGTGACATATTTGAAAACTCATTGATTTTTACTATGAGTGACAACACTTTGGCCATTCCAAGATGGCAGATGCGTGGTAACCACCTATTAGCCACCCAGAACCATAGAGTGATATACATAGATGCCTCATTAGCAGCTGTTTCTATGGGCAAATTGACTATACATCTGCAACCATAGTAAATACACACGTATGAATATCTACTGTATAACTGTATAGATTTATTTAATATCTGCATTGACAAATTTAATTTAACATTAAAAAGTTAGCATTGTAAAAATATAGTTCCCCTTCAGGAACTCGAGCTGCGTCGAGATTCGCTTTGGGAACGCCCTTGCGTGACCGCGTTCTGAAGCACGTGTCAAATCAGTCCAATGGAGCAGCGAGACGTCACGAGCGGGGTGACGTAAGCACCAGAAAGTATAAAAGCGCATCCAGCAGAGCGCAAACCAGCTTCTGCTCTTCAGTAGCGCTCTGTGTATGTGTCTGTCTATTTACTGTTGTCTGTCCGCACAAGCATATATAAAAAACAATCATGAAAAAGTCTATGGCAAGCGAACGGCATTACAAATGCTGTGTTCCTCCCTGCCCACGATATCTGGCGGCGGGGAATACACACGATTTGTGTGTCGTTTGTTTGGGAGCTGAGCATGCACGGTCAGCTTTCGAGCAGCTGATTGTCATCACTGCGAGTTACTCTCGCTGCGTCTGCTCCGCTCTCGCCTGGCAGTGTTAGATTAGAGCGGCCAGGCTCGCAATCCCGCTGGCAGCGGTCCCGCTGTTGCCGAGGCACAGCGCAGACTGTTGTCATGGGGATCGTGGGTGGATTTAGCGGAGGGATCCGAGATGGGCTCGTCCTTTTCTCAGTCCTCACCCGCTAGATCTGCGGCTCCCTCTCAGTGTTCGGAAGCCCGCGCTGCAGTTTCTCCCCCCCCCCTAAAAAGAAAAAAAAGGAAAAGAGAGAGAGAGCAAGACGCTTCATCTATCTTCCTCCGAGGTGGATGTGATGAGTGTCGAGACAGAGGAGACTGTGGACTCCCCACCACAGTCCCTCGCGTATGAGGTTTCTGAATCCAGATCACAGCCTTCACGACGGGGGCCTTCTGTTTTTCCCCGATCTCAATGCTGAGGTGTCAAGATCGTGGGAAAAACCGTACTCATCCCGTATTACAGCCCCACAGTCTTGAATTATTCAAAAGAACATCGTAGGGCTGAATGATAAGGGACATGGGGCGATGCCAGTGGTGGAGCAGACGCTTGCCAGCTATCTCTCCCCATCCTCGCACATCGTCCCGGAAGGCCCCGAACTTCCCACCAAGGCCCGGTGTTGGGGGCTCCTTGTCGTTGCGTAACGCTAACGATGGATGCCTCTTTCACAGGCTGGGGAGCGGTCATGAGTGGCCGGTCTGCCCGTGGTCTGTGGAGTGGTCGCCATCTCATTTGGCACATCAATTGCCTGGAAATGCTAGCCGTGTTTCGAGCTCTGACACACTTCCTTCTAGACCTAAGGGGGCATCATGTTCTTGTCCGCACAGACAACACATCGGTGTCTCCTACATCAATCGGCAGGGGGGTCTGCGTTCGCGGCCCTTGTACAAGCTGGCGTGCCAGATCCTTTTTTGGGCTCAGGGGAAGCTCCTCTCTCTAGAGCAGTTTACATCCCTGGGTATCTAAAATCAGGGGGCAGATATCCTGTCGAGAAAAGGGCTGAGGCCCGGGGGATGGAGGCTACACCCCGAGGTGGTGGAGCTCATTTGTAGGGAATTTGGCCAGGCAGAAGTGGAACTATTTGCGTCGCAGGAAACGACACACTATCCGCTCTGGTTCTCCCTCACACATCCAGCTCCAATGGGGCTGGATGCCATGGTGCAGACGTGACCGAGGCTTCGTCTGTACGCTTTTCCCCCAATCGCTCTGCTCCAGAGAGTTCTGGAGAGAGTACGCAGGGATGGGGTCCGTCTGTTGCTAGTAACCCCGTTCTGGCCGGCCCCTTAGTATGGTTCTCGTCTTGGTGTCCCCCTCGATGGCTCTCCGCTGGCTATTCCGATCATGAGGGACCTTCCTCTCTCCGGCGGGAGGTGCAATCACTCCAAGGGAGTTCCCAAAGCGAATCTCGACGCAGCCTTTCATTCCCTCGGGAACCATGGTTCCCCTTCGGGAACTCGAGCTGCGTCGGAAAACGCTAGGGGAACGCCTTCAGCGATACCAAGCTCTGAATCATATGTGTAATCAGTCGAACGATGGGCGAGACGTCCGCGGCGGGTGACGTCATGACCGGGAAGCTTTAAAAGCACGTGAGGTGCTGCCGGCGTTAGCTTTCTGTCATTCAGCGAAGCTCTTTGTGTGTGTCGGTCACGATTTATGTTCTTTGAGTCTTATTTATTGTTGTCTGTCCAAAGTCTATAAGCTCCAGCTATGTCTAAGCTCATGCAAGGACAAAGCATTTCAAGGGCGAGAGCAGGCCACGTTGTAGGTTGTGTGTTCCTCCCTGCCCAAAGATAAAGTTATATCACGAGTTGGGACACACACAGCCTGTGCGTGGTTTGCTTGCGAGCGAAGCATAGTTGTTACTGTCTTGCTTCGCTCTCAGAGGGCTCTCTTTGAGAAGGGAGCCTTTACTAGCGTTCCTCGCGGTGCCGGCCCCGCTTTTGCCAAGGCGGAGCGGTGGCTGTGCTCGTGGGTTTCACGTATGGATCTGCTAATCACCAGATCAGGCGCCCGCTCTCGGGTGTCGTAAGCCCGCGCTGCGGTACTTTCCCCCGCCTGGGAGAGGGAGCAGACGCTCCCTGCTTTCCCTCAACAAGTACGAGGAGATTGATACGGAGGGCGTCGATGAGCTCGCCAGTTGCACAAGTATCAGTTACACAAGCAAACAATATTATGCCTTATATTATAATGAGCAGCATTAATAAGGAGCGGAGCTCGCGCAGCCGGGGCGGATTGTGTTCCCCCCCGCTATTAAACGCTCCGCTCTCGCCGGGCACGCTCCGAGGTGTGTGTCCGTGCCTGTGATCTTGCGATTCCGGACCCGCTGCTGCTGAGGCACTGCGGTGATTGAGATCGTGGGGATCGCACATGATCTGGCGGACGTGTTGGAGACGGCTCTTCCTATCTCCACCCGTGTTTGCTAGATTTAGAGCTTGTTTGTTTGTCAAGGAGATTGATGTTTATCATGTGACTGAATGGCTCGCGCGCAGCACATATATTACATCATTTCGGTTTTTGATGTGAATCTTACTACACTAGACCGTATTTACTCGTCTGGTTGTTTGATTGCATTTAATTCTGAGGAATAAAATGAAGTATTTGTCTGACTATGAGAGGTTAGATATACAGGGGCTCTTGGGATATAAATTTCTCGAGTGAGAGCACATGTTTACCTCTCTTCCTCCGAGGATGTTGATGTGGTCAGCAGGGGCTGCTGGGCGGGAGTAGTCCCAACCTACCTTGTTCCAGCTCCTCATTCTGGGGGCGTCATTTCTCGTACTCCGCAGAGTCTAGAGTGAGAGTGGCGCTCCCAGGCCGAAGTCTTCTAGTGGAAGGCGGTTCTGCGGACTGTCATTCTCGCTGGATAGTCTTCGTCTTAAATGTCCTGACGCCTAAGGCCTAGGATTTTTTGAGGGCCAGCTCCCTCTGGGGAAGAGTGGTGTTCGCCTCATTATATGGTGCCTGTCTCTCCTCAGTGCCTTCAGGAGATCGGTCTGCCAACCCTGCAGTTCCAGGGCGCAGCATTCTCTGGCGAGCGCTTCTCTCAGTTACCGTCTGGAAACGTAGCGGTATTAAGAGGCTTGCTACCTCTACGGAGGTATCTAGATGGTCCTGCCCCGAGCAGGCTGGTGTCTAGTCTTCCTAGCAGACGACGTGGGTCTGAGGGCCGTCGTTTTTGATAGGAGACTTCAGCTATGAGAGTCCTGATGCTGTGGCTCAGGACCTTGAAGGGCAGGCCCCTCTGAGGAAGAGAGGTTCACACCGCATTACACAGTGCCCATCTCTCCTCAGTGCCCTCATGAGATCAGTCTGCCAACCCTGCCGGTATTCCAGTGCGCAGCGGTCTCCGGCGAGCTCTTCACTCAGTTTCCGCCCGGCAACGTAGCGGCACTAAGAGGCTCGCTACCTCTACGGAGGTATCTAGAGCCCAAAAGCCCTATCACACACGGCCATCCCTGCCAGTCCGCTGCTTCACAGGGCACTGAGCTAGCTGCTCTAGGTGCACCAGAGGTCAGTCTCGAGAGACTGATTCCCTTTAGTATGTTACCTGGTGGTGTGGGAGCCCCTGCCAAGTGTGCTTCTTTGGGTCCTGCCTCGAGCAGGCTCTGGTTTAGTCTTTAGCAGACGACGTGGGTCTGAGGGCCTTCATTTTCAATAGGAGACTTCCGCTATGAGAGTCCTGATGCTGTTGCTCAGGACCTCGGAGGGCAGGCCCCTCTGTGGAAGAGCGGTGTACACCGCATTACACGGTGCATGTCTCTCCTCAGTGACCTCAGGAGGTCGGTCTGCCAACCCTGCCGTGTTCCAGGGCGCAGCGGTCTCCGGCGAGCGCTTCTCTCAGTTTCCGCCCGGCAACGTAGCAGCACTGAGAGGCTCGCGGCCTCTGCGGAGGTCCCCAGAGCAGCTAGTTCAGCGTCCCCTGTCGGCGTGCAGACGCTTCAAGGCACTGAACTAGCTGTTCTGGGCACACCAGAAATCAGTCTCGAGAGACATATTCCCTTAGTAGATTATTTAGTAGCTTGGAAGCTACTGCCAAATGTATCTCAGTGGGTCCTGCGTACTGTAGAAAGAGGCTACGGAATCCAGTTCGGTTCTCGGCCGCCTCGTTTCAACGGGGTCATCCCCACACTAGTGGTTCCCGAGCAGGCTCTGGTATTAGAACAAGAAGTAGTTACTCTCTTAGAGAGGGAGGCCATCGAGGTGGTCCCTCCGCACGAGACAGACTCCGGGTTCTACAGCCGGTACTTCATTGTTCCGAAGAAGGATGGTTGGGGGTTGCGTCCCATTTTAGATCTGTGCCTATTGAACTGCTCAGTCATGTGACTGAAGTTCAGGATGCTTACTCTCAAGCAAGTTATGTCTCAGATCAGGTCCTAGGACTGGTTTGTCACGATCGATCTGAAGGACGCATATTTCCATACCTCCATCCTTCCTCATTACAGAAGTTCCTGAGTTCGTGTTTGGGGGCAAAAGCCTACCAATACTGGTTCTTCCTTAGGCCTTGCACTCTCACCCCACACTTTCACGACTCAACCACATCGACGATTGGTTGATATTAGCTCAGTCAGAGCGGATGGCGGTTCGACATCGAGATGTCGTTCTCGCTCACACGAAAGAGCTGGGGTTAAGACTTAACGGCAAGAAAAGTGTGTTTTTTCCAGTACAGAGAACCACTTATCTGGGTTTGGTGTGGGATTCGACCACGATGCAGGCATGTATGTCTCCTGCTCGGATCGAGTTGATCCTCACCTCAGTCGCGAGAGTAAGAGAAGGCCGGTCACTCACTGTCAAGCAGTTCCAGACTGCTTGGGCTGATGACAGCTGCGTCCAACGTGATAACTCTTGGCCGGCTGTACATGAGACCCCTACAGTGGTGGCACAAGAACAAGGGGTTCTCCCCGAGGGGAAACCCGCTTTGCATGCTCAAGGTCACGTGGCAATGCCTACGTGCCTTAGACATGTTGAGGAAACCTTGGTTCTTGTCTCAGGTCCCAGTGCTGGGAGCTCCTTGTCGCCGCGTATGCTAGCGACGGATGCATCCCTCACCGGTTGAGGTGCGGTCTTGAGTGGCCACCCTGCCCGCGGTCTGTGGAGTGGTCGCCATCTGACATGGCATTCAATTGTCGGGAGATGTTGGCCCTGTTTCGAGTTCTCCCAGACCTAAGAGGTCACCATATGTTGGTAACAACGCAACGGTGGTCTCTTACATCAACCGCCAGGGAGTTCTGCGTTCGTGCCCCTTGTACAAGCTGGCGCACCAGATACTTGTGTGGTCCCAGGGCAAACTCCTCTCGTTGAGAGCAGTTTACATTCCTGGGCATCTCAATTTGGGAGCAGACATCCTGTTGAGGCAGGGGCCGAGGCCCAGGGAATGGGTGCTTTACCCCGAGGTGGTGAAGCAGATATGGAGAGTGTTTGGCCAGGCTCAGGTGGACCTGTTGCGACTCATATGATATCACACTGTCCCCTCTGGTTCTCTCTGACTCATCCAGCTCCACTGGGGCTGGATGCCATGGTACAGACGTGGCCGAGGCTTCGTCTGGACGCCTTTCCCCCGATAGCTCTTCTCCCGGGAGTTCTGGAGAGAGTACGCCGGGACAGGCCCGTCTGTTGTGAGTATCCCCGTTCCGGCCAGCCGAGTTGGGTCTCAGGCCTGATTTCTCTCCTCGATGGCACTCTATGGGGGATTCCCTTCAGGAGAGATCTCCTCTCACAGGCGGAGGGCACGCCCCCGCCAGGAGCTGTGGGTGTGGCCTCTGAGGAGGCACAACTCATAACTTCCGGTCTCTCAACCGAGGTTGTTGAGACCATCCTCCATCCAGAGCTCCCTCTATGAGGAAACTGTATTTCTGCGGAGACCGCCAGCCCGACCCAGCTAACTGCCCGTTTGGTACAGTTCTGGAGTTCCTGCAGGCCTGTTTATCCGCAGGGTTGACCCACTCCACCCTAGAGGGCTTCGTGGCGGCCATTGTGGCCTACCAAGCCCCTCTCGGTGGCCATTCAGTGGGAAGCCACCCTCTTCTTACACGTTTCCTCTGTGGTGCGCTGAGGCCGAGGCCTCCGGCCAGAGAAGCTTATGCTAAGTGGTGGATCAGGATGCTATTCCATAGCCTCGAGTCATCTGATCTCTCCTCTCCTTTGTCAAGATTCACTCCTCCAGAAGTTGGCCTTCGGGATGGCGAGCCCCGCCTACTTTAGCCACTCCGGGCTCTTTTGTTCTCTTGCCATAGCCGTGCCCTTCCACACTAGGTAGGGATTTGCAAGTCTGGCGGCGTGGACATCTCGTTCCCCTAGCGTTTTCCGACGCAGCTCGAATTCCCGAAGGGGAACGTCCCAGGTTACGTATGTAACCATGGTTCCCCGAGGGAACGAGACGCTGCGTCGCAAGGCCATACTTCCGGCATCCCTACTAGAGCTTGCTTCACTCCTAAGAAGCTAGCGCCGGCTGCACCTCACGTGCTTTAAAGCTTCCTGGTCATTACGTCACCCGCCGTGACGTCTTGCCCATCTATTGGTCTGATTACACATGAGTTTCAGAGCCCGTCACGCTGAAGGGCGTCCCCCTAGCGTTTTCCGACGCAGCGTCTCGTTCCCTCTGGGAACCATTGTTACATACGTAACCTAGAGACGTATGTACCCTAACCTAACGCCTAGAGACGTTTCTTACCTATTTTCTACATTAAATGCATTGCACAACTGGCTTTTCAGTCAGTTATAAAACAACATTTCTTGAGGTCCTTGCTGGCCGAAGTGCATTGTGAAATCTGCTGGGGTGTTAAAAGATTTGGGATTACGTTTTATTGTCCACTGCTTCTCATGTAAATATACTTTACTGTTAAAAAAAGTTTGTGGTCAGAAATTTTTTTTATGGAAATTAAGAAAGAAAAGACATATTAAATTGATCAAAAGAGACAGTAAAAACACTTACAATGTTAAAAACAATATGTCTATTTATTTAAATTAATACTTTTATTAAGGATGCATTAAACTGATCAAAAGAGAGAATTAATACATTTGTTACAAAATATTTTAATTTCAAAATAAATGCTGTTCGTTTGAACTTTGTATTCATCAAAGAATACTGGGGGAAAAAAGTTTCCACAAAAATATTAAACAGCACAACTGTTTTCAACACTTACGATAATAAAAATATGTGACACTGAAGACTGGAGTAATGATGCTGACAATTCAGCTGAAAAAAATGCTGAAAAATAGTTATTGTAAATTGGAATAATATTTCACAATATTACTTATTTTTTTCCAGATCAAATGAATACAGCCCTAGTGAGCATAAGATAATTATTTTAAAAACTTTAAAAAATCTTACCAACCTCAAATTTTTAAATAGCATTTTTTTAAAACATGTTGGCTGAGCAAAATATGCAGGGATCTTACAAAAACAAAATTTGTTCATTGCTTTTGATTTATTAGGGTTTACTCACAAATTTGAATAGGTTTACAGAACTATAGCTGATTTAATAATAACTAAACTGTGTTGGTTTTGAAAATGTAGAAGTGGTTATAAAGCCCCCGAGGGACTTTTTACTTGGACGGGACTTCTGAGGAACTTTAAAAAAAGCAGGGATGGAACAGGCTGATCGGAATGCAAAGCAGCAAATTTTGTTCGGGACAACTTGATTGGGGTGCTCGCTGTGCCAGTGTAACTTGATAGCTTTGGAATTATGTCTTCCAAAATGAACTTGTGTTGGATAATTATACTTCTGACAGGAAGTCCCACGGAAGGCTGGGGCAGCTAATTTCAATAAGGGTAAACAATTGCTGGCACCTCTTTGACGGTCGTGTTTTAATTAGAGGCAAATCCAACACATGCGCTGACATTACTTTGGAGAAGGACGATAAAATGAAAGCCTGCCTAAGGTTATTAATGACTGCCAGTTTGCACAAACACATGCACACAAACAGGCCTGTCTAGAAATTGGTTTTGATGCATTATTTGTGCATATACAGTGTCATTCTCAGTGTCTAGTTTGGATTAAGAACTCCTTAGTAGACTTGTTCTTGTTGAATTGATATAATGATATCTAGATTAGCAGATCCTCTGTTAGATTATCTTTGTTGCCATTGTACAATGAGATAAAGGAATACATCCACTCAAAAATGTATTGGATGAATGTAAACCTGCATGTTTCTTCTTTCTAAAGCACATCTCAAAAGGAGATGCTTAGAAGATTGCTTATGCTGCTCATTTTTTCCATAATGAAAGTCAGTGGCAACTTCAAAAAGATAAAAACCATAAAAGTAGTGTATATGACTTGTTATATACTGTGTTGTATTCCAAATCTTCTGGAGTCATATGCTAGTTTGCTCTCTCTCTCTCTCTCACACACACACACACAATGTGCAAAACTCCACATTTGAACAAGCAATAGCAAATACTTAAACTAATAACAAAACAGTAGCTGATTCAGAAGCGCCAGATTGTCATAGCAAAGTCAGAATTACCTCCTCTCCTAGGTTCACGAAACGGTCGTCCACAAAATGCATTGCTGTTCTGTTTGTAAGTATCTTAACAATGATTCCTTTGCATCTACTTCCGGAAGGCCAAATAAGTGCTTTTGCTTTCGCACTGAAACACACAGCGTCTCTCTGACATGGCTGCTTCAACACTAACTGCGGTTACTGAAACCACGCCTTCTTTCTTTGCGTGCACATATGGGCGGCATTATGCAAATATTTCCACATAGTGAGGTAGATATGTGGGGGCGTGTTAGAATGAGCCGTTTTAGGGAGGTGTGGCAGAGTCTTAACTTTGACAAAGAATATCTCTTTGGTTTTGAGACTTTAGTCTTTGCAACTTTAGAGATCTTCTTTATTCACCATGAGCTTGTAACACTCCAAAGTGAAAGACATTTTTTTTATTGCATCATATGACCCCTTTAATGTCTTCTCTAATGCCCTCTTTCAAATAGTAGGTGAGAGAAAAGAGCTGTGTATGGGAGGATGAATGCTTCTCGTCTTCTGCTAGGAAGCTCCTGAATTAATCATTAAATAGCATATGTTTTTACATATTTAGATATGCTTTGCTCTTCTCTTTTCCAATCGCTCTGCTCTTTTTGCCTCCTGTTTACACAAGCATGACAACTATAAAGGGCAACTCATACAGCCCTGTAACTAATGCCAAATATTAATGCAAAAACCATGCTATGCTGGTTTCGTCTGGCCAGAGGAGAACTGGCCCCGTCTGAGCTTGGTTTCTCCCAAGGTTTTTTTTCTCCATTTCTGTCACTGATGGTGTTTTGGTTCCTTGCCACTGTCGCCTTTGGCTTGCTTAGTTGGGGACGCTTGACTGATTGCACAGACACTGGAAGAGAGCTGAACTGGAGGATGGCATCACTGAATCATCAATGAACTGACTTTATCTGGAAAAATGACTCTTTGTTATTGTCTTCTTGCATTATTGACAAACTATTTTCCTGTTGACACTGTAAAGCTGCTTTGACACAATCAGTATTGTATAAAGCGCTATACAAATAAAGGTGACTTGACTTGACTATTACGTTGTTTGGGACTTCATATCCCAGCTGTGTTTTTTTCTTTTTCTTTCTTTTCTTTCTTTCTTTCTTTATTTATTTCTCTTTCTTTCTTTCTTTCTTTCAAGACTTTGAAAACTAAGGTTGTGTTTCAAACTGTAGCACACTAGTTTCCGAATGTTGGAGGTCTGTGACTCATTCATGGTGTAGTGGTAATAAGTTAAATCTTAATTCATAACATATACACTACTGTTTAAAAGTTAGGGGTTGGTAAGATTTTATTTTATTTTTTTCATGTTTTCGTTTTTTATTTATAAAAAAAAGAGTAAAAAGCAGTAATACCGTGAAATATTGTTACCATTTAAAATAACTGTTTTATTATTTTAATATATTTTAAATTGTAATTTATTCCTGTGATGCCATGCTGATTTTCAGCATCATTACTCCAGTCTTCAGTGTCACGTATGCCCTCAGAAATCAGTCTAATATGCTGATTTGCTTCTCAAGAAAAATGTCTTCTTATTATCAATGTTGAAAACATTTGTGTTGCTTCATATTTTTGTGGAAACCATAATATTTTTTTCAGGACTCTTTGATGAATAGAAAGTTCAAAATAACATTATTTATTTGAAATAAATGTAACACTGTAAAAGCTTTTATTATCACTTCACTTTAATGTGTCCTCGCTGAATGAAATTATTAATTTCTTTGAACGAATGAATAAATGAATCAATCAATCAATCAATCTTACTGACCCCAAACTTCAGAACCATATAGTAGTTTTAGACAGTGACTAAAATCTTATAAAATAATAGAAGTATGTATCATGATATAGTTGTGGATATTTTGTGTTGTGGATAGTGTATGTTGGTATCCTTAGTAGGTTTTTAAACTAGTTTAACCAGCAAAGTGTCAACCCCATTTCCATTTAAAAGAGTTGGTCTTTGACAAGTAACCAATCATTTGCCAGTAGTGCCCTGGCAACCACCTAGCAACCACCCAGACCACCCTACAGTGACTATAAAGTAAAATGTTCTGGCCATATTGAGGCAAGAGATACATTATATTTATTGTGATGGTTGTTTTATACTGTCATATATTTGTGGTGCTGCATGGCTTCATCTGTTCTCTGTCCTCCTTCAACATCTGATGAAAACATCTTTCACACTGATCCCTCCTACATTATAAAGCACTGCATCCCTCAGACCATCTCTCTCACTCTCTGACTCTTTCCTCTGTTTTGTGTCTCACCTCTCTTGTATTTGACAGAGGGACTCTTGGATGAGATCTGCCAATTACTGACCAGCATCGTCTACAGTGTCTGCAACCATATGATCACTATATAATGACTTCTTAATCTTTCACCCAGATTTGGCGACAGTGGTAATTAATGATTATTGATTTATTGGTTAGTTGATAAATGTCCTAATTTGTAAAGAAATTGTTGGTTCAATAAAAGAAAAGTAAAGAACGTCTTGGTTCAATTAAAAGTTAAACCCTATTGACAACATTTGTGGCATACTTTAATGCTGATTACCAAAACAACATTTGACTTACCTATCAGTTTAATAATAATAATAATACAGTTAAAACAAAATAAAAATGTCTTTGATTCAAATTTTAATTACTGCTTATTTTGAGTTGTTTTTTTATCTTTTGAGTTTTTACTTTTAGTAAGTAAATTTTTGTTAATTGATATTAGTCAGTACTTAATTATATAATTACACTGTAACAAGGACAAGGATTTATGAATTTGAGAACCATTATACATTATTATGCAACATTTTGCATTATTTCTAGGTCACTAATCAAAAAGCTAATTTGTGTCATTGACCTATTTAATTCGAAAATATGTGTGAACAAATCACATTTATTACATTGGCTTATTTTATTAACCGGTTTATGACAAATATGTAATACAGCAGCAGCAAATCATAGGAGGGTGAAAAGGATTAAGTGCTTCATAATAAAGAGAAGAGGTGTTGCTATTATTGAGTGTCTTTGAAGTTAATTTTCTGCATCATTCCATGTTTATGAGGATGATTATGACACTATGGAGGAGGGTGTAATTCAATTCACGTAAATTAGGCCTGTTGTGCTGCACAGTTAGCGCTGTGTTGAATTAGCATTCATATTAGCACCGTGAGAACACTTAGCTGGACGTTCATGGCCAGAATAGATGTTTTTCAGGAGAGGTCCTCTCAGATTAAAGACAAGCATTTAGCAGATCCTCACAGTGATTCTGTGCACCATATATCACACTCTTAGAGTAGGTTTCTATGGTTGGTTTGCACACTCACTTGTGGCCTGTAGGTCAGTCTGTTTGCACACTCACTTGTGGCCTGTAGGTCAACTTGTGTCCTGTAGGTCAGTCTGTTTGCACACTCACTTGTGGCCTGTAGGTCAGTCTGTTTTTAATTATGGAAATGAAACAAACAATATATTTACTTCTAAAGACACTTCTAATGTCTTTAATGTAATGTCTGTTTAGTGATTTATGGCTAATCTGCCACAGTAATTTAGGCTAATGTCTTTGAATTATCTTCATTTGTGGGATTTTCTCAGCTAATATTGTTGTATGCAATTATTCAGTTAATTAATCGACATGTCATGTAATTAATTTGATCACATTTTTAATAGATTGACAAACCTGATTATTATGCATAATTTCTCATTCTTCCCATTTTCTTTCACAGATTTTCAATTACTGTTAACTCCTCTGCCCAGGCTATGAAAACTTGATAACTTGAAAATGTGATACTGCAAGAGAAGTAACAGGAGGATTTTGCTGTGAGTCATGGTAATTTAACCACACAGTTTATTCCCCCCCCCCCCCCCCATTTTTCTTTCTTACCTTTCCCATGCATTCATCCATCATGTTATACTAGGAAAAAAATAATATTTTCCATGAACAGCACAAAGCAGAACTAAATCACATTATACGATGTGACTGATTCATTTTGAACATGTTATGCCTTCATCTTGCTTATACATCACTAACACTAGCCAGAAGATCCTGAAATCTGAAAATCATGTCACATTCACAAATGTGAATTTCCTTTGCTATTTCAAATTCTCAAAATTTTGATGCCTGATAATCTAAAATCCATAGTGCAAATCACTCTTCCAATATGGACCATTTTTTTAACTAACCATAAAAAACGATTCATTCTGAAATGATCACTGTTATGATTTTTACAACCATAAGCTCATTAACATATGGCCACCTATATTTACATACACTATACTGTTCAAAAAGTTTGGGGTCCATAAGATTTTTGCTCACCAAGACACCAAAAAAAAAAAAACAATATTGAGAAATATTACAATTTTAAATAAATGCTATATAACAATGCAAAAGTACTTACTGTGAGTTTTGATTCTGTTAATGAATAAAAGCTGAATAAAAGTATTTATTTTTTTCAAAAAATGCTATGGCTCAGACAGAGGGCTAAATTATTGTTTTGGTGCAAAAATACAAACAAACAGACCCTTGTGAGTGCGTCTTCTGCGAGTGGATTTCAGCGGGAGAGAAAAACAACAATAGCCTACAACACAGTTTTGTATATTTTAGCGACTTTAGAGCCCTCTTCAGTTAAATGAGTGTAATTCACTTTCGTAAATAGCAGTACATGTGCATTTGTTGTTGCCATAAAACAATCCACGCTTAAATACCATAGACTGTTGCTGCGTCTCAATGTGCCTACTTATACTACGCCCTTAAATTATGTACTTTTTTAGTGAAGAAAAAGTACAGACCTTTGAGTGTGTAGAATAGTAGGCAAGTTTTGGATTAGGCTTGTTTAAGATGCATCAGCGCTGCACAGACTGATCGGCGTGTGACATCAAAGTACTGCGAGAGCAATTGAAAAGCTCAAAGAGTCGTCTCTCTCGCGGTACTTTGATGTCATACGGCGATCGGTCTGCGCAGCGCCGATGCATCTCGAACGAGCCTATTATGTGCGTCTAATGTGCGTCTCATGGAAAATGATGTGCGTTATACAATTGCGTCTTTAACTGACGCTCTGTCACACAGTTACACGCACCCTGACACTGGCCTGTCAATCATCTTGTCACAGTTAACATCCTCCACATTTCATTTAATTTAACTTCCTGCCATATCGGAGGGAAAATAAGTGGCAATTTGATCTGCGAGTCTTCATGCGGAGAACTCTGCTCATATTTTCTGCATGTTTATAAAAGTTTACATTGCTGTTGCAGATGAAATATAACACAGATATCATTCAATATAATTTATATATATTATATATATATTATATATATTATATATATATATATATTATATATTTTTTTTTTTTTTAACCAGGTTAATGTTTATTATTAGTAACAGTCGGTCGTGCACATCCACCATGTTTGTATTTTTTTAACGCTTTTTTTTCGTGTTTGTAGCTCTCAACCGAATCATTTGTCAAAGCGCAATGGATTGTGGTTAATATTAGCCATTAGAGCAGGGCTGTCCAAACTCAGTCCTGGAGGGCCGGTGTCCTGCAGAGTAGATCCAACCATAATTAAACACACCTGAACCAGCTAAAGGCGGGCGCACGGTGCGATTTTTGCTGTCGTACGAGCTCGCAGGCAATTTTTTTCTCTCTGGAGAAAATCGCAGATGCTGGCATGGTCGCGGTTCGTACCGTGTGAGAAGAATTACGGGCCGATCCGAGATGTAACGAGCACCTCCCGTCCTCCCGATAATTTTCAAACATGTCAAAAAAAATCGGACGCTGTCGGTTTAAATTTGTGGAGTATGTGCGGTTAAACGAGACGATTTGGCGATCCATCTGAAGTTGACCAATCAGAAGATGACAAAAACCATATTCTATAATCATTTTAGTTTAATTATACAGTTCTATTTTTTATTTGTTATTCCGAATGTGCCAAATTTGCCGTTCAGCTTTATGAATGAATTTGCCTGTTGTATTTCCGGCAAAACGAGCAGAAATTCAGAAATGGCCTACTCCATGGAGTTCTTTATGAAGAACAGAAAGTCCATGCTTTCTCTGCTTTTCAGCCTATCTCTTTGCCATGTCCTTTGTCTTTGTCTTAGTTTTTTTTTTTTGGACGTCACAGGGGAGCCGCCTGCCCGCAAAGAAAACTATTTCGTCCTCAGAATCCATATTTCTATGAATGGCACGAAACGTAATGCTTACGTCAGAGTTTGTAAAATCGTAGTAAATTTGTGTCGTGTGTGTGACTGCCTCCGTACGATTTTCGGATAAACTCAATCGTGACATGTGCCAGAGCTCACGACGTTCCGACCTTCAGAATTGCACCGTGTACGCCCACCTTAATCGAGCTCTTACGAGGCATAGAAACTTCCAGTCAGGTGTGTTGAGGCAAGTTGGAGCTAAACTCTGCAGGACACCGGCCCTCTAGGACTGAGCTTGGACAGCCCTGCAATAGAGTGTGCATGGATCCACACTTCAAAAAACGACCTGAAATTGTAGACCATCCGGGGACTTTTGGCATACTATTTTCAACATACTAAGCTTTGGGACACACTTATTCTAATCTCACATAATATTTAACATTGGGACGCAGGGAGTATAAATACCCACTGCTCACCAAAATGAGCAGACATATGAGAGGTTGCGTAAGAAAGAAACAGAAGCCATTTAAAGTAAGTGTATCATCAGAATACTTTTAAACATTGTATTTCAAGGTAAAAAGTGGTTTCAAAGTTTCTCTTAAATTTAGAAATGTCGGTTTTCTATCTCGGGTTTTAATGCTACATTGTGTTCGATACAAACCGTTTATCCTCTCTGCAAGTGCACTATAATAATGTAGTCTGTATTGTGTTGTCTGTAACCTTGTGTGGTTTTGTTTTGGATGTTGAGGTCATGTCACACAACCAGTTTACGTTGACATTTGCACAATGGATAAACTCAAACAGCAAAAAATAAGGTAAGCCTTTACCCCCTTTTAAAACCTAATGTTTTGGTTACAACTCATAATTTTGAGAATCACTGGGGGAGAATATTGACTCTTCAGTATTTAGAGAGAGAAAAAATAATAATAATTCCCTCCCACCTTATAATTGTCATCGATTTAACGAACACTTTTTTAACAAACACTTATTGTCATTAAGTGGCAAATCTTGTAGGTGAAATTGTTACTGTTTGCCCACACATCAAATAGTTTGCGGATGTGGCTGAGTTTGTTAGTGTTTGTGTGAGTGAAGAGGTCACAATCACTGTGACTCTACCGCCAGCGGATTGTCCACTGGTTATTTGCTAAAAGAAGCTGATGAAATGATGGGAAATGTCTGAGTTTGCTGCAGTGGATGATGCATTTAGGAAGTAACATCCTGCCATTCCTAAAAAAATGTACTGCACAGTTTATTTCTGTATTTTACTGTAGTTTCACATAATATTATTAGTGTACTGTTATTCAAGTATGGTATGAAATTGAAATTAAGGAACTATCAATAGCAAAGTCTTCCTCTTACAAAAAGAAGTCCCCATAGTAAAGAAGAATGACAAATAAGACATCTTTATTTATTTTTCTACAATAGAGTAATGTGATTAAATGGAGCTTAAAGGGTTAGTTCACCCAAAAATTTAAATTAGGCTGTGTTTTACTCACCCCAGAGCTATCCTAAGTGTATATGACTTTCTTCTTTCAGATGAATCCAGTTGGAGTTAGATTAAAAATTGTCCTGGCTATTCCAAGCTCTATCATTGCAGTCAAATATCCATATTCAAAGCGTTATAATCACTTTAATCTAGCTTGCGCTCACTGTTGTAAACGGAAGCAGTTCCGGGCGGATGACGTATGAGGTCGGCTTTGCGCATGCGCCGCTCAGAAGTGATGCATGCGGAAACGCAGCGGAGAGATCAAAACAAAACAACGGTCACTAAGTACAAAACGAGGATTTGTAAAGAAGAATGTCAGAGGATTTCGATATAAGCCAAGCGGAGACTGGTTTTCCTTTGCTAAAGTAAGCAAACTGCTTCCTTTGATCCTGTAAACAAACGTTGGTTTTCATGAGACTCACCGGTGCATGCGCAAGGCTGATCTCATACGTCATCAGCCCGGAGCTGCTTCCGTGTACAACTGTTGACGCAAGCTACATTAAAGTGATTATTACGTTTTGAATATGGATATTTTTCTGACAAAAACGCATCGATTCGCTACAGCAGGACTTTGTTCACCCCCAGGAGCCGTGTGAGACACTTTTTTTTAATGGATGGACACTTTTTATTTAACTTCTTTTGGATTGAAGCAATGCAACACCCGCTGTGTGGCATTAAACAGTTTGAAAGATCAAAGATAATTTTTAATCTAACTCCGACTGGATTTCTTCTGAAAGAAGAAAATCATATACACCTAAGATGGCTCTGGGGTGAGTAAAACACAGCCTACTTTTCATTTTTGGGTGAACTGACCCCTTTAAAGGATCTTTTTCACCCCAAATGTAAAAGTTGATCACATTTGCATAACCTCCGTGTTTTCCAACTTGATGAGGTTTCTTCTTCATCCAAACACAAATGCTGATTTATAAGATATACAAGTGTAGCGTTAGTTCTGGCAGGTGCCGTTATCAAGCTCACCAGTTGATCTCGGCTGATCCACATCTACCTATGAAACTACTAAGCTTCATATCTAAGTTCCCTTATATTATACATCAGTTTGCATTGCTCAATAGCCAATTACCCTGCTCCATCCCCAGCTCCTCCTCTGTCAGTCAGGATTCAGCCTTCTGATTATCCTTTGAATCAGATTAATTCTAAAATGTGTACATAAAATGATTGAACTTTAACGATATCTGTAATACATTTATGTTGGTTCTGTTCTGTTTACCCTGGGGTTGTTATCGCTGCTCTCCCTGCTCTCATACAATGCTAGGCTGCATGGATGCGCAGGCAGTCCTTGCCCAGAACGGAACCATACCGCCAATCCAAACTGTATGCTAAGTATCTATCATTTTGACGATAGTGGTCCTGACAGAAAAAAAGATATGGGAATGCGATACCAAACAGTTGATGGTAGCCGTTCTTCCATAGGTATATTGATATATATATATATATATTGATATATATATATATATATATAATAATAGTTATATGTCCATACTATAAGTCAACCGTGATCGGGAACTGTTGGGGTTACTCACACAGGTTTGGAACAACTTGACTTTTTTTTTTTAATCCAGATTTGTCTAATGAGAAATATGAATAAATAATAAGGAATACAACTCTAGACACATGTCAACATTTTCTCAATTGTATTCAGATTTGTCAAATTAACCAAAGTTTGCAGAAGTCAGATATCTCAATATGAACTTCATTTAACTGTTTATATTTATCTTATATGTATGTATTATTACTGTATGTCAACTATTGTCTCGTGTGTCTGTTTTTATTTCCCTTAAGAGACTATAGGAAAAACATTTGAAACAAAGCAAAAAAAAAAGAAACCTCTGGGCAATAAAATCTTCCTCTACTTCTTCATAATTTAGTGTGGGATGCATATGAAAACATCATATTGTTAGTGTTTGTTGAATGAGATTGTTTGAACTGTCAGTGTTTACAATACACCAGGATTTGATAACCAACATGCTTTAGCATTAAAACATGCCTGTCTTCTTTTTTCTGTGCCTGTCTCCATCTCCTTGTGTACGTTTTGTCCCTGTTGTTTTCACCTCACTGTCTGACTCTGGAATAACAAAGGAGGGTGGAATCCTGCCTTCCTCGCACTTCCTGATAGTCTCATATTTCCTCAGAACTGTTTTCTTCTTCCAACAGATTAGGGTTTGCAAACCTAGGGAGCTGCCTACCTAGAATGCATTTTTGCTCAGCATAGACATGTTTGAAGGTTTCATTTGAACATTTGAATGCATTTATGTTCTATAAAATGCTAAGTACGCAGCTCAATAGATTATGGAAATTATTTTGCTCAGGGGTTGCTCTTTCATAGCTTAGGGTACTTTTCACTTATGTTTCATTTAATTATAAATTCTGAAATTATTTATCAAATAAATAATGATAGACACAGTACCGATACTGCGCTCTTGTATTTGTACTTGGTTGCCGTGATTTTGCCAAGTAAGACATGTTCCTGGATCAACATCTTTTGTTGATCCTGGATCAACATTACTGTCCAAAAATACAGACTTAACCCAATCCCCACCCCTAAACCTAAACTTAACCATAATTTATTCCTAAAATCAGAAGGAAATGATAGCTGATTAACAAGGGTGTAGAAGCACCTAATCCTGATTGTAAGCCTAAAACTGACATTTCCTGAAAAGATATATCTCAATTCTGATCGGTTAGTTGGAATGTTGTTCCAGGATCAACAAGGATGTTGTACTTGGTGAAATCACGCTCACCATTTGTACTCATACTCATTAAAATGCTCCAATACCAAAAGCCAATATCACACAGCATGTGAACAGTGCTGAGTTCAGACAAAAAACACGAAACAGAACAAACAGAGATCAGAGGGGAGTTTTAGTCGAGACAAAGGATGTCTATGACGTATATATATATATATATAATATAGATATATCTATATATATATATATATATATATATATAGACAGTCAATCTCACAGAGTGTATTACACCCCGCACATTTTTGTAATTATTTTATTATATCTTTTCATGTGACCACAACACTGAAGAAATGACACTTTGCTACATTTTAAAGTAGTGAGTGTACAGCTTGTATTACAGTGTAAATTTGCTGTCCCCTCAAAATAACTCAACACACAGCCATTAATGTCTTAACCGCTGGCCACAAAAGTGAGTGCACCCCTATGTGAAAATGTCCAAATTGGGCCCAAATAGCCAATTTCTCTCCCTGGTGTCATGTGACTCATTAGTGTTACAAGGTCTCAGGTGTGAATGGAGAGCAAGTGTGTTAAATTTGGTGTTATTGCTCTCACTCTCTCATACTGGCCACTGGAAGTTCAACATGGCACCTCATGGCAAAGAACTCTCTGAGGATCTGAAAAATAATTGTTGCTCTACATAAAGATGGCGTAGGCTATAAGAAGATTGCCAAGACCCTGAAACTGAGCTGCAGCACGGTGGCCAAGACCATACAGCGGTTTAACAGGACAGGTTCCACTCAGAACAGGCCTCGCCTTGGTCGATTAAAGAAGTTGAGTGCACATGCTCAGCGTTATATCCAGAGGTTGTGTTTGGGAAACAGACATATGAGTGCTGCCAGCATTGCTGCAGAGGTTGAGGGGTGGGGGGTCAGCCTGTCATAGCTCGACCATCCCCGGGGGGGGGGGGGGCGCACTCAGCAATTGGTCGCATGGCTGTCGTCCCAAAAGGAAGCCTCTTCTAAAGATGATGCACAAGAAAGCCCGAAAGTCCGTTTGCTGAAGACAAGCAGACTAAGGACATGGATTACTGGAACCATGTCCTGTGGTCTGATGAGACCAAGATAAACTTATTTGGTTCAGATGGTGTCAAGCGTGTGTCATGGCAACCAGGTGAGGAGTACAAAGACAAGTGTGTCTTGCCTACAGTCAATCATGGTGGTGGGAGTGTCATGGTCTGCATGAGTGCTGCCGGCACTGGGGTGCTACAGTTCATTGAGGGAACCATGATTGCCAACATGTACTGTGACATACTGAGCAGAGCATGATCCCCTCCCTTCGGAGACTGTGCCGCAGGGCAGTATTCCAACATGATTATGACCCCAAACACACCTCCAAGATGACCAATGCCTTGCTAAAGAAGCTGAGGGTAAAGGTGATGGATTGGCCAAGCATGTCTCCAGACCTAAACCCTATTGAGCATCTCAAGGTCTCTTAACATCCACCAGCTCCGTGATGTCGTCATGGAGGAGTGGAAGAGGACTCCAGTGGCAACCTGTGAAGATTTGGTGAACTCCATGCCCAAGAGGGTTTAAGGCAGTGCTGGAAAATAATGGTTGCCACACAAAATATTGACACTTTGGGCACAATTTGGACATTTTCACTTAGGGATGTACTCACTTATGTGGCCAGCAATTTAGACATTAATGGCTGTGCGTTGAGTTATTTTGAAGGGACAGCAAATTTACACTGTTACACAAGCTGTACACTCACTACTTACATTGTAGCAAAGTGTAATTTCTTCAGTGTTGTCACATGAAAAGATATAATAAAATATTTACAAAAATGTGAGGAGTGTACTCACTTCTGTGAGATACTGTATGTGTGTATATATATATATAGATTATATATATATATACCATCCGCCTGTATAGCTGATGTGCCCGACCTAGTGTATTGAGCTTGTTGAGCAAATATTCCTTTCTCACATACATCACTGGAAAATTTGTAATTTGGTCAGTTATGTCAAAAGCAAGTAAGTAAAACAATGCACAAGCTACTAAAGTTACACGAAGGTAAGGAGAGAGAGAGGGAGAGTGCGCACACTTCTGTTGCATGCTCTTGATTGCTGTTCACTTACTCAGTACATGCATCATTTGGGTTAAAACTAAATCGTAAATATAAAACAAAAAGGGGCATTCACTATAAACAGCATTTATTTTAAACGTCAAGCATACACAATTTTATTTAAAGTGAAAGTGAAACTAGCAGCCTGTGTGAAATACGCTAGGCTGTACTGAGATGTCTTTTGAAACTCTAGAACAGTCAACTACTTTTTTTTTTTTTGCTGGACTCAACCAGTGTTATTTAATTTTTTTATTTTTTTTAATCAGATATTGTTTTTATAATTTCTGTTTTCACTTTAAGTTTAGTTAATTTTAGTTAATTTTCCCCCCACATTTTTTTAATCTGTCTTTACTTTTATTCATTTTTATTTGTTTAAATAACAATGGAAAATAGTGCATCTAACTGAAATAAAATACATTTTTATTTTATTATAACTAAAACAGCAAATAAATAAATAATTCTAGTTTATTTCATTTTTATATTTATTTTAGTGAACCAATCAAAATCAAACCATTTTTTGCTTACTGGCATATGTCCAATTGCACGGTTTAAGGTTTATTATTTTGCATTTAGCTTTGTTTTAGTTCAAGTTCAAGTTCAAGTTCAAGTCTGCTTTATTGTCAATTCTTCCTCATGTACAGCACATACACACAGAGAATTGAAATTGCGTTACTCTGACCCTTGGGTGCATACAGATAACATAAATACAGATTTAAATACAAAATACAACTATACAAAAATACAAATAAGATAAAATGTAAAAATATATATATAAAGCACAAGGCATATGGCAGATAAGTGCCAACCAGTACAGTAAAACAACATTGCACAATAGTGATTGTAGTGGCAAAAAAAAAAATATATATATATATATATATATACTTTGTAGTGCAAAAGAGCTTTATTCGACGATTAAAGTGACATGTTGTGTGTGTATTTGGGAGGGGGGAGTGGGAGAGTCTGTTAGAGGGTCAGAGTTCAGTGGTGTGTGGGGCAAAAGAGGGGAGGGGGGGCGAGGTCGGGAGGGAGTTCAGCTTTCTGACAGACTGATGGATGAAGCTGTCCTTCATTCTGCTGGTCCTGGCCTGGAGACTCCGCAGTCTCCTCCCTGATGGCAGCAGACTTAAGAAGCTGTGTGTCGGGTGGGTGGGTTCACCTGCAATGCAGAGGGCTTTGCGGTTGAGACGGGTGTTGTAGATGTCCTGAAGGGAGGGGAGAGAGGCAGGCACCAACGATCTTCTCAGCTGCTCTCACTATGCGTTGAAGTGTCTTGCGGCAGGACGCGTTGCAGGCGCCTTACCACACAGTGATGCAGCTGGTCAGGATGCTCTCGATGGTGCCTCTGTAGAAGGTGCACATGATGGGGGCCGGGGCTCTGGCTCTTCTCAGTTTGCGGAGGAAGTAGAGGCGCTTCTGTGCTTTCTTGGCCAGTGCTGCGGTTTTGTCAGTCCAGGAGAGATCCTCTGTGATGTGCGCACCCAGGAACTTGGTGCTGCTCACCCTCTCCACAGTCACTCCATTGACGGTCAGAGGAGCATGCTGAGTGCGCACTCTCCTGAAGTCAACAACAATCTCCTTCGTCTTCTCCACATTCAGAGAGAGATTGTTGTCACTGCACCACCCGGCCAGGCGGCTCAATTCGTTCCTGTAGTTTGTCTCATCTCTGTTGTTAATGAGACCCACTACAGTCGTGTCATTCGCAAACTTAAACTTAGGTTGGAGTTGTGTGACGGTGTGCATTCGTGGGTCAGCAGAGTGAAGAGGAGGGGGCTCAGCACACATCCTTGGGGGGCCCCAGTGTTCCGTGTTTTATCCCTCAAAACAGATCTGCAACCCACTTTTGAGTTGCAATCCAGTTCAATACTAGATCTTCTGCTCTAGGGTCTTAGCTACATTCGCTGCATGCGATTAGCATTAACATTCATATTTAATTTGCTTGACTAATTAAGCCTGAGCATGTTATTTTTACATGTGTCTTAAACTTGTAAAGCCATGTGAGGACATTCAGAAGTAGTTCTTGTTTTAGTGTTGTATTTATGAAATGTTCTTCAAAGCCTTTCTGAATATTACATTCAGAGATAATTATCATAATAAGACTTTTCTGATGAGAATGAGAAGCTTTTGAGTAAAATACTACTACATGATCATTGTTTCAGAGTTTCAACTCCTATCTGATTATAAAGGACTGCGGTGCCAGGTGGTGGTGCTGGCCAAATGGATGTCATTATGAACCTGAGAATAATGCCTTACACTTAACCCCAGATTGTTCCTGGAAGGCATTTTCTGCAATTAAGCTTTTGATAGCGGTGCTACATGGCCAATGAGCGAAAAGAAATTAAAGCACCACTTGATACTTCAACAGTAATCACGTATCAATTTAATTCTAGTGGAGTCCATTTGCAGCATGTGTGGGGGTGCTTGAAAAGTTTATTGCTGGATCATTCATTCAGTAGTTGTAATGTAATGGCTAGTTTCACATGGAGAGGATGGCAAGAGGGTTATATCTCAGTAACTTTTGAAGTTTTGAGTCAAAATTACAATTGTGACTCAATGTTTGTTTTCTGAAATAGTTGGTTTAAAGCATGCAATAGTCACCTATATAATAAAGGTTGTTTTTAAAGGAATAGTTCACCCAAAAATTACAATTTTACCGAAAATGTACTCACCGTCAGGTCATCCAAGATGTAGATAAATTTGCTTCTTCATCTGAACAGCATTACAACACTTGCCCACAAATTGATCCTCTGCAGTGAATGGCTGCCATCAGAATGAGAGTCCAAACAGCTGATAAAAACATCACGGTAATCCACAAATAATCCACACAACTCCAGTCCATGAATTAACATTTTGTGAAGTGAAAAGCTTGTTTGTAATAAAAAAAAATCTATCATTAGGATGTTTTAACTTCAAACCATTTCTTCCAGCTAGTCCATAATCTATAATATTGCTTTCTCCAGTGAAAAGGTCATCTCGTCGGAATCAGGAGAGAAATATGGACAGATCAAGCACCACAATCCAAAGCAGTTCTAAACAAATATGTCGGTGGATTTTGTGAGAGTGGACTGGACTGGACTGGAGTCATGTGGATTATTTGTTGATTATTGTGATGTTTTTATCAGCTGGTTGAGCTATCATTCTGACGGCACCCATTCAGTGCTGAGGGTCCACTGGTAAGCAAATGATGTAATGCTAAATTTCCTCAAATCTGATGAAGAAACAAACTCATCTACATCTTGGATGGCCTGAGGGTGAGTAACTTTTCAGCAAATTAAAATTTTTGGGTGAACTGATCCTTTAACTGCTGTCTTTGAGGGGCTCTTGGAAGCAATGACTTTCAGGATGTAAAAAAATAATGTATTTTATATTACAGTCAACCTTGATGAGATGGGCTCTCCTTTTAGTTTATGAATAATGTCCGTCCTATGCAAAGACTATCATCAGGATGCATCATTTAGAGATTTCTGTTGGCTAACAAATGCCTTTACCCTTCCCCCTCTGTTGCCCTGTTTTTTATTTCTTTTTCTGTTTTCTTTTATTCTCTCAGTACTCCCTTAGCACCCATATACTGCATAATCTGACACCAATCCAATGGACAGGTTAACTGACAAGCCCCTCTGTAGCTGCTGCAGTGGCTGGAGAAATCGCCTTTACACTGCCATTGCGAAAGAGCTAATGCACCCAGAACTGCTCACTAAGACACCACGTTAGTCTACCTAAGCAGTGGAACTACATATAAAATGTACATTTATATTTTATCTATTTATAATTTATATAATTTACATTTTATAGAGAGTTCCACTGCTTAGGTAGACTAATGTGGGGCTTAGTCTCAGATTAAAGTCATAATATTTTGAGAACAAATGTCAAAATTACGAGAATAAAGTCATAGCAATACAAGATTACTTATGTATATACAGTACGTGTGTGTGTGTATGTGTGTGTATGTGTTATTTTTGAACACATAAATGTAGTCTGAATGAATACATTAAAAATAAATAAGAAATTGTATGTACCCCAAACATTTGAACTGTTGTGTTAGATATGTATATTAATTTGATCGACTTCGATAATTAATTAATTAGATTTCACCCTGCAAAAATTGTAGTAAATGGTTTGTGTATAGACATCCCATTTGGATTGGAGTTATCAAGAATTTATAAGCCTTAATGGAAGTTTTTCTTCATCATTGACTAATAAATGAAAGTCCAGTTGCAGGATTGTTGTTTCTGTGTAGTGTATGTTCAGATTATTTATACTCGTTTGTAGAACACAGGCAGAATGTGTTTTCTAACATATGTAATTGATCTCAGAGGTGAGGATATTAACTTTGGTAGCTCTAAATTTCACACTGAACATCATTAATGAAGAAGAGATTAAGTCTGTGGTGAGTTAGAGAGCTCTAATGATGGTACACACTTCTCTCTCTGTGGCACCAGTGCACACAAAAGAGCCCATGCCAGGGCTTGGGTGTCCCCATTGGTTGCCATAGTAACAGGTGAATGGGGACAATAGAGCGTCACAATGAATGCTGAGTCTGCTAGTGGACTATATAGATCATGGAATAATGATGAAAGGGTCTGACTGCTTCCCTTTTGACTCTCTCTCATTCCCCTGTGCCATTATTTTCTCTTTCTAATTGCATTTGAACAGCTACGAAAGTCAAATCTTACTGTAAAGTTAGTCAGTGGTAATTACATGGAAGAAAAGTAAAATATATTATCAAATGCCAACCATATGCCGACATAATTAAACTGAATGTCATGATTCAATGATGCTACAAATCAGTTAAAATTTTAAATCATTCAAGGAATCTTTTTTTTTTAAATAAACTGACTATAATGCTTTTAATCTTAGTTAAACTAATTACATTTTTTGGGGAAGTTGACAGACGTTGGTCATCATTCACTTCGCTTTGAATAGAAAAGAGGAGCATGAACATCGCCTTTTGTGTGTGACAGAAGAGACTAAATACAGCTTTAGTTATTAATTATTTTTTTATTTTGTTTGTTTTGTATATTTATATTTATATTAATATGAGGGTTTTGTTTAGTTTTTTTTTTTTTTTTGCTTTAGAACAGCTTGAGTGTGAATAAATGATGGCAGAATTTTACATTTTTGTTGAACTAACCCTTTGAACTAAACAAAAACAATCCCACTAACCTTTGCCATATCCTAAAGACAAAGTAACAAACGATAAAAGCTCTTTCTTTTTTTTTTCTTTTTCCCAGTTTTGTCCTAATTATATAGCCGTACCCATTGTTTAAAGGAGTCTTATGATGCAATTAAAATTTTTCCTTTCTCTTTGGAGTGTTACAGGCTCTTGGTGCATAAAGAAGATCTGTAAAGTTGCAAAGACTAAAGTCTCAAATCCAAAGAGATATTCGTCACATGTGCTCCAGCCCGGGGTCATCACATGTGGTTGCCGCAAGCCCGCCGGACTCTCCTTCGTCGAATCCGCTGGCCGTGCTGTTCTAAAGCCTGCCGGCCGCTCCGTCGTTGAATCTGCCAGCCATTCCTCACTCAAGCCCGCAGTGTGTGACGCTGTGTGACGCATTTTATGGAAGACTGTTTCCTGAATCTGCAGAGTAGCCTACAATGGGTTTGTGCTCAAAGGCTGTTATATAGAGTGGGGCAGTTCCAACTTTGCAAGGCCAGTCTGGCGCTTCTGTCACAGCCTGTAAGTACAGTTTTTATATTAAAGAATTGCACTGATGATTCAAACGTGAGTTTGAGCGTGTAAGTACGCTTGTTGTTTGTCATTTCTCCGATCACAAATGGAGACATGGTTTTATGTTTTAAAATATGTTTAAATAAAAACACAGTATAAGTCATTATAATTAGTAATTATGTCCCCACTGGATGCAACAAATGACTAGTTTGTAATGGGTTTTATTGTTTTTGTCTTGTCATGCCTGGACACACGGCATCACAGTATGGTAAGGGGAATAACATTTCTGTCACACGCTTGAGGTATTCAGCCAATCACAACACACTGGATAGCTGGCCAATCACAGCACACCTCGCTTTTCAGAACGATGAGCTTTGTAAAAATCGCAATTTCACGTGTTTCAGAAAGGCGGGGCATAGAGGAGCAACAATAATGTACATTATGTGGAAAATAATGTGTTTTTGAATCTTAAACCGCATAAACACATTGCATACCAAATACGCAACATAATGTTCGTTTTAGCAACGTCATATGACCCCTTTAAATCTCTTTGGTTCAAAATCCTTCTTTATATTAAATTAGAAAATAGATAAGATACATTCTGATGTATCAGATTGAGTCACTTTGCACAGCAGTTCAGTGTGGGCAGCCATCTGCTTGTTGGAAACTGTCAAATGCGTTGTTAGTCTTAGCTTCAACTATATGTAGTTTACAAATCATGGTGATATAATAATATTGCTTGCTTACCTTATAAGGAAAAAAGAAAAGTGTATTTTGATGTATTAGTTTTTTTTTTAAAGTTTGCAAACCTTACAGGAAAAGTCTGTAGTTTTGCCCCAATTGCAAAAATACTGACTATCCTTACATCTACCATTGGTCGAAAAAAAAAGAGTCCCAAAGCAGTGATTGAGCCAGAATTCTCGCATAAACAGAACAATGTTTTGAAAGTGCCAGAGAGTCATTCATTGACGACCATAAAATTTATAAAACTTAACCGTGAATTACAGCAATGGTTGGTTCCCTCCTTCACCCTGTTTAAAGTTTATGGCCCACCAAACTCGGAAACTCAAGTATCAAAATTCCCAGTTGTAAATGCGAGTTGAGAAGCAGTTTGTGTAATTTCCAACTAAGAAACTCATATTTACAATAATTCTATCAGCTCATGAAGACAGCATAACTGTTTCACAGTTATAACAGTAAGGATAGCACCTCACTACTGAGAAATGTCATGTAGCTTTTCAGCTGATAAAATGTTTTATTGATAAAGTCACAGTGCAGCGCTAGTTTCTGTGCACGTGTATGTTTTTGTGTGTGCGAGTGTGTGTCTGTACTAAATGTGTGCTTGTAGAGAGAGAGCGGGAAAAAGAAAGTGTACTTTCCATCAATACTAAAACATAATTTAGAAAAACTTGGAAATAATATAATTTAATATATAGAAATGCATCACATAATTTAATAATCAATCAAATTATAGGCCTAATATAGAAAATAAATATAAATATTTTGTCATTTTTTTTTTTCTTATTGTTTGTTATATTTATTGGCTTGGTCAGTGTCTTTGTGGGTTTTGGTTCTTACAGCACCGTAGTATAAGATAGCATTTAATATTGGAATATTTTCACAATTCAACTTTAATGAAAGAGTTTCACAGATGTCACTGGAGTATTTTGAGTTTGGTCTCAAAATTTTGAAATTATTTTGTATTCCACTCGTCTCAGATTATGCTTTGAGCCGGATTCACAAAACAGAAAAAAATACAAAAGAAGTCCCCTTAACTGCTATTTTCTTCTTATTTTCTAACTTAAAAAAAAAAGTTAAGAATATTTTGTATTCCCCAAAATTCTTCTTAATAATATTCTTATTTTTTTTTCTTGAGATTGTTCTGAAGACAAACTTCAGAAGAATTCAAATTCTCAAAAATATATTTTTTTAAAATCATTGTGAATTACTTCTTAGAGTTAGGATAACCTTTAGACTTAAATCCCAAATGATACAAATTATTTAATTAATTTATTGGGTTATTTCAAATTATTTGTCATATTTATACCTTTTGCAATGGACTACTAGTCTCACCATCGCTTGCAGTTGGTTCAGAATGTAGCCGCGAGGTTACTGACTGGCACTAGGAGAAGGGAAAGCATTTCCCCGGTCCTAGCATCTCTTCACTGGTTACCGGTGCAGTATAGGATCAATTTTAAGATTTTAATATTTGTTTTTAAAGCATTAAATGGTGTATCACCATTATATCTGTCTGAAATTCTAAGCTACCAACAATCTTCTCAAACTCTCAGATCCTCTGATAAATTCCTTCTACACATACCTCGCTTACGCTTAAAGTTTAAGGGGGATCATGCCTTTTCTGTAGCTGGTCCTAGATTATGGACCAGCATACCTCAGGACATCAGATCTGCACCCTCCCTTCCTGTTTTTAAATCATGGCTGAAGACATTTTTATATTCCTTGGCTTTTGGATGAATGGCATGTTATATATTGTAATGTGTACTAAATTTTGTTATGCGTTATTTGTTGTTGCTTTTATTTTCTTACTTCTTTATAGTATCTATATTATTTGTTAATGTACAGCACTTTGGTAGACACTAGTTGTTTTTAAATGTGCTATATAAATAAATTGACCTGGACCTTGACCATTACAACAACACTAGCTACATGTAATACATAGTAGAACTATTAATAGGGATGTGCACGAGTTTTCGAATTGACAACACATACTGCATATAAACAATATTGGTCATTTGTTTGAATCGTGATATAACTCAAAATTCAGTAACAACTCTACAAATCTAGGCATATAGGGAGCTTGTTTTTCATTTTAGCCTATAAATACAACACAATATTTCGCAGTATTTCGCATATGAATGCGGCCATACACTCCATTCGACCATTCACTCTAAAAAGAGTTCAAAACGATTGCGCACAAATGAATGAAACCGATTTGTTTGAACCTTGAAAAGTTTTTCATTTAGTTTATCAGCTAGTCTTCAGCAAGAAACACCAATTTATTATATTATTATTATATTATTACAATTGTTCAAGAATTGCCCTAGAAGACCTTACGAACTTTGTGGTATTTTCTTAAGACATTTCTTAAATTATTTCTTAAGAAGATTTTTGTGAATCCGGCCCCTGAAATAGTATTGCATTATTAGATTACATCTGGATTAAACTGTTAATTACTATATATGAAACAACTGGGTCTTAGGATTTCTTTTAATGTTGTGTTTAAAGCAGAACACTGCAGCATAGTGTAAATTTAACAAACTGCAGTATGCATTGGATTTAAATGATAATCCTAAAATGTCTGCCTTACAAGACTACAATCTGAAAAAATATAGCAGAATAAAGCTATTTATGTGTGACAATTTACTAGGCATGAAAACTTAAAGACAATGTGATCAAATAAATAAATAAATCAATCAATAAATACATACAATGCAGGGCACCTGAAGCCCAGCTCAGTTGATAGGATATCCAATTCCATGATAAACTAGATGGAAGGAGAAAGAGACAGAAGTTGACCTTACTCTCAGAAATTCCCTCGATGAGCTTAGGCTTTGTGAAAGCATCACTTTCTGCTGACACTTACTTCAAAAGGTTTGTGGGATGTGTCGCTGTGTTTGTAGGAGCGGGCGAGACTGAGTGTGTGTTAAAAAATGGGTGAATTGCACTTTCCGGGCTGGTCAAATAGTGTCAGCCTCTTCCATTTCAGTGAGAGCCGTTTGATTGTGCTTTCCCAGAACTCTCCCCTGCAGGATCTTTTGATTCTGTCTTTTCAGGACCCCTCAGAGACTCGTGCAGATCTTTGTGTGATCAGGCAGTCTGATACGCTCATCTATTTCCAGCCTGAAAGTCCAAACTTACAGCAGCTTTAACTGAAACACACTTTTCTGGTACAAAATCATCATTAAAATCAGTTTAGGTTCACCTATATGAAGCGGATTGACCCCAATCTCACAAACAGAAGTATAATCTGCTTTATTTTGGACAAACTATTTTTGGATAAATTGAAAAATTTCTGCAAATTTCTGTCTTTTTTGTTTAGCCATTTGCAGAGGCTACTGTGTCAATTAGTTTTTCTTTCTATTTCAGATTTACCCTGCCCTAAATTGCATGTAAAAACATCAACAACAATTTGAGTTCTATATGTCGTTGTTGACCAGAATAAGCAGATTTTATGTGGATCCAAATGTATGGCTACAAGAGTCTGGCTTGTGAACAATTATTATGTCAAACTGCACTGGAATCAAATGTGTGCCTTTACCCTGTTTGTGTCAGACTTTGTTCCTTGTTTTGTGTGTGTTTTCCTCCCCCACGTGCTCGGTTTATTTTTATGCCCTTATTTGGTCCTTCCTGTTCCTGTCCGTATGTTCATTTAGTCCAGGTGTTCCCCGTTTAGTTCATATTGTTCCCAGGTGCGTCCCATTAGTTTATGGTCGTTTAAGCCCTGTGTTTCCCAGTGTTTGGTGTCTGCTGTTAAATGTCATTTTGTTTGCCTGATGTCTCCAGAGTTCCTTGTATCCCCAGCGTGCCTTCATTAAAACCTTTTGTTTTGCATTACTCCTAGTCTCCTCACTCCTTCGTTCCCGTACTCCTTGAGTGAACCGTGACAGAACAGCAGACCTAACAAAAAGTAAGCGGCTCCCCTTCTCCCCGTTTTTATTTTTGTTTTTTTTGGAAGTTTTTTGTTTCCCTGTTTTCCTCCATGGCAATGGAAACCGCCACGCATCTTTCAGCCCTAGCCCACAGAGATCTCGCCGTGTGTACGGCGCTGGATGACGAGTCACTCAACTCTCTGTTCTGGATCGGGGCCAATTACTATCGCCCTGTTGACCTCCCAGACACCACAGGACTGAGCTGGAGGGAAGGGATCCTCCGGTATCTGGAGAGTGTCCAGCCTCGATCCAGAACCAGCCCGCCGGCCGCCCAAATCACCCTCAACCATAAGAGGGGGATGAGGAGGAAAAGACTGCTAGCAGCCCTCATCCTCACCTCTAAATTGTAGGGGTAGTAGGGCTCCAACTGTAGAGGCGGGGGGCTGGGGCCACGGTCTCGGAGGCTTCTCCGCCATGGGCTGTTGAACTGTCTGCTCCACCATGACACCCGAGCTTCCTGCTCCGCCATGGGCCGCTGAACTGTCTGCTCTGCCATGGCACCCCAAGCTGCTTGCTGCTCCATGGGCCACTGAACTATCTGATCCGCCATGGCCTCCTGAACTGTCTGATCCGCCATGGCTCTCCGAGCTGTCTGCTCCACCATGGGTCGCTGAACTGTCTGTACCGCCATGGCACCCCGAGCTACCTGCTCTGCCATGGGCTGCTGAACTATCTGTACCGCCATGGCTCCCTGAGTGGTATGCTCCGCCATGGCCTCCTGAACTGTCTGATCCACCATGGCCTCCTGAGCTGCCTGCTCCGCCATGGCCTCCTGAACTGCCTGCCCCGCCATGGCTCTGCGAGCTGCCTGCTCCGCCATGGCACCACGAACTGCCAAACCTGCCATGGGTCCCAGAATGGGTACCGCACTGGAGGTCTGCCGTCCCGTGTCTGTCTCCAGAGTGCCCCCCCCCTCCCCATTGGATGTTGTGAGGCGCGAGGACGCGCTTTCCGGGAGGGGGGAGTTATGTCAGAATTTGTTCTGTGTTTTGTGTGTGTTGTCCTGCCCCACGTGCTTGGTTTATGTTTATGCCCTTATTTGGTCCTTCCTGTTCCTGTCCATATGTTCATTTAGTCCAGATGTTCCCCGTTTAGTTCGTATTGTTCCCAGGTGTGTCCCATTAGTTTATGGTCATTTAAATCCTGTGTTTCCCAGTGTTTGGCGTCTGCTGTTAAATGTAATTTTGTTTGCCTGATGTCTCCAGTGTTCCTTGTATCCACAGCTTGCCTTCATTAAAACCTTTTGTTTTGCATTACTCCTCGTCTCGCTCCTTCGTTCCATGCTCCTTGAGTGAACTGTGACAGTTTGGAGTATTAAAGACTGATTATTGCTCATCTTCGTCATTGTGCGTGTTTACACACAGCTAGTCTTGACAACTGCCTTAGTAGGTGGACAATGAGACATCCTATACATAATCTAGTGCATATTTTCCCCTCTCTCTCTACAGACATGGCCCCTCTGAGTAAGCGATTGCTCCATCACCAGAGGCTTTCCCTCAAAGGTCCACAGTCAGTGTAACTTAATGGGATAAAATGTCACAGGATTTACGACACCTTAAATTAGACATCTAAAAGGGAAAGTGAACCTTATAGTTGCCCACTTCTCTTGAATGATGCCCTATTATTTGCTCTCAAACTGTTTTGTGAGGTCCTAGAAGTCCCCTTTAGAAACAAAAGACATCTGCTACGTTCGAAATGCTGTACTATCATACTACTCGTACTATTTCTGCAGGATCCAGTATGTATACCGTGCATAGTATGCAAACTTTCTGTATGGATGGAATACCCGGATGGCCTACTGTAAATCAGTACAGAAGCTGTGTTTGGAATGGCATAGTACCATACAACTCCTACTATACTGTAGTATGCCATGTGTATACTGTGAATAGTATGTGAATTTTCAGTATGCATGGAATTCCCGAATTACCTACATTTGCTGAAATCTTCTGAAGACACTGCATGGGACGCGCTCCATGTGACGTTTCATCTTCAAATGCATGAGTGAACTGGAGGCGTGGAATAGTAATTATAGATGTAACACTTATGTTACTGTAAACTACAAACTATTGCAGTGCATCTAAAAACAATATTGTTAGTAGAAAATAAATTGTAACTTAATCTCTATGGCACTTTCCGATCAAGTCAAATGATGTCACCTTTATCTCTGTAGCGCTTTATAGTGCTCTATTGCACAGATTGTTTCAAAGATATTAAATAAAAATAATATTGCAGTAATATAACATATAAATAACAATGTATAAATAAAAATTATATTGAAGTTATGCAAGCAGAATTCAATTCCACTGTAAAGCAGCTCTAAAAAAATGGAGTGTATTGTATATTCACTCTTTTTTTTACTTTGGTGAGCTTAACTTGTACTGAACCCATATTTCCTTCTATATCTGGACAGCTTTGGACATCTGCAGCTGGAGAACAATTAGTTTTAGATCTGTTTTACTGTCAGATAAATAACAAAACATGCTTTTGTTCAGTTGAATGAGCTTAGCTATTGAATAAAACATAGCACCTCTACTTTGTCCAATAACAACTTCAGGCTTCCTAGACATCTTTAGAACCCAGCCAGCATCCAACTCAGCATTGACATTTCTGAGAGGTAATAGACACTAATCTTCCAAAATGAAATGTTTTTCACAGAAATAACATTATATTTACCAGATTTTAATCAGTGTCTCATCAGTGCTGTGAAACCTCATTGATCATTATTACCTGATCAGATTGCATTAATCACATTAGATAGGTCTGATTCAGAATATGACTGTGGCTCACGTACTGTGGAGATTTATTTGCTCTTTGGCCTCTGCTGCAAACTATTTTATGTTCAGTTATGCAACTACAGCACCACAAAACTCAGATGGGCGGCTCGCTGTGATTTAAAGTGGTTAGAGATGTCTGTACTTTATCATTACACAATACTTTTGGGAATCTGTACCAATTTCATATAGTGCTTTATGATTATCTGGGGCAAACGGACAGCCAGGTTTCTAATGGTCAGGGACGGTTATCTGTTGAGTTTGCAATTTTGAAGAACATTCTTGTTTTATTTAGTTTCTTGCTGTGATGGATGTTGTGACTTTTGCAAGCAGACCACGGAGATTTGTGTTTAGAGCTCAACAAAGCATTAAGAAGAGTAATTTGTTCTTTTCTCCCATCAAACCCGACTTGAGCTGATGTTTTCTATTCTGTTTATGAAATACGAAGGTAATGCAAGGTTTATCCAAACTAGCCCCCATCGTATTGCGTGATGCACCTTCTTTATGGTAGGGGCAATAGCCAATGGCAATCACAGTGAAAGGCAACATTTCATGCTCTGGTGCCCTGAGTGGGACAAATGAGGATGACATTGAACCCAACCGGTTTCAAAGCCTCATTAAGCTGAAATGTGTGTTCTGAATCCCACACTCTGCTTTCTCTCGTCCGATACAATATTCCATTATAATTCCAATCTGATGTACAGAAATCCTTTTTTCACCTTTAACATTGGCAATCAGCCTTTTACTTGCTAAAAAAATATACACTATCAATCAGACGACAAAAGGAGTGTAGTAGATCGTGTACAGCAGGATTTTCAGCAAAGTTTTGGTCAAGTTGATAATTTAGAGGCCTTAGAATTGTGTGCATTAAATGTGATACAGGCTTTATAGGCTTAAAAACCTAAACAAACAAACAAAAAAACATAGTAAACAATACTAGTAAATAGTAGGGTTAGGTTTATGGTCAGTCCAAGTTTGTTAATGGGATAGTTCTCTTTGTTCATGCAACACAAAAGAGTTTTGGAAAAATGCTCACGCTGGTATTCTTCTTCTTCTTCTTCTTCTTCTTCTTCTTCTTTCTGTTTGCGTTTGTGTGTATGTGTTGAGCATCACTTCTGTCAGCTTTATGCACCACAACTTTAGCAGTTTGAATATGGACAAATGTGAATTAAATTTGATAAATTTGTTTTTCAGCTTCAATGGTGCATTATTGTCCCTGACAGCCCGGTCAATATGTTTTTATTTATTTTTTTATGTCAGAAATACAGGTTCGAATGACATGATAATGAGAAAAAGATTGCAGAAAAAAAAGTCTGTTTTATAGAAATTCAGTGGATGGCTGTTGGTTTTCATAAAATATAAATCTTTTGAAATATTTACCGTGTTCTTCTGGTGTCTTAAGACCACTCTATTACTTCTGTGATAGTTATCCTGCTAATGGAATACTCAGAAAACATAATATTGACAAACATTTAGTAATGATCAATTAGCAAAACTGGCCACAGGATGTTTGTTCTCAGTTGCTTTGCTCTTGTCTGCTTGTGGCAAATGAGTAATAAATGAAAATGAAAGTGTGAGGCTGCGTTCTGACACTGACGCCCCTGGCACACTGATTCCATTTGCTTCTATTCACTCCAAACGCTGTCAGCTTTTCATTGTTAATGTGAATGGAGTGAATGACTCTTAATGATGATGCTGTTTTCAGTTTTTCAGCATGTAATTCATAGTGTGCTATGGAGTTATTAGCATCTAGTTGTATGAATTAACAAAAGCACACTTCATTCAGAAAGGCATTCAAAATGCATATCATCATGAATGATTATATGAGAATTTCACTTTGACATAGTCTTTAGTTTTAGCTGTGTCTAAGTGTTTAGCTTTATAAATATCAATGTGTATTTTATTAAATTATAGGCCTAAAAATTATATTGTATTAGATTTTAAAGACATTTTTGGGGAAAAGGAACAAATTAATTAATTAAATATTAAAGCAGTGTGAGGTGTACATTACAGGGATTTTGCTATGGTTATGGGGTCATTGGGGTGTTTTTATGCACAATAAAATATATTTTATGGATAATGTGTTAATGTTATCTATTGACATCTTTAATCATGCCTCATTCAGTCAAATTTCGGAATTGTATCTATTTATTTAAAACATTAATTTATTAAAAACCTTGTATTAAATACAATAAAAAAGTTTTTATACATGCAGTTACACACGCACAAAAATACACATACTGTACATTTTCTAATGTCTCCTCTTTTCCCTATAGCTTTCCAGGCAGTTTGATTCACTCAGGAAGCATTTCTACCATCATGATGCTTAATGTTATATTTAGGGGGAATTTCTCCATCAAGCTAGCATGAATCTGCACTCCACAGTTAGCGGTTCCTGAGGGAGACGTTTGGAGGACGCAGATGTGTTCATGCTAGCAAAACCAAAAGAGAACGAGGTCTCTTGGCTGCTCTTTACTGATAAACTGCCTATGGGTCTGTATGGAGGGGACTGAGACATAAGAAAAGGACATGAGAGAGGGAAATCTGGTATAGCACTTACAGACCCGAAACAAATTTTTAAAGATTTAAAAAAAAAAATGTATTTAAAATAATTGATCGTTATGTTATGAGAATTTTTTACTTTTGTCACACTTGAACCGGAATACATGAAAAAAAATTATAGTGAATTCGAGCAGTTTAAGTGGGTGCTATAAAAAAAGTATCAAACGTGTCCCTCGCGGGTCATTTTGACCCACCACTGGAAAAGCATGGAATTTACGAAAAAACAGCGATTTTTTTTTAATTGAATTTTGTCACACTTGAGCATGGAGCAGATACAAAAAAATGTTAGTCGACCTAGCGATTATATGTGTAATAAAATAAGGTGTAATAAAAAAGTGACACTTTGTTATAGTTCCGGAGGTCGGATGAGTTATTTAGAATATTGTATTTATTATATTATTATTATTGTTGTTGTTGTTGTTTTATACAAAAATGTCTTATTTGATTCATAAACTTGTCTAAAACTGGCAATAACATTTGAAGGATCTCTGTCTTCGCACGGACCCACTTACACTATTGAATCCACACATGAAACAACCACATTCCATTAAGACAAACTGAGGCACTCCTCTGCAACCAGCTGCGGTCATAAAACTCATGCAGGGTCAGTGAAGGGTTTTAAGCATTTCCTGTCCTATTTTCCGTATCCTCAAGATACTCGATAAATACAGGGCTTAAACCCTACTCAATGAGGATACAATCTATCTTTGTTTTTACCGGGCTTTGCATGGACCAGAGTGACGTGATCCCCCTGACCATTTGACACCTTAATTGGCTAAATCCGTCAACAAAGATACAAATTTAGAGCTCCCTACCAGCAGAAGGATTGGCAATCCACACTCTCTTGCCTGGGCATGATCTAGACTCCCCACCTTTCCCCCTCATTCCAAAAAAGGACACAACTACACAGACATTCATACTACTATCCTTTGAAAGGTACTGAGCCATAGTTCCAAATACTACGGTTATCTTATATATAATTAGTAAACTCGTGTAGTGTTCAGGTAATCGGTAACTTTTAATCCGTGTTTATTACCCTTTTTATGAAAGAGGTTATTAGATATGGTGTAAGATTGTGAAGTTAGTAATTGACGTAACACTTGTATAAATGCAGAATAGGAAATAAGTGAAAAGGCTTTATTTCAACGTATGTGTTGTCACCTATTACAAACCCAATTCCAAAGAAGTTGGGACATTGTACAAATTGTGAGTAAAAAGGAATGGAATAATTTACAAATATTAATGCCGTATTCTGCATGACTGTATTTTGATACCTTAATCCACCCCGTACCTAAACTTAACAACTACCGTACTACAAACCCAATTCCCAAAAAGTTGGGACACTGTACAAATTGTGAGTAAAAAAGGAATGGAATAATTTACAAATCTCATAAACTTATATTTTATTCACAATTGAATATAGATAACATCAAATGTTGAAAGTGAGACATTTTGAAATGTCATGCAAATATTGGCTCATTTTGGATTTCATGAGAGCTACACATTTCAAAAAAGTTGGGACAGGTAGCAATAAGATGCCGGAAAATTTAAATGTACATATAAGGAACAGCTGTAGGACCAATTTGCAAATTATTAGGTCAATTGGCAACATGATTGGGTATAAAAAGAGCCTCTCAGAGTGGCAGTGTCTCTCAGAAGTCAAGATGGGCAGAGGATCACCAATTCCCCAAATGCTGCTGCAAAAAATAGTGGAGCAATATCCAAGGTTGCAAATAAAAAAAAATCAATTGCAAGGTTTGAAGTTATCATCTCTACAGTGCATATATCATCCAGAACTTCAGAGAAGTCTGGAACATCCTGTGCGAGTCAAGGCCGGAAAACCATAACTGTGGCCTGTGAGCCTTCCTGGCCCTTAGACGGCCGTAGCTCACATCAGAATGCTACTGTAACTGGAAATCACAACATGGCTCAGAATACTTCCAGAAAACATTGTCGGTGAACAATCCACCGTACCATTCGCCGTTGCCGGCTAAAACTCAATAGGTCAAAAAAGAAGCCATATCTAAAAATGATCCAGAAGCGCAGACGTTTTCTCTTGGCCAAGGCTCATTTAAAATTGACTGTGGCAAAGTGGAAAACTGTTCAGTGGTCAGACGAACTAAAATTTGAAGTTCTTTTTGGAAAACTGGAACACCATGTCATCCGGACTAAAGAGGACAAAAACAACCCAAGTTGTTATCAGCGCTCAATCCAGAAGCCTGCATCTCTGATGGTATGAGGTTGCATGAGTGCGTGTGGCATGGGCAGCTTACACATCGGGAAAGGCACCATCAATGCTGAAAGGTATATCCAAGTTCTAGAACAACATTTGCTCCCATCCAGATGTCGTCTTTTTCAGGGAAGACCTTGCATTTTCCATCATGACAATGCCAGACCACATACTGCTTCAATTACAACATCATGGCTGCGTAGTAGGATCCGGGTACTGAAATGGCCAGCTTTCAGTCCAGATCTTTCACCCATAGAAACATTTGGCGCATCATATAGAGGAAGATGCGACAAAGAAGACCTGAGACATTTGAGCAACTAGAAGCCTGTATTAGACTGGGACAACATTCCTATTCCTAAACCTGAGCAACCTGTCTCCTCAGTCCCCAGACGTTTGCAAACTGTTATAAAAAGAAGAGGGGATGCAACACAGTGGTAAACATGGCCTTGTCCAAACTTTTTTGAGATGTGTTTATGCAATGAAATTTAAAATCAACTTATTTTTTCCCTTAAAATTATAAATTTTCTGTTTAAACATTTGATATGTCATCTGTGTTGTATTTTGAATAAAATATTGAAATTTGAAACTCCACATCATTGCATTCTGTTTTTATACACAATTTGTACAGTGTCCCAACTTTCTTGGAATTGGGTTTGTGTATATATATTAACAAACCTGCAATCTCTCATTTCTCCCATATATTTGAGCCTCTTTTATGTATGCATCTCGCCCTGCAAACAAGTCGATTGGCTTCCGTCGGGGGATGCACTTACGCAGTGATCAAAACATCAAGGCAGAACATCTTTGCTTGCTTGCTTTCACCTGTCGCCGTGTTAAGAGCACTCCACCTTGTGCTCACATGCTTACCATCAAAGCGACCGATCATCTAACACTCGAACACTTCAGTTGAAACTTTGCGATCTTCAAAGAACTCTTGAGTCTTGCAAACTCAGACTGTAGCAAACTGCTCAAGCTTCTGGCGTCATCAAGAGATCAACGAGGGGTCTCCCCAAAAGGACGTCATCCAAACGTCACCTCAGCGACCAATCCGAAAGCTACGGGGTTCCCTCAGCAGACATCCAGGAAGCCCGCGTCAGCAAAGGAACTGCCTCAGCGTTCAGCTATCAACTAAGCAAAACGCAAGTACAAACAAAATCTTCAATCTGCTGAACTGACGCTGGTGAATTTAGTTAAGCAGTAAAGATAAGAAAATATCTGCTTTGTGATCTTCTCTCAGTGAATTTAATCCCTCGTGAAACGGTTAGAATTTTGAAACGTCATGCCAACTCTCCGTCAACTCGCGAACGGTGAAGGGGGGGGGATTGGTGGGGTGTTGAGAAGAAATTGTATGTTTTGGTGTGTATGTGTGTTTTTAGCTTAGTTTTTTTGAATGTAATCTCGGATAGCCAATAAAATTCATGTTTCATTTATAAAGCATCATTGTCTGGTGTCATATAATTTTAAAGTCAAACCCTTGCCAAAGATCACATTACCTAGCTCGTAGCTTACTTATATATTAGTCTATGCAAGTGCAAGGCCAGGCGTTATTGTATAGCACCTTTCATACTACAATGGTATTCACAGTGCTTTACATAAATGACAAATACAACATATCAACAACAATAACAAGGAATTTAAAAACTTTGCAATTATTAAAAAAACATGATTGAGGTTTAAAATGATTTAAGAAAATTATTATACATAGAATATAGTGCAATCAGTTCGGACTTTGCAAAGTGCTCATTCAGTAAATGCACAGGTAAACAGATGAGTTTTGAGTCTGCATGTAAATGTGACTAATGTTTTAGCACATCTGATCTCTTCTTGAAGCTGATTCCAACTGCGGGTGGCATATTAGCTAAAAGCAGATTCCCCTTGTTTTGAGTAAACCCTTGGTATTTCTAATTGACTTGATCCTAATGATCTGAGTTGTCTGTTAGGTTTATATTCAGTGAGCTTATCTGCTATATATTTAGGTCCTAGGCCATTGAGTGATTTATTAACGAGTAAAAGTACTTTAAAATCAATCTTAAATATAACTGGAAGCCAGTGTAAGATCCTAAGGACTGGTGTGATATGCTCAGTTTTTCTGGTTCTAGTCAGAATTCTGGCAGCCGCGTTCTGGATGAGCTACAGCTGTCTAATGGTCTTCTTGTGAAGGCCAGTGAGGAGACCATTACAATAGTCCACCCTGCTGGTGATAAAGGCATTAACAAGTTTCTCCAAGTCTTGACTGGTAACAAAACCTCTAATTCTTGCAATGTTTTTTAGATGATAGTATGCTGATTTAGTTACCACTTTGACATGACTACTGAAACTAAGGTCTTTCTCCAGAATATCACCAAGATTCCTGACTTGATTTTTAACTGTTAGACCCCTAGAGTCAAGGTATGAATTCACCTTGAGAACTTCATCTTTGTATCCAAATGCAATGACTTCAGTTATTTCCTTGTTTAACTGAAGAAAGTTCAGGCACATCCAACTGTTAATTTCATCAAAGCATTAACAGAGGGAGTCAATGGGGCTGTAGTCAATTGGAGATAAGGCTAGGTAAATCTGGATATCATCTGCATAGCTGTGACAGGCGATTTGGTTCTTTCTCATTATTTGACTTAGTGGGAGCATATACAGGCTTAACAAGAGCGGTGCAAGAATTGAGCCTTGTGGGACTCTGCGTGTCATGGACGTCCACTTAGATTTATGCTCTCCTATACTCACATAATATCCTCTCCCTTCTAAGTATGACCTGAAATATTTGATTACCATCCCAGAAAGCCCGTCCCAGTTTTCCAGTCTCTCTAGTAGTTTGTTATGATCGACAGTGTCAAACGCATCACTGAGATCTAGTAGTACCAGCACTTATATTTTGCCAGATTCAGAATTTAAGCGTATGTCATTTATTATCTTAATGAGTGCTGTCCCTGTGCTGTGATGCGGTCGCTAAACCAGAGTTGAAAATTTCCAGGATCTTTGAGTTTAAGTATTTTTCAGCTGATTAAGACTACTTTCATAATCTTTCCTATAAAGGAGATTGATATTGGTCTTAGTGTGCTCAATATGTGTTGATCAAGATTTCATCTTTTTCAAGGGGTTACAACTGCCGTTTTCAGGGATTTGAAAGTCCAGAAAGACGTGAGGCGCACCACTTCGGATCTGCATTCAAAACAGTTTAAGCACCCTTTGAAAAAATAGTGGTAATGTGTCAGATAGCCTGTTGACCATTTAAGTTGGCTGTCCTATTTCTTCCAAATTTGCTATCAATTTTCGTCAAAAGCAGACTAGTGTCCTTCTTGGCTACTCGGGTCGAATATTTCTAACCTCTGCATAACTTGGGGATGTTCTAATCGCCTTCCTGATATTATTGATTTTCTCAGAAAAGAAGGAAGCAAACTCGTTGCATTTGCTGTTGGAGAGTGTTTCACTGGCAATCTGACTTGGGGGGTTGGTCAGTCTCTCAACAGTAGCAAAAAGAGTGCGAGTGTTTTTTAAGTTACTGTTTATAAGGTTTGAGAATAATGACTGTCTAGCTTTGCCTAGTTCCACATTGGAAGTACGAAGGCTGTCTTTATATATGCTATAGTGGATTTCAAGTTTCGTCTTCCTCCACATCCGCTCAGCTTTTCTGCATTTTCTTTTCATACTCTGAACTGCTGTTGATTTTCTCCAAGCTGATTTCTGTCTGCCAGTCTTCCTGCTGACTTTCAAAGGAGCATTGTCATCAATAACATTCTTAACTTTTGTGTTAAAGGAATCAAGGAGAAGATCAATAGAGTCTGCAGAAATGATTGGTGTTAAAGATATAGCCTCCAAAAATAGCACACTAGTGTTTTCGTTAATGCATCTCTTTCTGAAAGAGACATATCTAGATTCAGTGGTAGCATAGATCAATATATCAAAGAAAATACAGAAATGATCAGATAGTGCTAAGTCCTTAATAACAATGAATGAAATGTTTAGACCTCTACTGATGACTAAACCTAGAGTGTGTCCTTGACTGTGTGTGGGTCCATGCACATGCTGAAACAGGTCAAAAGTGTTTAAAACAGTTATAATTTATTTTGTAATTTTGTTTTCTGCATTATCTATGTGAACATTAAAATCCCCTGCAATAGCAAAACAATCAAACTCTGAGGAAATCATTGATAACATTTCTGTGAACTCTTCAAAGGCTGGAGTGTATTTTGGAGGCCTGTAAATAATGATAAACAGAATGCTTGGAGCACCTTTCATTACAATCCCTAGATATTCAAAAGACAATTACTGACCAAATGACACTTGCTTGCATCGATAGACATCTTTAAATATAGCAGCTACACCTCCACCTCTCCTAACAGTCCTGCAAACTCTCATGAAAGTAAAGTTAGGAGGGGCTTTTTCATTGAGGACTGTTGCACTGCAGCGGTCTTTTAGCCATGTTTCGTTTAGAAACATAATCCAGGTTGTTTGTGGTTATTAAGACATTGATTAGAAAATTTTTTTTTTTTTAGTGAGTGAATGTTTAAAAATGCTAACTTGATGACTTTGCATTTTGTCTCAACAGCAATATTATTTTGATGCATAACAGGCCGCAGATTGGATGAGTCAGCCGTACGGCTTGAGAAGGGCTTAGACTTTCTATCACGTGATAAAACAGAAATATAGAAAACTACAGGCACACTGGGTTCCCGCTTGTTCTTTAAACATTTGTGAATGTTGCTGCTATTATCGCGGGGACCCGACACATATCAGGAGCTTTATCATTGTTTTTGGTTTCCCACAGCAGAATGGATGGTTTGGTCCCCTGGCGTTGGCAGCCGGCCGAGAGCTACTCACAGGAGAAAGACGAGCTGGGCCCACAGCTTGGGTTGTTGGGCCCGCCGGTTTTTAGTTGATATCTGGGGGCTTGCAGCAAAAGAGTGGGAGAGTTTGGTCCCAGCATAAACCAGTTCTTCCATTTTCTGTGAGAAGCTTAAAAGTGGAGATGATGGAGAGGGGGATAATGTGTCTGGTGAGCGGGGCTCTTGCGCTGGTGTTTCTGGTGGCTGAAATATGTTTTCTTGGCTTCCTTGGCTGTTTTCCAGAAATTCGTCCTTGGGGCTGAGTCTTGGAGCTGTTCTGATACGTCACATTCTGTCTGTGATGAGCTCTGTGGGCAGGGCTCAGCCGTGATGGTGTCCATGAGCAGGGCTTGTTTTGGCTGCGTGTTATCAGTGTCCTTGTGGGATGTGTCAACCACATGATGACTCGGAAGCTGATATGAAGTCCTGTGGTCACTCATACTCTGTCCAGGTGTGTGTGTGCTATTCAGGTTGAGTAGTTTGGCACACAATAGAGTAGGATGACGGAGGGAGAAGTAGATATCGTCCTTAAGCACTCTTGCACCAAGATTGTTTGGGTGGAGGCCATCTGGTTTAAACAGTTGTCTATGGCCCCAGGAAAGATTGAAGTTATCGATGAAATTGTCTCCTTTTAAGCTGCAGATTCTTTGTAGCCATGTGTTCAGCCCAAGCAAACGTGAAAACATATTAGTTCCCCTTGTTGGGAGTGGTCCACTGATGAACGACTGAACTTCAAGTCTTTTAAGTGTTTCAAAGAGTTCACTGAAGTCCTTTTTAAGGAGTTCTGACTGCTCTTTCCGTATGTCATTCTTCCCCACATGGATGATGATACGATTTGCAGTCTTGTGCTTCATTAGATTTTCCCAAGTTCCTTGTTCAAATCAGAAACTGTTGCTTGGGGAAAGCAGAAAGTTGCTGAATTTCTGTTACTGATGTTTCTGGTAATGGAGTCGCCCACTATCAGAGTCTTGGGCTCGGCTGCGCTCTGAGCTGAACGCCGCTGTCTGCTCGACCTCGAGCGCCTGTTAGTAGCGATGTTAGCTTCTGGCTGATACGATCCATGTTCAATCACATTTGGGGATTCCTCACCCACATTCATTAATGCTTAAAATCTGTTCTCAAGATGTATAGGGGGTGGTAGAATACAAGTATTCACAAGCCTTGTCATAGCCGAATCTGGGTTAGAGGATGCTACGGCAGCAATACGAGAAATTCGTGACAATCTGATGTCTCTACTGCATTTGGGTCTCGCTCCCTGTTTGTGCCATCGATTAGTGTGACAATGAGTTTCGGCTTGTTTCTCTACACTTGGTATAAACCGTTGAGATTCACTAGATTCATGGGACTAACCGGCTGTATGCTGAGGGGGTCCGTGACAACGGTCTGCTGAGTGTTCTGCCTATTTTGGAAGTCCAGCAAGTAACTTTGTTTCAAAAACCACAATCCTTTGTAGAAGTTTGTGGCAGTTCATGCAGCAAGTAAATTCAACAGGAGGCATTTTCTTTCTCTTCTGTTTGAATTTGGGCAGCTGTGTTTTCCCTTCTCCGGAATGTAAGCTGCTGTCGGAGGAGAAAGTCTTCTTTTTCGTGGTATTATTCCAGTCCCGAAAGGTTTTTAGTTTTAGTGTTTCTGCCAAAAATTAGTTTTTTGAACTCTGTGCTGATCTGCTGGAGTTAGAATCTTAGAAAAATCAAAGAAAAGTACAGAAATAGGGAGCAAAGCGCAGAGCAGTAAGCAAAAACGTCCGAACGGTAGCGAAGCCGGAAGTGTAAGATACAGTTAACCATCTAAGAGCTTTCATTATTCTTCTATCAACCGTGGCCAGGGAAACACATATTTAATTTGTTAAAATATACTGAGAATCCCCGGCTCGCTGGACGACCCTTGATTTAAAGTGTAAACTATCAGATTTGAATTCAGCTTTAATCAGGTTGACTCAGAATTTTTCGATCCGAGTCCTTTCAAAACCTGAATGGATTAATAATAATTAATTCCCTTACAAATTAGTTAATTTCATTACACATTTCAATGAAAAGGTTAGTGAGTGATTTTCTCACAGTAGTCTTATGTCATTACATAATGTTTTGTGCTTTACTTTTGTAAGTGTGTATTTTGGTGAAATACCTTGCCCTATAGACTGAATTGAAAGGCTTGTCCAGGGTAACATTTTACAAAGTAAAAGTCACAAATACTCTATTACTGTACTTGTGATTTGTGAAGTAAAACGTTTGCAAATCCGCTGGTTTGCAGCAGAAAGATTAGGTCTGATTTTGAAAGGCTCATGCAGGTTTGGACAGCGTTTTTTTGTTGTTTTTTTTTTTTAGAGTCCTACCTTGTGTTTATCGTGTCCTGCCTCTTTAGCTGAGTCATTCTGACATTACACAGACGATGACAAATGCCATGCCTCACTCTCGGTCGGTCTTCATAGTTGCCATTAAATGAGGTCCGAAACTGCTTGTGAGATAGTTTCACATTCTCCTACTGAGAGCAAAGAGCATTTACACAGTCTTGATTTGTTAGTCACAGCAGGGTGTATCACTTCCTGTTATGCACAGACAGCAGGCGTCTCGGTTATTGATCGGAAAATATGGAAAGCACTTCAATGGCTTGGACACAGATAAGTGGGTTCCCTCTAACCTGTTCAATTAATTAATATCTCTTACTGAACTCCACTACCTGCTATAATGGGCCACTAGAGCAATATCCTTTTGTTTTTGGTTAGGCCTAATATTCGATAATATTATCAATTTGACTGCACCTACACTATTTGATAAGAACAAAACTTGAGCTGAATAATGGCACTATTGTCTTCTGTAGGGCTGCTTTAAATCTGAATTGGTGTTTCATAATTGATTAACTCTGCAACGTTGACACTGTTAGTCAACTAAATTGAGCTGAATAATGGCTTCGTCTTCTGTAGAGCTGCTTTATAGTTGAATTGAGTTTGCTTCATAATTTATTAACTTTGCAAGATTGAAATTAGTCAAGTACATGCTCAACATTGAACAAAATTGAGTTGAATAATGACACTGTCATTCTGTAATCTGATTTAGAGTGAATTTATTCATTTCATATGATAACTTTGCAACATTGACATTGTTCGTACTTCACTGAATCAAAATAACATGGTGACTTACACTATTTTATCTGTAGAGCTGTTTAGTCACCATTTGGTCACAATTTGAATTTCATTTGTTTCATAATTGATGAACTTTGCAACACTGACACTAAATTGAACTAAATTGAGTAGACTATTGCCTTTTGTGGAACTGAATTGAATTTGATTCATAATTGATTAACTTTTTTATACTAACACTGTTAGTCAACTAAAGTTGAATATTGACACTATTGTCTTGTAGTGCTTCTTTATAGTTGAATTGAGTTTGTTTCGTAATTGAAGTTTGCAACATTGACATTTAGTCTATAAAATTGAACTGAATTGAGCTGAATAATGACATTATTGTCTTCTGTAGAGCTGCTTTATTTGAATTGAATTTATTTCATAATTAAGTAGAATATTGACACTAATTCTTTCTGTAGAACTTCTTTACTCCTTCAATTGAATTTGTTTATATATTTTTTTACATTAACTCTGTTATTGTTATTATTATTTTATTGTAAAGTGCTATATTAAAAAATGTGACTTGATTTGGCACATCATATTACAGTTACCACCCATATTGTTTAAACAACAGCAGCTGTCAGTGGTTCTTTTAATTATTCAAGACCTTGTAAAAGTCCCCACTGGCCACTTGCTATGGTTTGTGCTCACAAGCTCATTGACTAAACTACAGTATTTAGTCACAGTGATTGTTTCGACTATGAGCCAGCGCTGGATTTCAGCCAGCCTTCTCCACAGGAGAACTACTTCAAACTGATCGCTGCTATTCACACACTTGACAGTCTAATGACAGTCATTATAACCAGAGCTAGGACAAATGGAAATTAAATTTATTCACCTCAACAAGCTGTTTTTCACTAAGGTAATTAAAGGTGACCAAACGGAATTGGATAAAATATGATTGATTTTAAACCACAGACAACCTAAATATCTGAACAAAGGTAGCTGTTGGCATTCCCTTTTATTTTAATTAATTGTATTTTATTTTTTGTTTATAAATGATAAATAACTCTTAACAAAGTGTCAAAAATAAAGGCTCTATAGATTTTTATTTATTAATTTTGGTTGGTTTTAAGTGGATTTTTTTTGTCTGCTTTTTTATAGTAAATGAGAAAAGCAGCAATTCATTCAGTAGTAATTTAAAGTGCCCCTATTATGCCATTTTTAAGGTTCCTAATATTGTTTTAGGTGTCTCCTAGGTCTTCGTTTTCTCAAAATATGCATTTAATATCACCTAATTTTCCATTGATTCTCAAACGATTTGTTCGAAGCAGTTCTAAGATTCAGTCTCTCTAAACCCCTCCTTTCCATGAGCCTACTATGCTCTGATTGGTCAGATGGCCCATTCTGTTGTGATTTGATTACCGCGTACAGTGTGTGTCAGAAATTATACGCCCATTGTCATAGTTCCAAATTTTGAATGCTCGATAGAAAATATAAACTATTATTTATCATACTTATGGGTTGTGATTAAGTGGAGCCAGCTGGTCCAATTAAACTGGGTACTGAGGCATCTTTCAAGAGCAAGCGCTTTGTGAAATCCGCATTGAAATCTCCAAGATTAGAGAAGCAGTCGTCAGCAATGTTCCCCTAATTTGTTTTTCTTGCTGAGCAACAGACCTTTACAGTGCACACAGACAAACCAAAGTGTTGTAACTTTCACTTTAAAATGTCTATTTACATTTGAAATTGAGACTTGATGTACTACAAATGCCATTTTAATTACTGAAATTTTTTTACAGTGTTACCAAGAAATTCTATCTATAAAAATATATAGTTTTAAATCTGATCTAGTTTATATGCAATAGTTATCGAACAATATAATATAATCATACTATGATATTAAAAATGACGCGATATTTCTCATAATTCCCTTGTGAGTCTCTGAGTTGTTTACCGTTCTGTCCCATCATCCCACTGTTTCCACCACTAAATCAGGTGATGACGTTTTGTTTCACATGTCATTGCATTTGCGTTGGTTCTTGTGTTGTGCTATTTTGTCTGCAGCCATTAAAGTATTTGATTTCTACAGCAACTCATTTGCCGCACATCATTCTCTTTCTATGAACCTGTAAACTGCATTCACTGGTTCAAACTCTATAGCGACACCAACTCTGTAGCGTCTTACTCGACCATTGCAGTTATTTCACATTTAATTCAATCAAATGGCTTTCTCAACTCAGTTTTTTGCGTCTGTCCTGTGCATGATTTCTTCTACATGCATTTTCTTCTTTGCGACATAAGAAGTGAGCGGCCACGCATGCACGCAGTTTACAGGGAAAAGTTGGTCTCAGGAGGACGAAAAAAGATTAGGGTTGTACTGCTGTGAATTTTAACCACAGATTCTTTGCAGCCTAATCTTTCAGAAGTGAAAATAAAACTAATTGACTTTCACAGCGAAGGACACAGCGTCTTCTCGACATGATGTTAGTCACATGAACAAGCTACAGTGTTTGAGTGTGGGGTCAAGTTGTTTATGGCTGGCCAAGGTGGGCTTTATGCAAATGCATTACCCCGTGACATGTAGCCAGAGGCGGACAGTAACTAAGTACATTTACTTGAGTATTGTACTTAAGTACACTTTTTGAGTATCTGTACTTTACTTTAGTATATTTTTTTCTAGAAACTTATGACTTTAACTTCACTACATTTGAAAGACAAATATTGTACTTTTCACTCCACAGCATTTCTATCAAGGTCCTCGAAGTAGAAAGTAGTTAGCAGCTTTGAAAGTCAGTAGGTGATATTTTTTCTTCTCTAAAACGTGACTTTCTTTTTTCAGACAGTTTATCAGTAATCACTCTTGGGGCTACATGAAGTGATTTCCCAGCATTTTTTGAAGACTGACCAGTTCCAAATGTGATATTTATTTACAACATTTCAATAATAAGAAGTTAATATTGTGGTTTATATTAGACACAATATTGTCTGTTTTGCCAATGTGTAAGTGAAAAGAGTACCTATCAATCCATCCAGGAAGAACTGGTTTGTGTCCTCCTAATAAAAACACAGTAGTGTTGGACTGACGCCGCACTGCGACCATGTCTGTGATTACTCAAAGTACAGCGAGAGCGTTAGCAGCATTTGTTTTTAACAACTCTGAGTTTTTTATGTCAAAGAGCGGTTCTGTTTTGGCGGGGTTTTTGTTAAAGCAGTGTTGCTTTTGTAAAGTTGTACATCTACAGTTGTGTTGCTGGGTTTTAAAGCAGGTTTGATTTTTTATTTTCTTCCTTATCAGGCTGTATTTACAGCAATTTCAATCTGTTCAAATGTGGATGAATGGCTACACATAGATGTGTCCAGAGCTGTGTGACATCACTACTGCTTTTGTGGGGGTGGGCAGGGGTGTTAAATAATAATTATTTTTTTTGGTTTTGTTTTTTCCCCATAGTTTTTTAACATTCTAAAAGCTCTTTATACCAAAGATACTACAAGCTAGTCAGTGTATCCGCCAGGGTACTGTATGGTTGCTTCAAATGTCATGCCAGTATACATATAGGGATGCAACGATTATAGATTTTGTTGGTACGAATATTGTCTGATTATTACGATTACTATGCATTTTCTTCATTTCCCAACTTACTAATGTAAAATCACTAAACACTCTTTAGTCTAATAGGGTTTTTTTGCTGGCTTTTGAAACAGAAATAACATGGTAACCAACAATACAGCACAAAATAAGAATAACAAAAGACAAACAAAAGTCCATCTCTCCCATTGGAATTAAAAAAGATGACCTCTGCTCTGTAAACATCCATGAAAGTATTTCTCTTTTGAAAATAACAAATGGAAATAGATCGCAAAAGTATTTAATGTTTTCAGTTTGTACATTCTTTACATTTCTTTTGGACCTGGGGTAGAGAATTTGGAAACTGTCACGGTCACGGTGTGTGGAGGCAGACAGGATGACGAGGACGACAAGGATTCCAATAAAGATAATTTTCATGTAACACACAAGGCAGATTAGGAATATTAGACACACACACTCTGGTAACATTCACAATACCGACAAAACTCAACACAAGATAGAGGAACAGTAGCTGGCAGTTGAACTAAGGGCAGACAGGTGAGCACAATGAGTGATAACTAATATTAGATGGGCGAACTCAACCAAGGGGAAGACACACAACAAACATTCCACCGGTGTTACAGAAACATGGTGAAAAAAAATATTGTTGGTTTTTACTTATGAATAATACTACAACAGGGATAGTAAATAAAGTTAATGAAGTAGCCTATTATTAATATATGACTAATATTAACTTTATTTGTCCCACAGGGGAAACTGTTACTAATGATGGAAATAAACTGAAATATTATTGTAATCAACTGTCATCCATACGTATTCATTTTGTATATTTACACAACACACACACACACACACACCCACACCACACACAAACACACACACACACATTTTCCCAATGATGGAGGCCTTGTTTGTGTCTGGTTTTTAGTGTTTAATTATTTTTTAAAATTCTGTGCATTTTTTTGCACGCACCGGAACCACCATAGCTCCCCAGGCACTGCAGCACTATGGCTGCCCACGCCTCTGGTGTGTTTGGTTGTGGGGTGTGTGTGTGTGTGGCACTATTGATGTGTTAAAACTCCAGATGACAAATTCCGAATATGGGGCACCATACTTGGCTTACATGTTGTCACTTATTCATATTGCTTATGTATAATTTATTAATGATTTATAAATGTGATGCATTTCAAATGCATATGTACATTTTAATATATGTTATAGTAATATATGTAATTGTTATATTGTAACGGGGCTGACGAGACATGAGACATGCGGATCCAAATGCAAAGCTTTATTCAAAGAGACCGTGGTAAATCCGGGCAAACTTGCAAACAGGTTATATATGGCTTGCAACCCCGATAGTCCCTATGCATCGTAGGTTCCTGATCGTCAGCAGAATCACAGTGGGCGACGAGCGGGAAAATCATGAAAACATCAAGATCATATACCGCAGACCAAGCCAGCAAAACAAGGAAAACAGAGACTCGGAATGGGGTACAGGCTTAACAATACTCAGCAGAGAATGGTGGTTAGAGTGGGTGTTATATAGTAAATGAGGTAATTAGAAAAAGCTGTGTGCAATGAGTGCAATCAGTGCAGTGTGCAAACTGTGCAAAGAATGATGGGATATGTAGTCCGGGGTGTTATGCAACAGTTTGTGTTGTGCGAGAGGCAATGTAATGGAAAGGGTGACATCTGATGGTAAGCAGATGGAAGTTCATGGACCGAATTTGTGACATAGAGACAGTAGCTAGAAGGGTAGTTACATTTTTCATTTTTAGATACCCATGTTTCCTCAGTCCTGGCATCATATCAGTGTTTTGCTCATTTGAATTGTTGCTACGATGTATTTCAAGTCTGGATTTGTTTTAATTGTATAATATTTTTACATATTACTGGTTTTACTGGTTTTGATAACATATGAGCAAACATATTTAAACAGACCCCAAGCACATGACTATAAGACGATAATAATAACATAATATAATATAAATAATAATAAGAATTTAGAAAATTTGTAATTAGTTTGGTTGTCCCCTTTTTTTTTTTTTTTTTCTTTCTTTCTTTTTCTTTTCTTTCTCTTTCTTTCTTTCTTTCTCTCTCCTTCTCTTTCTTTCTTTCTTCCTTATTGGTCTATGTATTTGCCATTTTTTATAGTATAGCAAATGGAGAACATAAATTAGAAATGTCTGCCTCATGTTGCCTACATCATGGCTCAGTGTGTCAGAGCATGTAAACTGTATCGCTGAACTAGCAATGTAGACATGCGATAAGCCATCAAAAATTGAAGTGTGTGCACTGAACAGTTGGTAAATGTTCTTGTCTTTCTCATATCACTGTGCTTTTATGTGTTATCACAAACCTAGACCAGCAACAGAAAAGGTCTTCTATGGTGAACACACAAGAGTTTTTTGGGTGAACTCTCACTTTAATTTGTTATTATTCAATGACATTGAATAATAAATCTAATAAATTAGATTTTAATCAATTGTTTTCAGTTAAACTTGCGTTCTCAGCATCTAGTTTTGCTAGTATTTGCATTAAGCATGCTTTCCACGCTTACAGTCTGTGTCCCTTCAGTGATGGAATTGGCGCCTCCCAGGCACCATGAGGTTTTAGTTTGATTGACAGCTGCTAGAGCTACACAGCCAGAGATGGGATCTCTACACTGCTGCACTTGTTCTTGGGTAAATGGGCAATACAGCAGGAGTCTCTTTCATTAGCTGACTCCTTTGAGAGAGACCCAAACACGAACCCTCATTAATTAGTGCAAGCCCATCTCTAGCATCAGCCGCTGAATGACAACTAGCTCCGGTTAGCTCAGGGGTAGGCAAGTTCAGTCCTAGAGAGCCACAGTCCTGCAGAGTTCAGCTCCAACCCTAATCAAACACACGTGAACAAGCTAATCAATGTCTTCAGGATTATTAAGGCTATTGGCAGGTGAGTTTTTTTTTCAGGGTTGGAGCTGAACTCTGCAGGACTGCGGTTCTCTAGGACCGAACTTGCCTACCCCTGGGTTAGCTCAAGGAATCAAAGTCCCTCCTGAACTCTGAACCTGAATATTTTTTCATAAACTCCTTAAATGAGTTTTTTTGCCATAAGTATTAGCTACATTTTAGTAGATAACTCAACCTGCTGTGGACGTGAATTGTGGCTTCTCAAGGAGAGATTTGCTATTTTTTTTAAACTAATCAAACGTATGAATTTCACTTGGTGGACAACAAAACATGAGGCCAAAATAATAATAATAATAAACAATCCCCCCCCCCCCCCTCCCCAGTAAACTAAATAAATAGATAAATACATACTACACATTTACCAAACAACTTTATAGATGTACATATATATTGTTCAAAGGCGGAAGGTCAGTAAGATGTTTATTTTGTTTTAATAGACAGTAAGAATTTTATTCAGTAAGGAACAAATTACCAATTGATGAAAAAGTTACTGTAGGATACTGTAATGGCATGGGAGGTAAAAAAACATAATATTACAAAAGAATCTATAATCCTCTTTCATTTCATTCTATTATTTTTTCAAAAATCCTGAAAAGAACGTATCAGTTCACAAAAAAAAAATATTAAGCAGTAAAAACTGTTTTTAACATTAATCATTAAAAAATCAAAAGTTTCTTGAGCACAAAATTAGCATAATATAATTATTTCTGAAGAATCATGTGACACTGGAGGAACAGCTTTGTCATCACAGAAATCAATACCGTTTACAAATGTATTAATAACAGTATGTACGTTATATATATTATCTATATAATTGGAATACTATGTGAGTAAGTAAATATTTATTTATTTAGTGCTTTTCAGATGACATCGCCCAACAAAACTATTTTAATACCCACTATTTTACATATGAAATAGTAGAGGCAAAACACATACATAAAACATGTACAAGCAGACAACTGAATATTTTTTTCTTCTTGAACCAAGCTAAAGCACATTGATTCTTTGATTTAGTTGGATGTTGCTCCAGTGATGCCAACAGGGATGACTTCATTGCCATGTTCTCATAGAGAAGGCACCATGTTTCAGTGGCAGACACAGCCATGAGTTGTACGCTCAGCATGTCCACAGATGGCTGGGAAGCCCCCACAGAGAGGGTGACATGTGTCTGGACTAGGAGTTGGCACAGAGCAGGACTTATGTATTTCCATTGATGTGCATGTACATATGGGCAACTAGTGGTCTTCAACTTCTTCCTCTGTGTTGTTTACATTCAATACTCCATACCCCCAAGAGACATTCAAGACCGAGGCTGTCACACTCACAGCATATTCCTCATTAGAGTTCAGGCTATATAACGATGTGGCTTGATGAGCACTGACTCTTGCCTTTGATTGTCCTGTTGTTGAGATTCAGTTTGCCTGTGTTACAATAGAAGGACAGAAATGAATGGCAGGTGGACATGTATATTCCCAGCATGCCTGTCGATGGCACACGGGTGAAACAGTCTCCCTACTGCTCTCTAAGCTGCTTGACTTTTTTCAGACATGGTCAAAGAAAGTTTTCCTACCCCTAGCAAGACACCGAGGTCATATTCAGTCAAACAATAGAGTGTAACAGCAGGGTTCTGGAGATTCAATTTCCATTCACATTTTTTTTTCCACAGAACAAAATATTTATAATAGCCACAATGTATAACCCTTTCAAGACAGTCCTACCATGATACCTTTGTACCTTATTTACGCCAAATAATGCAAATTTGTTCCATAAAAGTACTTATTAGTACCTAAGGGGAAGTCGTGGCCTAATGGTTAGAGAGTCAGACTCGTAACCCAAAGGTTGCGGGTTTGAGTCTTGTACCGGCAGGGATTGTAGGTAGGGGGAAGTAAATTGTCCGCGCTCTCCCACCTTCAATACCACGACTGAGGTGCCCTTGAGCAAGGCACCGAACCCCCAACTGCTCCCCGGGCACCGCAGCAAAAAAATGGCTGCCCACTGCTCCGGCTGTGTGTTCATGGTGTGTGTGTGTTCACTGCTGTGTGTGTGCCCTTTGGATGGGATAAATGCAGAGCACTAATTCCGAGAATGGGTCACCATACTTGGCCACATGTCACGTCACTTTTTTTCACCTAAAGTATGTTTACTAGTACTTAAATGGAACATTTTAGTTCCCTTTAAAAAGGTACCAACCCCAGTGTCAAGAAATATTTACTAGAAGCAAAATAGCCTTTTTTCTGATTTGTTTTTATTGTTTTAGTTATTTTAGTACTTCAACTAAACACATCTGGCAAATAGCTGAAATAAAATTAGTTTATGCTTACTTTTATTTCAGCTAATATCTATTATATTTCAAGTGTCTATTATATTACAAGTTAGTTTTAAGTTTTAGTTTATTTAATTTTAACCTAATTTAAAATAATTTCATTGCAAACTTAATGCAGCGCTATTGAAGTAGAGTTACCAATCAAGGAAGTTTGGGTCTAGGTTTAGCACCTGCTGGCAAATAATGGAACTACACTGTTGTTGGGGCAAAAATGTCTCTCTCCATAGAGCTTAAGTAATTATGCATTTTTGTTGACCAACCAGAAGTAAACATTTATTTATTATTATCTATTTCTTGTAAAGTGTTTTACTGGAAATATGTCGGAAATCTGAAGTTAGAAAAAATAATTAAAATTAAATAAAATGCATTTGCTGATAAAATAATGGTTTAATGAATTCCATTTAGTAAGAATGTTTAAAAAATAAAAATTACTGTGTATTGCTTGGAGGCTCATCATTAAACAACTGAAAGCTCTTGGTGGTTTTGTGGTTTGGCAAGGGTCAGTTAGGGCAAATTATAGTGTTGTAGCATAGCAAGTTGGCATTGTCTAACTGTCACTGGACTCATAGTTCACTCAAACAGATGGCCCGCACTTAGACTACTGCTCTATGAAAGTGTCAGTCCTGCTGTTCAGACAAAATGTAATTACAGTACGCTGAGCCATCTCTATACTAGCATGCAGATGGATAATATTTAGCTTGACCAGTTAAAGAGTAGTATATGACCTCCGAAGTGTCTCAAATGTCACATGATCTCAACAGTTGACTCTTCCTTGTGTATTGTCCCTATACAATACAATACACTAATAATCTCTGAAGATATTATCTTATAGGACTCCTTTAGACTTAAGTGCTAAGACTTAACTCCCTGACTTAAAAGTTTGGGGTCGTTTATTATTATTTTATTTTAGATAAATTTCGTATGCTCACCAAAGCTGCATTTAAAAACGTGTAAAATGTCAATATTGTGAATTTTAATTATTACAATTTAAAATAACTCTTATCCATTTGGATATCTGTTAAACTGTAATGTATTCCTGTGATCAAAGCTAAATTTTAAGCATCATTACTCCAGTCTTCAGTGTCACAGGATCTTTCAGAAACCATTCTATATGTCAATTTGCTGTTCAAGAAACATTTTTCATTTCTTTTTTTCAGAATACTTTAATGAGAGAAAGTCAAAAGAACAAAATGGATTTGAAATAGAACAACCTTTTGGACATTTGAAACACTGCTCTCCTTTACAGTCTCTTTTGAAATGTAATGCATCCTCCTGAAAATAAATAAATACCTATATATAGATACTAATATATATGATATGAAATATATATGAAGAGTTTGGTTCCACAACGCTATAAATCCATTTTGATTAATTTGAGTAAAACTGTGTTTCTTACCAAGAAAGTGTCAAGATGAAAAACACTATTTTCTGTTTCAAACTTTCACATAGCATCTTAAGGTTATAATAACATTAAAAATTCCAATTCAGACTTTGGTTTTCAAAGATTTATTATAAAATTGTATAATTTTCCCCCCAAAATGCAATAAATCCATTGAATCAATATAAAGGTTCCCCTTCAGGAACTCGAGCTGCGTCGAGTCGCTTTGGGAACGCACTTGCGTGACCGCGTTCTGAAGCATGTGTGAAATCAGTCCAATGGAGTAGTGAGACGTCATGAGCGGGGTGATGTAAGCACCAGAAAGTATAAAAGCACATACAGCAGAGCGCAAACCAGCTTCTGCTCTTAAGTAGCGCTCTGTGTATGTGTCTGTCTATTTACGATTGTCAGGTCCCTGATTACAGTGAGCCACTGGGGAGGAGGATACACTCAGTATACGGTGCCAATCCTCCGCAGTGCCTTCATGGAGGTTTATTGATACCCCTGCCACCCCGGTGCTTCAGGGCTCAGTGAGCTCCAACAAGCGAAATTCCCAGCTGCCGCCCAGCAACGGTACGGCACGGCACGGGAGAGCTCGCCCCCTCAAGTGAGGGTGCTACAGCAGTCAGGTCGGTTGTCCCCTCAGTGCCCTCACGGAGGTTCATCGATACCCCTGCCACCCTCTGTGCTTCAAGGCTCAGTGAGCACCGACGAGCGAAATTCCCAGCTGCCGACCGGCAACGGTACGGCACGGGAGAGCTCGCCCCCTCAAGTGAGGGTGCTAAAGCAGTCAGGTCGGTTGTTCCCTCAGTACCCTCACGGAGGTTCATTGATACCCCTGCCACCACGGTGTTCAGGGCTCAGTGAGCTCCGACGAGCGAAAATCCCAGCTGCCGCCGGGCAACGGTACGGCACGGGAGAGCTCGCCCCCTCGAGTGAGGGTGCTACAGCTGTCAGGTCGGTTGTTCCCTGCCGGTCATTCGCTTCAGGGCACCGTACTGGCTCCTCTAATAACACCAGAGGACTGCCTCGAGAGGCTGGGTCCCTTAGTAGATTTTCTGGTAGCGTGGAAACTTCTATCAAATATCTCAAAATGGGTCTTGCAGATTGTAGAGTAAGGTTACAGAATCTAGTTCGGTTCTTGTCCGCCTCGTTTCTACGGGGTCATCCCCACACTAGTGGGCACCGAGCAGGCTCTGGTAATGGAACAAGAAGTAGATACTCCCTTGAGGAAGGGGGCCATAGAACGTGATCCTCCTCTCGAGAGAGCGTCCGGGTCCTACAGCCGTTACTTCATCGTTCCGAAAAAGGATGGGGGCGTTGCGTCTGATCTTAGATCTCCGTCTTCTAAACCGCACTATCAAACGGCTTCGGTTCAAGATACTCACTATCAAGCAAATAGTATCTCAGATCCAGTCCAAAGACTGGTTTGTTACGATAGATCTCAAAAACGCTTATTTCCATGTTTCCATCCTCCCCCAACACTGGAAGTTCCTGAGGTTTGCATTCGGGGGCAAAGCGTACCAATATCGAGTTCTTCCGTTCGGCCTTGCACTCTCACCCCGCACTTTCACAAAGTGTGTGGATGCTGTTCTGGCTCCACTGCGACTACAGGGCATCCGCATACTAAATTATATCGACGATTGGTTAATACTAGCTCAATCGGAGCAGATGGAGGCTCGGCATCGAGATGTCATCCTCGCCCATACGAGAGAGCTGGGGTTAAGACTAAACGCCAAGAAGAGTGTTCTTTCTCCACTACAGAGAACCACTTATATAGGCGTGTGTGGGACTCTACCTCGATGCAGGCACGTCTGTCTCCAGCTCGAATCGAGTCAATCCTCATGACAGTCACGGGAGGAAGAGAAGGCCAGTCACTCACTGTCAAACGGTTTCAGAGGCTGTTTGGTCTGATGGCAGCTGCGTCCAACGTGATACCTTTTGGCCTGCTGTACATGAGGCCCCTACATTGGTGGCTCAAGTCCAAGGGGTTTTCCCAGAGGGGAAATCTGCTTTGCATGATCAAGGTCACGCGGCGATGCTTACGTGCCTTAGAAATGTGGAAGAAACGTTGGTTCCTGGTTCAAGGCCCGACGTTAGGGGCTCCTTGTCGTCGCGTAAGGCTAACGACGGATGCCTCTCTCACGGGCTGGGGAGCGGTCATGAGTGGCCGCTCTGACCAGGGTCTGTGGGAAGGCCATCATCTCTTTGGCACAGCAACTGCCGGGGAATGCTGGCCGTGTCTCGAGCTCTGACACACTTCCTTCCAGAACTAAGGGGGCATCATGTGCTTGTCCGCAAACAACACATCGGTGGTCTCCTACATCAACCGGCAGGGGGGTCTGCGTTCGCGCCCCTTGTACAAGCTGGCGCACCAGATCCTTCTGTGGGCTCAGAGGAAGCTCCTCTCTCTAAGAGCAGTTTATATCCCTGAGTTTCTAAATCAGGGGGCAGCTATCCTGTCGAGACAGGGGCTGAGGCCGGGGGATGGAAACTCCACCCCGAGGTGGTGGAGACCATTTGGTGAACATTTGAGCAAGGCCAGACAGAAGTGGATCTATTTGCGTCGCAGGAAACGACACACTGTCCTCTCTGGTTCTCCCTCACGCATCCAGCTCCACTGTGGCTTGATGCCATGGTGCAGATGTGGCTGAGGCTTCGTCTGTACGCTTTTCCCCCGATCGCTCTGATCCCGGGAGGTCTGTCTAGACAGGTACGCCGGATGAGGGTACGATCTGTGAATAGTAGCACCATTCTGGCAGGCCCCGAGTATGGTTCTCGGATTGGTGTCCATCTTGACGCTCTCCGCTGGAGATTCAGATCAGATAGGGACCTCTCATCTAAGGCGGGAGAGAGACACCCGGGTATTCCAACCCCGCCGGAGTTATGGAAGCTGTTGGCAGGCCCCCGGAAGGGGGCACAACTCATAGCTTCTGGTTTCTCAACTGAGGTTGTTGAGACTATATTCCAGTCCAGAGCTCCCGCCACTAGGGAACAGTATGCCTTGAAGTGGAAACTTTCGCTTCATGGTGCGGACAGCGACCACAGGACCCAGTCAACTGCCCAATTGGAACAGTTCTGGAGTTTCTGCAGGATCGATTCTCCGCAGGGTTATCTCCCTCCACTCTGAAGGTATACGTGGCGGCCTTAGCTGCTTACCATGCCATTCTGGGTGGTCAATCATTGGGAAGACACCCACTTATCACTCGTTTCCTCCATGACACCCTGAGGCTGAGGCCGGTACAGCACACATGGGACCTGGCTGTGGTTCTGGAGGGCTTATGCAATGCCCCCTTTGAACCCATAGCAGAAGTTCGGTCAAGTTGCTCAGGCTCAAGACCACCTTTCTCCTAGCTATTTCCTCACTAAAAAGGATCGGAGATCTTCAGGCACTCTCCGTTTCATGCCTGGAGTTCGCTCCAGGCACGGTTAGGGCATTCCTTTACCCGAGTGCCGGGTATGTCCCTAAGGTGCCCACATCTTCACCAGGGCCCATAGTACTTCAGGCATTCTTTCCTCCTCCGTACCAGGAAGTAGGCCAAGAAAGGCTTAATCTGCTCTGTCCAGTACGAGCACTGGACGATTACGCACACAGAGCTGCCCCGTGGCGTAAGGCAGATCAGTTTTTGTTTGTTTTGGTCCGCCAAAGAAATGATCTCCGGCGACCAAGCAGACTATGAATAGATGGGTGGTCGAGGCCATCTCACTAGACTACGAGTCATCTGGCCTCCCGTCACCTATGGGCAGCGTTCGGGGGGGGTCAGGCCGCACTCGACCGGAGTATGGAGGGCCTCCAAGGCTTTCAATACGTGAGGTGTGGCCTGGCAGGGCATTTTGTGGCGGGGGTTGGTCCTCCTCCGCACATTGTGCCGTTTTTTTGACCAACCTTAGACCTGGCATTACCCCAGGTCCCCAGTTCTCTCTTCGTGGATGTGCTCGCAAGATTCACAACAGGCAGGGACTGGCTCGTATGGCGCAGAGGGGAGTCGGGTTTTCTCTTGTTCTGTGTGTGACCAAAGCGACTCGACACAGCCGAGTTAGAAGGGGAGTGTCTCAGTTAGTATGTAACCAGGTTCCCCGGGGGGGGAGGGGGGAACGAGACGCTGGTCTCTTTGCCATACTCCCGGCACCTGCAAGCATACTCATTCGAGTGGTTTGAGCTATGCTGGATGCGCTTTTATACTTGCTGGTGCTACGTCACCCCGATCGTGAGGTCTCGTGCTCATGGACATGATTTGAAACGAGGCCCCAGAACACGGTCAACGCAAGGGCGTTCCCAAAGTGACTACGACGCAGGCAATCTCGTTTACCTCGGGAAACCAGGGTTACCATACGTAACCTCAGAGCGTTATTTTTCATATTGAAACTGTTGAAAGTACACAACATAGTAAGTTGATCCACATTTGACAGCCTCTGAACTTGGTCAATACAAATTGTATATACAGGCACTGGACTAAAAATAAATTCAATCAGTCATATCTCCAAAAAGAATTCAACAGGTCATCTTGTTAATGCTATAAATTAATTAAAACAATAAAATAAAATTTCATCATGAACATACATGAACAACAATATCACATAAATTCCAAAATGACATTTCCCTTACATTGAACTTCCAAAAGTGCATTCATCTTTGGCATGTTACATTCAGTTGACTAGTGCGTTGCGCTGTATTAACAAAAACATTAATGGGATAAATAAAAACACTTACACTGACAAGCTACGTAAGATCAAGTTCATAATCGAATGTGACTCATCTGCAATTATGAATGCAATATTGCAGTGATATATGGCTCTGTGTATTAAATGCCGCTCAATCTGAAAGCACGTGATGAAGATTTACTACTAATCACAGAAACGGCTTTACTGACGAGATGCGCATGACAATCACATGAGATTTATCATGCAGCCCTAAGTTTGTTTGTTGATCACAAAGTACTAAAAATAGAGTGGGTGTTGAAAAAGCGCTGTCTAGAGTGCGTGGAAGGGTGCGCTGTGATTGGTTGAGCGGATATATAGCATTCTGCAGAGAAGGGAGACTGGCATCTGTCGCAGTTTGGAAAAAAAGGGAGAAAACATGAAAGAATAACTCGGCGGATATCGCATTTAGCGTAAAATTAAAAATTGACTTTTCAAAACTGACCAGATACAATACTGATTTTGGCGGAAACTTTTTTTTTTAAATGGCGTTTATCACGTTTTATTATAATCGTCATATAGAATTTAAAGTATTATTATAAATGTGTAACATTACCATATAGTATATATATATAATATATATAAGTATAGATATATCATATATATAATTTCATTAAAAAAATTAATAAAAATAATAATAATAATCATCATAAACATCCAACACAGCATGTGCAATCTATTAAATATTAATTACATTTTATTTGACAAATAATAATAATAATAAAACCTTTCAAGCTAAATCTAATATATATATATAAGTGTGATAAATGTAATAATGTATTAGGCATCAATTTGACCCATATATTTTACTATGTTAAAAATGAACTGCACAGACACTAACTAACTAACTAACTAACTAAATACAAAAGAATGTGCAAAAAAATAACTATAAAATAGTTTTAGTAAAATAAAAAAGTATAAATAGTTTTTAAGCCAGATTTGTATTTTTATTTGTATTTCTGTGATGATTCAGAAGGTAAGTTTCCGTTGAGTAAAGTTGAGTCTTAAAAGTTAACCAGTATATTTCCATGTATTACGCTACAGTATGTATGTATGTAGTATTTGCATTTATGTATTTATTTATGAATGAATGAAAACATTAAATACTTTACAATGTACAGTTCTTTAGATAAATGATGAATGATAAATGGATAACACGGTAAAATGGCTTGTTAATATGGTCATATAAGAAAGAAAATCATATAGGTTTTGAAAACATGAAGGTGAGGAAATGATGACAGATTTGTAATGCATAAGTGAACTATTCACTTAAGTTCACCTGAAAATCTGCAAAGATATGAGCAAAACCGTAGGGTAACTAAATGCCAGTCAAATGTATAAGTACTAAGCTTGCCATACTCAAACTGTCATCTACTCTGTTGAGTGTTTTTAATATATAAGAAAGCTTTCTGCTAAAACACTTATTTAGATCATCTCAGACATTTATGAGACATTTGCAGGGCATGACCAGTGCATAAAAGGAGAGCATCAGTAAATAGATCAGCGTGCTGTCAGGTGAAGTGATTAATAGACTGATTAGCTCTGTAGCATGATACATGTTCAACACATTCACCAGCTCTCATTCTGTCCACAAACATCATTTCACATTGTTAAGCTAGATAAAAAAAAAAAAAAAAAAAAAAAAAAAAGTTCAAACATAAGATATAAACTAGATGGGTTCATTTTGCTGTACATATACACTAAAATACAATATTTAAGTTTACATATTTTGGCACCCATGCAGAAGCATAAACAATAAAAAGGGTGATGGAAACCATTTCAAGGTTCCCTTAACAGTATAAACTCATAATTTATTGGCATTTACTGAGCATAATTAAGCGAATGATTTCAGTTGCATTTAAGTAATTATGAACAAACATATGTCTGAGTATGTCAAAAAGAGGGAGCTCAGTTGATCCATGCCGAATGCACATATACCTCAGAGATCTGGGAGCATATGCGGTTATTTACATATGGAAATTATGGATATTATTTATTTACATATGGAAATTATAATTAGTCACTACTCAAGTATACTGTGATTGCTCGCCAGTACAGGTCAACCCCCCTGCACGCTCCATGCTAATTTAGATTCAGTAGAGTATCGTTTGCAGTTCTAAGTGGTCAGATTACTATGTGCCAGTTGGAACTATGTAGGTTGGGGAGAGACCGGACAAAAATACAATAAAAAAAATAAAAAATAAAAACAGTAATAAAATATTCGAAAAGAGTTTGGGGGGGGGGGGGGGGGAAGTGTTTACACTGTCTTGTCTTTCTTTTCTTTTTTTGAAGGTCATACAACTTTGGAACAGCAGTATGCAATGTTTGTAGTTTGCTCAAGGTTTGGGGCAAGGAGAATTCCGGTTTAGTTTATGAGTGAATTTAATTTAAATTGGCAAAAACCCCACAGGATGGATAAATTGAAACAATGACGTGTGTTCCATGGGCCTCAGACAGATTATGACTATGGGGAAGAAGTGTTTGACTTTAGTAAATCAACACTTCCTTTTTGGGGCATTTCAACTTTCCACATCCTGTGGGGTTTTGCCAAAAATAAAAATTTCAAAAAAGTGTCCCTGTATGATTTTTTGTCTCAATATTACAGTAGCTGTTATTAAGCCGTAGCATTCATAAATGATATGAACAAATTTAAAATAAAACACTATATACACTCACTATATAATTATACATGGTATTCTTATAAGCAACTGATAAAGTCTGCAGTCAAGTAGCGTGAGGTGATTTTCTCTTTGTGTTTGTTGTTTATTAACATTAAAGGGACAGTTCATCCAAAAATGAAAATTATGTCATCATTTACTCAACTTCAAGTTGTTAAACCTGAATGAGTTTTTTTCTTCTGTTGAACATAAAAGTTAATTTGAAGAATGTGGGTAACCAAAAAGCTGTTGGTATCCCAGTGACGATCCGTACTTCCATTCACCCCCCCCCACCCCATTTCTGTCAAAGTCAATGGGGACAGCAAAATGTTTGGCTACCCACATTTTCAAAATATCTTATTTTGTGCTCGAACAAGAAAGAACATTCAACGGGTGGGACAGCTTGAGAGTGAGTTTCTAATGACGATTGTTTTTATGAACTATCCCTTTAATGACAGCTGTAGCATGTTTCATACTATTAAATCTGCGCGCGTTAAGCTCTGCACACATCTAATATACAGGCACACATCTGTTTTTCTCTCGATGTTTACTTTCACTTTAGACATAGATTATATGTAAACCTTGTGTTTTTTCTGGCTTATTACTCACTTCAAACCTGTATCACTTACTTTCTTTTCTTTATATAAAATAATGAAGAATGTTGGTAACCAAGAGGATTTGTTTACCAGTGACTTTCATTGTATGAACAAAAATACTGAAATGTTTCTCAAATCATCCTCTTTTATGTTCCACAGTTTAAGTTAGGCCGTTGTAGCTTAAACATTTGTGTAATACATTTTTCAAATAAAATATTTATTTCTAAGGCTAGTTTTTGTAATATCTACTTGACATTTTTCTCATGTAACACAACAATGGCTTTAAATTATATTTTAGGGTGTTTTCACAGCCAAATTTAATTTGTGATTTATTTGATTAATTAATTGGCACATCATGTAATTAATTAGATTTTTAAAAAATTAAACACCGACAGCCCTAATTCATGTTATTATTTCCATAATCATAATCATAGGGCTGAAACTCTACTGACTGAACTTTGGGAGAGGCATTGATATAATCATTTTAAAAAGTATAATATACCTAAATCAGCTCTAGATTTGTCTACCATTCTATGGTACTTGCAAGGCTGCATTATATTCTTTTGGCATTCCTTTTCATTTCTGGCTGATTTGATCAAAACAATTAGCTCTATTTTTTCTGTTTTGAAAGTACTAGTATTTGCTACAGGAAATGTGAATTTAAAATGTAATATGCATTGATACATATTTGAAAATCACAAGAAGGTAGTAGACATTTAAATGACAGATATATAAATCATACAGACACACACACACACGTGTGGTAGGAACATCCACAGAGGTGTTGACAGGATGAATGTCATGTTTGCTCATGCGTATTTGCAGTTAGACAGACAGATAGTGAAAGAGACATGGGGAAGTATTAAAGTGTGTGACTGTGCTGTCATGTCTGACTTGTTCATCTTCTCAAGGGCGTTTTGATTGAGGACTATTTTACGATCAATTCCAAAAGACATGCCCCATATAATATCTCTATCATTCTATGGATATTCTTGTAGCATGGGGAATTTGAGATTAATATAATTAAACATTTGGTTCACTGACATGCTTCGAGTGCCTCGGGAAATCAGAAGGTATGGTAGTTTGCTAAATAAGAAATGTTACTTTGATCTTTTATTTATCAACCTTAATATTGCAGGCATTCTTTTTTGGTAGTGCGAATCCAGAATACAACTGTTTGTTAATCCACATTTGTGTTGACAGCTGTGCTCAGATACGCTTCCCTGACCTCGCTGACGGTTTCTCTGTGCCAGATTGCCACCCTTGGCAGCAAGACGTTGCGTGAAGGAGCACGGGGCCTGATTCGCACCAGGTTTGTCTGTGAAACCCACATGCTTTAATCTAAAAAAAAAAATCCAGTTTTAAGCTTAGAGCATCTGACCACAAAATACACCCACCACCCGACAGAACAATAGTGCTGATTGCTCTTGTAAGGTGGGAGTGGTGTTAAAAAAAAGTATCCGCTGGCATGTCTATCAGTGTTCTGTCTCATTTAATTGAGCATTACAAGCTTATAATTATCTTACAAAGTGATAAAAGGCAGGCGGTACACTTTTTCCCCCTCTTTGTAGCAGTGAATTTAACCGCTGAAGATAAATTACTGGCAATAATTAGCACTTAAGTGATTGATTAATGCATCTGGGCATATAATCAGTTATTGAAGAGGAATAGAAAAATTAACTGGGGTTTGAGGGTATTGTATTGGAAAATTGAAGAGATTTTTAAAATTTATTTTCTTCATTTGTTTGCTTAAAGAACGTGGTACTGTGGTATTTGTTTATTTCTGAGAGAGTTTTTTTTGTTTAAATTGTTTTTTTCAATTTAATGTTTTTTTTTTCTTTTTCACTGTTTCATCTAAATGATGAGTGGTTAGTGAAACATTTGCAGGTGTTTGCACTGAAGAAATCACTGCTTGCTCCTCTTAGACTCTCTAAAGAACTTCTCCCACTGGCAACTTTTCAAACGGTTGTAATGGGCTTTGAACCAGCCATCAAAAACTAGGGAGTCTTTTTTGTTAGCCTGAATATTTTATGTGGATTGGAGATTCTCCAAACTCTTTGTGCTCCTGATACTAGGGCTTGTTCTCTCAGACACAAAACTCACATATACACAAAATCATTTGGTGTGATGACCAAATGTGTCTGTTGTTCACTAGTACCTCTTTTCCACCAAAAATGGTGCTGGTTCTCATGATGCAGTCACTACTCGACTTATGCAAAATTCATTTAAATCATTTTATGTTTTAAAGCAAAACCTGGAAATGTTGATTTGGATGAATTTGAATAGGAGAGGAACTTGAAGTATACTCCTAAAGGGGTCATATGACGTTGCTAAAAAAAACATTATTTGGTGTGTTTGGTGTAATGTAATGTGCTTACGTGGTTTAAGGTTAAAAAAACACATTCATTTCCACATACTGCACATTATTGTTGCTCCTCTATGCAACCGCCTTTCTGAAAAGCATTGATTTTTACAAAGCTCATCTGTCTAAAAAGCGTGGTGTGCTCTGATTGGCCAGCTATCCAGTGCATTGTGATTGACCAAATTCCTCAAGTGTGTGATGGAAATGTTACACCCCTTACCAGGTTCAGGAAACTTTCCTCCGTAAAATGCGCTGCACACACTCAAATATTTTTGGGTTGAACTTGTTCTTCTAACGATCTTGTATGCATGAACAGCTTTTAACACGCCAAAGAAGGAAACATGAAATCGCATCATATGACCCCTAAGGGTGTTTTTCAGTGATGCATAGAAGAACGTCTCGGTTACGTATGGTAACCCTCGTTCCCTGAAGGAGGGAACGGAGACGTCACGTCGGATGACCGATAAAATTGGGATCTCGCTTAGAGAGACCCATCCACTTCAATGTAAATAAATGAGCCAATGCACATTGGCATGCGATTATTGCATCCAGCTGCTGCTGATCCAGCGTGAGTATAAGTAGACAGCAGATGCAGCGCATATTCAACTTTTCGCTTCGGAGCCGAGCGATCACACCGTTCCGCTCCTGTAGTTACGGAGCTGTTGCGACGGACTGACGTCTCCGTTCCTTTCGTCATGTAACAAGGTTACATATGTAACCTAGGACGTTCCCTTTCAGTCGGTCACTCCGACATCACATCTGATGACCGACGAAATTGGGATCCTACCAAAAGGCCACAGATACTGCCCTTTCCAGTGTCCTGTGGAAGCCACCTGCGGCCCTACTTTTTGGCGTAGGCCAGGGCTTGCACAAGAAGAACAGCTACTGCTGCTATGGCACTACCCAATGAGTAAGACTTGATAACACTGGGAAAACGTACCCATTCCATTTGGCACTGGGATGTTGCGGAAGCTCCATCCTTCCCGAAAGAGGTTTCGGAAGCAATACACATATGAACATTCCTTAGGTGCATATGGAAGAATGGAGGTGATTGTAACCCTCTTGGAATGGCAGAAGTCTGCCGGGGAAACACGGGCTCAAGGCTATACCGAGGACTTTACACATATGAGATCCACTTAGGTCTTACATATGGAACCCAGCCTTTCTACCGGTTCTCGAGGATTCAACGAGTGAAGTCCTGGCGCCGGACGCTCCGCCACGTCTGGCTGCCGAGGGGACGGAGGAACTCAACAGGGTCTACTATATGGACTCTCTGGAGTGGTTTTTGTAAGCCGACCCGAAGCCGGGGCCTCTCGGTGCTTCTACCTGTTTGAGGTGAGAACATAGGAGGATACTGGCTCCACAAGAAGGCTATAGAATCTAGCGAATTTGTTAGGGGTCGCCCAGCCCGCAGCCCAACAGATATCTGTAAGCGAGCGCCACGAGCCAGCGCCCAGGAGGAAACAACACTTTTAGTAGAGTGAGCTCGCAAACTGAGCAGGCAGGGCACACCCTGTGCCTGAAAAGCCAGGGTGATGGCATCCACTATCCAGTGGGCCATCCTCTGCTTAGATACTGCATTCCCCTTCTGCCGGCCTCAATGACAGACAAAGAGCTGGTCTGAGGTCCTGAAGCAATATTGCTATACCGGAGTCCAAACATCAACAAACAACCTTAAGTCTCGGACGGGACAGAGCAAAACTAGGGCTGGCTCTGCCTCCTCCGAGGGCAGCGCTTGGAGGTTCACCACCTGATCCCTGAAGGGAGTAGCGGGAACCTTGGGCACATAGCCGGGCCGGGGTCTCAGGGTTACCTGGGAGTCAGCCGGTCCGAACTCTAGGCACGAATCGTTTACCGAAAATGCATGCAGCTCCCCTACCCTCTTGATGGAGGCCAATGCCAGCAGGAGCAAAGTCTTCATCGAAAGAAATTTCAGCTCGACCGTCTGCAAAGGCTCAAATGGGCTGTGCTGTAGTGCTGTGAGCACTAGAGTCATGTCCCAAGAGGGTATAGAGGGGGGCTATTGGAGGATTTAACCTTCTCGCCCCCTTCAGGAACCTGACGACCAGGTCATGCTTCCCCAGCGACCTCCTTCTACTGGGTCGTGGTTAGCAGCGATTGCAGCAAACATAAACCTTAAGGGTGGAGGGAGACAGCCTATTGGGCAATTCGGGGTCTTCTCTGGTGAAAGAACACCACTCAACGACATGGTTCCCCTCTTCAAGTGTCGGCGTCCGTAGATGGTGCTCCTCCGCTGAAGTGATGGTTTCGACTACCTCTGAGGTAGGTACTCAGCACCTCCGCGCCCCCTCGGCCAGGGACCAGACATAATTTTTCCAAGAGGTCCGGACGCGGGTGCCAGAGGGTGTCCCCTCTCTGAGAAAGGAGATCCCTCTTCAGAGGAATTTGCCAAGGAGGGGCTTTCGCGAGGAGCATTAGTTCCTAACCAGGTCCGGGTAGGCCAATAAGGTGCCACCAACAGGACCTGCTCCTAGCCCTCCCTGACCTTGCACAGCAACTGTAAAAAGAAGGCTCACTGGGGGAAACGCATAATTTGCGTAGGCCCCGAGGCCAGCTGCATGCCAGTGCATTCGTGCCGAGTGTTCCCTCGGTCAGGGCGATGAACAACTGGCAGTGAGAGGTTTCTGTAGAGGCAAACAGGTCTACCTGAGCGGTTCCGAAATGTCTCCAAATCAGCTGGACGTCTGGGGATGGAGTCGCCATTCTCCCGGGAGCGCAGCTCGGGACAGCTCGTCGGCTGCCCGTTTGAGCAGCCCAGGAATGTGAACAGCCCGAAGCGACCTCAGATGCTTCTGACTACAGAGGAGGAGATGGCGGGCGAGTTGCAACATGCAATGGGAGCGTACACCACCTTGTCGGGGTTGATGTACGCAACGGCCCGAGCGTTCCACAACCCCCCACAACCCAGCAAAAATAGAGGAATGCTCTTTGTCGAGAATTTGGGTACCACCGACCTGAGTCGAGTGGCAGAAAAGATTCTCCACCCGGGCCTCCTCCGGGGGAGGGAGTGGTGTGCTTACCATCTCCTGAAGAGCAGGTTCCTCCACCTCTGGGTTGCCCGTCTCATGGTCTCTTGCTCTTTTGCTTGCCACCAGGTTTGGCTGGGGCCTGGACGGGCGGGGTGGCTGCTCTGCGACTGGCTCCACGGCGCAGCTTTGTTGGGGGCCGCCCTCGGCGACGGCAGCATCTGCACGCCGGGGCAGGATGTACCTGGTGGCCTCAGTCTGCTTTGGTCAGCGTAGAACTGCTGGGCAAGTTCTCCACCGTGTTGCCGAAAAGGCCGGCCTGGGACACGGGGGTGTTCAAGGATCGTGTCTTGTCCGTCTCGTGCATGTCAACCAGTCACAGCCAGAATGGCGCTCCTGGACCACCATAGTGAACATCGCACGACCCAGAGACAGCGCCGTAACCTTCGTCGCTCATAGCACGAGGTCCGCCGCGGTGCAGAGTTCTCTCTGAACTTCCAGGTCGTCACCACCCTCGTGCAAGTCCCTCAGTGACTTGGCCTGGTGAACTTGCAATCACGCCGTATCGTATAAGGTCGAGGAAGCCTCTCCACAGGTCGCTGGCCAGTCGAGTACCTACAGAACCGGGAAGGGAGATAGGGTTCTCCCTGCCGGTTGGAGGCGGTATTAGGACACAACTGCATCGCAACCGACCACTCCACTGGGTGGACCCTTGTAACCCCCTAGCTGCCCACCATCGAGGGTGGTGAGGGAGGAGGAACCAGCAGCTCGGTTTCTGTCAGTAAAAGGTGCCGTCCATGACCTGTGAGCTCCTCATGCACCTCCGGGAAGAAAGGCACCAAGGCGGGACCAGCGCGGACCACCCCGAGAACCACTCGTGCAACCTTGAGGGCTCGGGACAAGGTGGAAGTCTCCACTCGAGCCCTACACCTACGGCGGCCCGGGAAAGCATAGCCATCATTTCGGGTCCGTATCTGGCACCGCTGGCCGCCCAGAGGGCGGCAACGCTGACGTATCTTCATCCCCGGAGAAATCCGGCTCACCCTCCAATGCTGCAATCTCATCCGCTGTTTCCGAAGTGCCGGCTGGCTGGGGCATCCCCGGAGGGGAATTCCTCACCGTGACCGTAAGACCAGTCCGCCCACTGCCAGAAAAAGGGCGCCCCTGGCTGCCGCCAGAGGGAACCCCAGATCTAGGCATTGGCACGGGCACTGCCGCCCCCTTGCAGGTAACGGAGTCTGGTCCGCAACGCCGAGATGGTCATACCCCCACAATGGAGGCATGAGCTATCCACGAAAGCCACCTCAGCGTGCTTTGTGCCCAGACACGAGAGGCAGTGATCGTGACCATCACCCGGCACCAGGTAAGGACCGCACCCAGAAACACATGGGTGGTACGACATCTTTAAAAAGACGCGTCTTTAAAAAGACGTTCCACCCGTGAAGCTCTTTTAGATGGAAATTGCTCTTTTAGTGTGCTGAAGTGCACAGGGGAGATGGCCGTCTGCAACACACACAGGGGTAGTGCAGCCTGTTGTGTTCAACCCACTCGACACAGGAAAACCACCACAGCTGAAGCGCCGTACCACCAACACGAAGAGCTCTCAAAGAGCATGCTTTCCTGTAGTTTTACTCTACTTAAAGGTCAGGATTCAGAAACACGAACCGCGCTCGCTCCAAAGCGAAAAGCGAAAATGCATTGCATCTGCGCTACTTATACTCACGCGTATCCGCAGCACTGTACCAATAATCTCATTCAATTGCATTGGCTTGTTTAGTTTACACTCTAAGTGGATTGGTCTCTCTAAGCGAGATCCCAATTTCGTCGGTCATCCGACGTGACGTCGAGAGTGACCGACTGAAAGGGAACCATAGTTGGTTCCCCAAAGAACCTTTTAAAATAATATTTTTTTTCTTAATGTAAAGACCATTTAAATCATCTACACTCTTAAAAATAAAGGTTCTTTATTGACATCAACGGTTCCATGAAAAACCTTTAACATCCATGGAACCTTCTCATTGCATTAAATGTTCTTTATAGTTGGGGAACAAGTTTAGATTAAAAAAAAAATGTTCTTCACACTAAGAAAGCGATGGTTCTCTTAAGAACTGTTCCCTTTTGGGAAGCAAACATGGTTCTTCTAAGGCATCACTGTGAAAACACCCTTCTGGAACCTTTAATTTTAAGAACGCAAGTGATCCTCATCCCATTAGAAATAATATAGGAAATACTGCAGTGATTCTTAAGAAAATGGTATATAAAGAACAGAGCAGAACTGAATTGAAAGAACTTTCTTTTTTTGGTATTGCATCATGCTTTTGAGAGTAGTCATTTTAACTGCAGGGAAAGTGTATAGCAAACCGATTTGGAAAGCTGTTCCACAGAGGGTCAAATGTAGGGCAAAAGCCATGGAGTTTTTTATTGTGAACAGCTTGAGCACTTCCAGTGAGTCAGTCGTGCGCTTGGCAGAATGATTTTTTCAGTCTCTGAAGCAGTTCTGCTATTCCTCAACTCAAGAGCAGATGCATTGGAACTATTCCTTTTGGCTTATTCTTTTCCATTGAATGATAAAAAATTTAAAAATATTTCTGGAAGCCACAAAACACTTGTGGCTGGTTCGAACCCCCCTTTTTTTTTAATTTAAGGATTTACAGTTTACACAAAGCTTTTTTATGAGTATATACCAGCCATGAGGTTGATTGTGCATAAGGGATAGGTTAATCTTATTATTATGATTATTATTAATTATTATTATTATTATTTGATTTTATATTTATTTATGTATGTCAAATAAAATGTCATTAATATTTAAGAGATTGCACATGCCTGTTTTTGTCATATCATCATAATATATTAATACAAGTATGCAAAATGACAAAAATAATTTGATCTGCCTTCAAGATTGTATGTGCCTCATAATTATATTAATTGAACAGTATTATCTGAACTTTTGATTGATTATGATTTTATTACAATACTACAAAGAACGGGATAAAGACTCCATTAATACTGCTTATTAGTTAATTGTGGTAAATTTGTTACTGGGAATTTTGTTAGCTTTTTTGCATATCAAGCATTTGGGACAAGTTAGATTCCAGTAGACTGCAACTTACACTGTCGCTTGTCATTATAGTCCATAGTGCTCGGCTCATGAGCACTTGTACTTTCTTTCTTTCTTTCTTCTTTCTTTCTTTTATAACACTATTACAGTCACCTATTTGCATATCATTTTAAACATGAATGTTCTCAATTCTATGCTCAGTAATGAAGTCATTGCCTTTCATGTTGTTCAGTAAAAGTAGTTCAACCGTTTAATGCATGAAATAATATTTATTTCATTTTTCTTTTTTAATTTTAATTAAGTAATTTTTTTATCTAATTTTTATCATTCCCACAGCCGACTCAATCCGATTGAACTCAGGCTATCAATGTTCATGGATGAGCTAATGTCTTAATGATTTTTTAACGTAGTAGAATGAAGCAGGGTGATGTTGAAAGCCGTCGAAGCGAAACGAGGCGGCTGAACGAGTGCGACACACGGCTCGAAAGCAGCGGAGCTTTTATTATGCCACAGTCGACCGCTTCTGCTAATTCCGGAAAGCAGCAGAAGTAAGCATCGCTGTTTTATCATACTAGATACATTAAAAAAATGAAAGTTCTGTTATAATGCTACTCTGTGCGGTTGTCACCTGTCTAATAAAATGCATAGCATATTAAACCGTCTTTGGTGTCTCCATGTTTTCTACAGAAATCGAGGGGTTATGACGTCATTGGCAGGTGACACAATGACACTATAGACACGGTCTTTGTCACTAGTTAAAATTGCTTATTTCTCTGGATTTAAACATTCTTCGAATCGTTTGGGATAATGCAAGTACACAAGTCAGCAAAATATATAAACTGTTCTAGTGGTTTTTGAATATTTTAATAAATGAAATCTTACATATTGTGCCTTTAATTTAGTTTATTTAAGTTTAGTTCATAACATGAAGTGAACTCCATGCACAAATGACCTAAAATGTCTGAAAAGAGTCTGATATCCATCTGACATTGTGAAGTTGAGCTTTCCAAACAGTCTACAATATATGGATTTATTTAATTTCATATGCCAGGATCTATTAACTTTTAACAAAATGTGACTTTTGTTGACAGGAATGTTGGGTCATAGCTTTTTTTCCACTGAGCTCATTGCATTCTGGAATTGTCTCCGATGGAGGATACATGTATAAAGTTACAAGGTAAATAAAATTAAACTTTTCCTGTTCAATTATCAAATTGTAAATAAACATGATTGTTTCGTATTTTTTTATTATTTTGTATTAATCCCACTATTACGACTATTTTAGTGACACACAAATAAAAAAAATAACAAGATTACAAGAATAAAGTTGTAATACTTTGAGAATAAATTAAAAATTACGAGAATAGAGTACAAATATTTTGAGAATAAAGTCAAAATAACGAGAAAATTATGAGCAATATGAGATTAAATTCATAATATTTTAAGAATAAAGTCAAAATTACGAGAATAAAGTCGTAGCAATATGAGAGCAATAAAGTCAAAATTACGAGAATAAAGTACAAATATTTTGAGAATATAGTCAAAATTACGGGAATTAAGTCATAGCAACTACAAGATTAAAGTTATAATATTAAAGAGTATAGCCTATTATAGCCTATATTGTGCAAGCAAATGGCCTGGATTGGGAGCGCCGGGAGAAATTCCGGTGGCCTGGTAACTGATTTGAATATATGTGGGATTATTAGCAGAAATCACACCACATGACATATACGTGCAGGGACAACATGCTTGGAAATAATATTTCACGTTTTCCAATGCATTCGTTATTTGTAGTGCCCCAGCCACCCAATAATAACAATAAGCTTTGTGCTTTGTTGCTTTTAATATAACACAGCTTTGATAGTCACCAGTAAGTGCATTTGGAGCCCGCTTCAACTTTTAGAATGTTTTATTGCTGTTTGTAATTAAATACATGTGAAGAATGAAAGGTTGGAAGCCACAGCCGTTTTTTTTTTTTTCGGAATAGGTGGTGGAATTTTCACATTAATTAACATTATTCACGCAATATACTGGCCTTGCTACGACTGTATTCTCATACTACAACTTTAATCTCATAATGCTACACCTTTATTCTCAAAATATTATGACTTTAATCTCATTGCAGTGACTTTATTCTCAAAATTATGACTTTAATCTCACATGGCTACGATTTTATTCTCGTAATTTTGATTTTATTCTCAAAATATTATGACTTTAATCTCATAATCTTACATTTATTTATTTATTTTGTTGTTGTTGTTGTTTTATGTGGCACTAAAACGCCATTGTACTATTTGATTGGATTGCTATAAGTTAAGAACAAAATGTGAAAAGAAATTGATTATGCTTCCACTTTCCAGACTGAAAATGGACAAGGGCAACTTGAGTGCATTGCATTATGGGATGCACTCATTCACCTCTCCTTACCTTCTGTATTTTAAAGAAATTACTGTAGTCTTACTAATGCTCCTTCATAATCTCTGTATCTTTCTTTTTTATCAGCCGTCTAGTTCTAGGTCTACACACTTCACGGTTGACCTGTCAAAATCAGTGTCCATCCGTCAGGAACCTCACTGAAATATCCTCTCTAATACAGGTAAGCAGTCACACATGCAGTCATCTGTCACTGTGTATGGCTGTAGGAAAGTGTGAATCCCGCGCACTGCCACTGCTCATTCTGCCGTCTGTATCGCTCACTAAATGTCAGACAGCTCATATTAGCTCACTCAGCACTCTCTGGATACAAATGATGACAAAAAGACATTGTCCCTCTTAGTATTAACTTACTTCCAGTCGTCTTAGCAGCTGTCTTCATTTAAGTTGCACTGGCTCGTCATTCCAAATGAGATTCTGTAGTCCTTCAGGCTGGGCATTTTTCATTGGAAGTAGTCCTATTCTAAGAGATAAATCAGATTTAGTCTGTATGTCTCTGTGTATCTCCGTTCATTCTAAGGATTTTTGCTCAGGATGGCAGAGAGGAAAATAACCTGTTTTTCTTATAAAAAATACTCCACTGGATATATATTGTAATTAAAAATGAAAACAAAACAGAAAAACTGTATTACTCCTTCTAGTATCATCATCTTGTATTAAAACATTAACGTTAACAAAATAAAAATGATATATATTTAATCAGATCTGATATAATACCACACACACACCACCTATATCTATAGCTATAATATATTATTATATATATATAGTGTTTTTGTCATTCCATTTATAATCAAAGTGACTGACATAATTTTATCTGACTTAAAAATTAATTAGATTGATTAATTATTAATTGTAATATTTGACCATTACCTGTACTTGCAATCATTAAGATTTTGTTACATTACCACAAATCCATGGACTAAAAAGCCTTTATAAGTGTTTGTTAAATCAGGGTAAATTATTATTTTGTAGCTTTTTGCATATCAAATAATTATAATTAGATTATAGTAGAGACATAGTTTTGCTTATCATTATATTGATCAGCATTTGTCTCGTGAGAACCTCGCAAACAACTTTTCTTTCTTTCTTTCTTTCTTTCTTACTTTCTTTCTTTCTTTCTTTCTTTCTTTCTTTCTTTCTTTCTTTCATGTGAGGTTATGTGTTCCAAATAATCTACATTATATACATATTCAGTTATATATTTCATTCATTTGCCAGGATCTATTAACTATCTATTAAGTAGAGGTACACTGTCTGTACTGTTGTACATATACAGTATTATGACTTTCAAAGTGTGCAATATTGAGCAGTACTTCAAAAAGCTTTTCCAAGGTGTGTCACTGTTAAAGTTCGGAAAAATGAAAAATGTTGTCTTGATAATAGCTTTAGTTTGTTACTGTTTCCTTTGTATGTCATCCCAAAGCTGTAGTAAGGAAGAAAGTATTAAGAAAGTAATAATAAGTTTCAACAATATCACCATTACAAAGGAGAGTCCTGCAATAAATACAGTCCTCTGTGAGGCTTCAGCTCCCACAAGATGTTTAGACGAGAAACCATATTTTTTAAAGAAATGTTGGCTAATCAGGAAGCATAAACCAGTTATTGTTCTAGCTTGTTCTAGCTGTTATGTTGTTGGCAGGATGCTCTGAGATACAATGAAAAGTCAATAAGCAATGAAGTCATGTAAAATATTTTCTTGTTGGTAATTTAAATCAGGTTGGAATTCTCCTAATTGAATCAGGTTCAGTTTTATTGGGACAGTTCATGTGATTCTAGCGGTTCACTCAAGTAAATCAAGTAGACTACTTGTGATTCACTAGATTCTTACTGATTCATTTGAGGCATGTTAATCTTCAATATATATATATTTCATGATGAGAGGTTGGGTTTGTGCAAGGGTGAAGGACAATTTAGCCAGCATTGCCTTCCAATGGTGTTGGGGGGGGTCTGGGGGGGGGGTTGGGGTGTTTCCTGAACTTTTTGAAGCATTTGACTAAAACTAGTTCAACTGTTCAATGTTTTAAATAATATTTTATTTTATTATTGTACCTCTTTTTTTTTTTTATTTTAACAATTTAATTTTATTTTATTTCTGCATTGCATTGGAAATTAATACACTTGAAATATACACTCCTTGCAAATGGAATCTCTCTTAAGATGGTATTTACTCATATATAGTAATGATTTTTATTTTTACGTTATTATTATTATTATTTTTTTTCATTTTCTGAAGTGAAAATTATTGTGATAATGTTTAATCCAGTAAAATATATATATTTATAATATATATATATTAATATATATAATAGATATAGATATATCTATATACAGTGGGGTACGAAAGTATTCAACCCCCTAAATTGGGTGGGTTTGGTCACGTCTTGTTAATATTGCCGCCATTTGCCTAAAATAATTTAATAATTTTTTATTTTTCTTCTTTTTTTGTCTTTTTTTTTTTTTCTGGTGTGTTCTTTTTCTTGTCTTTTTTGTGGTGGGTTATTTTTTTCCCTCATTAATGTACACACAGCATCCCATATTGACAGAAAAACACAGAATGTTGACATTTTTGCAGATTTATTTAAAAAAGTAAAACTTAAATATCACATGGTCCTAAGTTTTCAGACCCTTTGCTGTGACACTCATATATTTAACTCATTTGCTGATCCCAATGCATTCTTTTCTGATCGTCCTTGAGATGGTTCTCACCTTTCATTTGGTCCAGCTGGTTTGATTAACTGATTGTACTTGATTAAAGCCACACACCGCTCTTATAAGAACCTACAGCTCCCGTGCATGTCGAGCAAATGAAATCATGAGAGTCCAAAGGACTGCCAGTTGTTGGGGAGGGGATATTGCTCCGGAGACAGATTGGGTGTTGGGGGGGGGGGGGGGGGGGGGGGGGGGTGATATGAGGCAAGGCCCGCTCTGGCCAAGGTTACAAAAAAAGTTCTGCTGCTTTAAGGTTCCTACGAGCACAGTGGCCTCCCTAATCCTTAAATGGAAGACGTTTGGGACGACCATAACCCTTCCTAGAGCTGGCCGTCCGGCCAAACTGTGCTATCGGGGGAGAAGAGCCTTGGTGAAATAGGTAAAGAAGAACCCAAAGATCACTGAGGCTGAGCTCCAGAGATGCAGTCGGGAAATGTGAGAAAGTTGTAGAAAGTCAACCATCAATGCCACCAGTCGGGGCTTTATGGCAGAGTTGCCTGACGGAATCCTCTCCTCAGTGCAAGACACATGAAAGCCCGCATGGAGTTTGCTAAACAACACCTGAAGGACTCCAAGATGGTGAGAAATAATATTCTCTGGTCTGATGAGACAAGATAGAACTTTTTGGCCTTACTTCTAAGCGGTATGTATGGAGAAAACCAGGCACTGCTCATCACTTCTCCAATACAGTCCCAACAGTGAAGCATGGTGGTGTCAGCATCATGCTGTGGGGGTGTTTTTTCAGCTGCAGGGACAGGACGACTGTTGCAATCGAGGGAAAGATGAATGCTGCCAAGTACAGGGATATCCTGGACGAAACCTTCTCCAGAGTGCTCAAGACCTCAGACTGAGCCGAAGGTTTACCTTCCAACAAGACAAATACCCTAAGCACACAGCTAAAATAACAAAGGAGTGGCTTCACAGGAGCCCTGACTTACCCAATTGAGCATCTCTGGAGAGACTTAAAAATGGCTGTCCACCAACGTTTACTATTCAACCTGACAGAACTGGAGAGGATCTTCAAGGAGGAATGGCAGAGGATCCCCATCCAGGTGTGAAAAACTTGTTGCATCTTTCCCAAAGACTCATGGCTGTATTAGATCAAACGGGTGCTTCTACTAAATACTGAGCAAAGGTCTGAATACTTAGGACCATGGTATAGTTCAGTTTTTCTTTTTTAATAAATCTGCAAAATGTCAACAATTCTGTGTTCTTCTGTCAATATGGGGTGCTGTGTGTACATTAGAGGAAAAAAAATTAACTTAAATGATTTTAGCAAATGGCTGCAATATAACAAGAGTGAAAAATTTAAGGGGGTCTTAATACTTTCCATACCCACTGTATATACATATATATATATAGATCCTGGCCAAATGAATAAAATATATAACTGAATATGTGAATAATGTAGATTATAGATATATATTATATATAGTAGATATATAATATATATATATATATATACGTGGGTAAAAAAAGTATTTAGTCAGCCACCAATTGTGCAAGTTCTCCCACTTAAAGATGAGAGAGGCCTGTAATTTTCAAAATAGGTATACCTCAACTATGAGAGACAAAATGAAAGAAAAAAATCCAGAAAATCACATTGTAAGTTTTTTTTAAAGAATTAATTGGTAAATTCTCGGTAAAATAAGTATTGGTCACCTACACATAACACAAAACAAAAAAAAAACAGCAAGATTGCTGGCTCCTCACAGACCTTTAACTTCTTCTTTAGAAGGCTCCCTCTGTCGCTCCTCTGTCCTGTATTAATGGCATCTGTTTGAACTTGTTATCAGTATAAAAGACACCTGTCCACATCCTCAAACAGTCACACTCCAAACTCCGCCATGGCCATGACCAAAGAGCTGTCAAAGGACACCATAAACAAAATTGTAGACCTGCACCAGGCTGGGAAGATTGAATCTGCAATAGGTAAGCAGCTTGTTGTGAAGAAATCAACTGTGGGAGCAATTATAGAAAATGGAAGACATACAAGACCAATGATAATCTCCCTCGATCTGGGGCTCCACGCAAGATCTCACCCCGTGGGGTTAAAATGATCTCAAGAACTGTGAGCAAAAATTCCAGAACCACACGGGGACCTAGTGAATGACCTGCAGAGAGCTGGGACTAAAGTAACAAAGGCTACCATCAGTAAGACACTGCGCCGCCAGGGACTGAAATCTTGCAGTGCCAGACGTGTCCCCTGCTTAAGCCTGTACATGTCCAGGCCTGTCTGAAGTTTGCTTGAGAGCATTTGGATGATCCAGAAGAGTATTGGGAGAATGTTATATGGTCAGATGAAACCAAAATATACCTTTTTGGTAAAAACTCAACTTGTCGAGAATGCTTAGTTGCATCCAAAGAACACCATACCTACTGTGAAACATGGGGTGGAAACATCATGCTTTGGGGCTGTTTTTCTGCAAAGGGGCCAGGACGACTGATCTGTGTAAACGATAGAATGAATGGGGCCATGTATCGTGATATTTTGAGTGAAAACCTCCTTACATCAGCAAGGGCATTGAAGATGAAAATGTGGCTGGG